>CM039720.1:7733458-8333458 GCA_022539455.1 Dendrobium nobile | reverse complement strand
ATCCCAAGAGCATTACTCATGCGGATTTATGCTGGTAAATAGCACCACCACCATCTGTTCTTCTTTTACCACCACTATCATATTAGCTTCTAGAATTTTTGCAAATGCTCAATATTTATCATTGTTATAATCATATATGAATATAATATTTCTATTATATAATTATGGGTATCATTCAGAATTTATTTGAGCTTTGCAAATTCATCAGTTCACGGGACTTTACTACATCAGGTCTTCTATAATTGTCTTCAGCACATGTGCACTCTCTTCCCTTTTTTTGAGTTTTGATATATACTTGTACAAACGATACTTCGTGTTTTGTGTAGGTTCCATGGGAGCAGCATATTAGTTAGCCACCACAAGAGACTTCAACTCAGGACATTTTATTTTATTAGTGCAATTTCTTTCCTTATATTTAGTTATTTACTGATCTCCTGGTTGCCCTACATCTAGAGACTTTGGTTCATGTACACCATTCTTTTTGCAGTATTATATATATTTGCATGATTTTTTTCCTTTTTGCTGATATTTTTATTGCTTTATGTAGGTCTTAGAAGTGCATGATATCTGGTCTTTGGAAGGAGTAGATCAAGGTTGTTGACTTCATCTTCAGGCATAATTTAGGAGATAAATTTTAGTCCTTTTTTAAGGATGATGTACCTTTTTTTTATGATGTAAGCTTGTAAAAGATGCGCTTAAAAACATTTATAAAATTTTTAAATTAATCAAATGAAGCAACTTAATAAATTCAACTATTATAATGTTCTTTTTTTTTTGCTCTCATAGCTTCTATAATTTTACTGTGAGTTATCTTGATGGTATTGCATGTGATTTTAAATATTTATTTAGAGATCACGACATGGAGTGTAATGTCAACTCAAATAAAAATGCCCCGTCTCTGAGGACAGTTGTGACTATTGTAGCTTTAGCCGCATGTTAGAGTCAATAATTGCTCTTCACAGATTCAATTGGAGTTTTGGCATTTTGATTCCTTCAATCCTATGCTTTATGCGGTGGACATTGGTAGGGGATTACTTGTTTTGTCACAACTGACTTATCAGGAGATTTTATATCTTCGGCCTTTTGTTTTTAGCTTTGGCGGGCTTGAAGATTTAGTAAATAATGGTGACCAAAAATTCCTTTAGGTTTATACAGGTCAATGATGAAAATTCATTAGTCCAGAGCTTGATGTATAGCAGATGTGCTGATGATAAAATCCTCCTAGTTTAACATTAGGCTTTATGTAAACTTTAAGATATTTTTTCGGTCATTTATTTTATTCTTTCATAAACTTGTTGAAGAAAAAGTCCATCAATCCTCACTTGATGCTTTATGAATTTGTGAAAGGATTTGTAGGCTTCAGATTTACTCGATAGTATTAAATGTGGGTATCATCTTAATCCTTAACCGATTGAGGAGACTTTAATCTGAGTCACTTAGAGTTCATTAGATTAGACGAGCTAAGATTTGATAACTCTTCCTCCTCTTGTTGCTGAATTGAAAGTTCCTCTACTGAGGTTTTTCTTATGGTGAGTTGAGTAGATGGAATTACCAGCGATCCGATCATATTTGGGCATGTTAGATCTGACCTTTTACATCCATTCATATTTCAAACTTGAGCTATGAGAAATACACTTTCCAATACTTAATTTACTGAAGTTGATAGATTTGAGTCTTTTATGGCTGAAGATTTGGACCCTACACTCATTCGATAATTGTTCATGACTCCTTTTCAAAGGAAATTTTATTCTTTAATCAATTAGAAGAATTTGGTAGACTATGATCACTTGAGCTTGTCAAGTTAAATTAGCCTTCGTATTTCTTACAATCCCTACTAACGGGTTCATGAACTGGGAGTTCTGCTACTACAATCTTTTTATGGCATGTTGAGTAGATAGATCTGCTAGTGATTCAACCATATTTGGCTTGTGGAATCCATCTTCTTACACCCATTTAAACTTTAAGCTTCAGGCTGTTGAAAGACTTTAAGCGATTCTGGCTCAATTTGTTGAAGCACATAGTCATAAAAGTTTCTTTTGGAAGATAAAATGCACATATTTTCAAAAAAGAATTTGTTGTATCCTTTTATATTGAAGGAATAATTGCATTGATGATTTTAAATATTTATTCATGGATATTAGCATGCAAGGCGATATCAACTCGAATAAATATTTAAAATGCCCCTTATCTCGCAAAGATATTTTATAATAGAAAAAATTTGGAATTTTGAGATTTTAAATATTTATTTAGGGATTTTAGTGTCAATCTAAATAAATATTTAAAATATCCCAGGTTTTGTAGGGAGTTTTTGGATTGGCTTTATATTTTAAGATTTTAAATATTTATTTGAGGATTTCAATATGCAGGACAATGTCGACCCGAATAAATATTTAAAATGATCCTAACCTTATAGAAGATTTAGAAATATATTCTTGTAACATAAGAAAATTTCAAAATGCAAAATGTATATATGTTAATAAACATGTATAAAATGTACGGTATATTAAATATAACTTTTACTTGGGCAATTTTCTACGTGGTATTTTTTTAGGTATCGACTGTTAATAGGCGGCATAGGCCTTTAATCATTCATATTGATTAATTGATAAGCTCCTCCTTATTACACCTTCTCAATGACAAAAGAGCTCTCCCAGTTGGATACAAATTTGCCACCAATTTTTCAGTGTGAGGTGATTGGTCTTCTCAACACCATATTCAATTCCCCTTTTTGAAATGATCGATGGCACTCCATTTGATCAAATGATTTCACTATTCTTGATCGATAAATTTATAGATTTTGTTGATCTTTTAACCTAACTTCATCGAGTGCATCGTGTTCTTCCATTCTTAAGTGAGCATTTTCTTCTTGATTAAGGTTATATTGAATAACTATCTAAAGTGATGGTAATTCGATCTCTAGTGGCAATACTACTTCAAACCCAAACACTAGTGCATAGGGAGTGGCTTTGGCTGGCATATTGTATATAGTACGATATGCCCATAATGCCTCTTTCATCTTCGTATGCCACTATTTTTTTTATTTTTGATGAGGATCTTCTTCAATAGTTTCACCAGCATCTTGTTGAAGACCTTCACCAAAACATTTGCTCTTGGGTTTCATATTAAAAAATATCGCTATCAATCTTATGCCGAATGACAAACTTATAGATCTGACACTTTTATAGGCTCAATAGTTGTCTGAGATCATGTGGTGCTGCACACCAAATCTGTAAATAATATTATGGGAGAAAAAGTTAATCTCGTGCTCAAACATGACTTCTTTGAATAGAGATGCTTCTGCTCATTCGGAAAACTAGTTTGTAGCTGAGAAAATAAAGGGGTATCTCGCTAATGATGGTGGATCTATTAGCCCAATTATATCTATGCCCTAGCATTCGAATGGTCACGATGCTACTATTTTAGTAGTGAATTTAGTGGCTGATGAATGAAATCACCGTGAATATGACTTTTATGGAACCTCTTGGCATGATCAATACAATCTCTCACCATTGTAGGCCAGTAATAACCCATTCTCTTGATTTAGCAGCATCTTGGGACCTAATTGATGCACTCCACAGATCCCTTTATGAACTTCTACTACCACTCTATCATCTTCCTTGGTCCCCAAACACTTTAGCTATATCTGGTCAAAAGCCCATCAATACAACATGTCATTGACAAATACATATCGTAATGCTCTTTTTTCAAATTTGTTCGATTATAGATTTCTACACTGAGAGGTTATTTTCTTTTAACTAGTCTATGAATAACTACCTTCAATCTTTCTATATTGTAATATCTAAGCAATTTCACCATGATTCCAAAGTTGGACTAACTTTACATCTCTTGGCTATACGATATCCAGCTAGATAATTTTCAATAATTTTTTAATAGGGAGGTTGAGGGTCAATCAAAGTTGTATCTTGCTAATTTGAATATGTTACTTCTTCTGCCTTCGAGAATTATAATAGAGCGGGCTCCAAGACCCGACAGGTGTAAACTTCAATTAATATTGGCCTCTCCTCATTGGTATTCCCCATTTCCTTGGCCAATTTGGCCAAACAATCTATTTTGGTGTTCTTTCCTTAGGAAACTTGAGCTATTTTAACATTTGGGAAGTTTTGGGAAGAAGAAGACCTCTTTGGTGTCAAAGGATATGGCTACTCTGCCGCATTGAGGAAGGTGGAAGTGATTTTGTAAGGGCTTCTTCGCCTAGCTGTGGGGGCTAAAGAAGAGACACTGAGTTTAGTGCAATACTCAGAGGGTGCCTCCGAGGAGTGGACGTAGGTCAAGGTTTGACCGAACCACTATAAATCTTGTGTTCTTTCCTTTATTATTTCCGCATTTAATTTCTGCACTTTGATTTCTATGGTGAATCATGGTTTTGGTTTTGATTCTATTTTGATTGAAAGTTGTTTTAAAATACTAATTCACCCCTTCTTGGTTAGCCTTGTACATGTTCATAAGGGCTTAACATCCCTAACGAACTATCAAAGTGCAGAAAACTTTTGGAAAAAGGTCCATGTCTAATTTTTGTAATCATAATATTCTAGAAGGTTATTCAATCTTTTTTTTTTTTTTGAAAAGGTGCATCATTGCATTAAAAGAGCCAAGAAGAGAAACTACATACAAGTGTTCAAAGCATCACATTCCATCTTGATCAAATACATCAATATGGAAGGGATACTATCAAAAGAAAAACTATTTTCCAAAGCCAAAGTAGCGCAACAATTAGCTACTTTATTACATGATCTATGGGCATGGTGGAAAATTACCTTATTGAAATCATTAAGAAACAATACCTCATCCGTATCTCCACAATTCAGAGGCCAATTGTTCTTCTTCAAAGAATTTTGAATGAAATTGATAATGTTGACATTATCACACTCAATGATCACCCCTTTGCATTCCATCATCCAGCTTTTAAGAAATTGTTTCACCGCATAGATAGCTGCCATTTCCAGTTGAGTCACATCCCAATGAATCTTTTTCTTGCCAAATGCACAAATGAATCGTCCTTTATGGTCTCGAAAAATCCCACCAATACCTCCAAGATTCGAAGTTAGTAGAGAAGCATCAAGGTTGATCTTTATCCATTCTTTCGGTGGAGGGCACCAATTGTTTGAAGACTCCCTAAGGAGGTTAGTACCCCAGCTAGAAAGATAAGGAGTAGACTTTGAAACAGCCAAAAATAATGCATTTAAAGCACTCACAGATGCAGGCAACACCTCCTTACCATGTTTCACATAATTTCTGTTTTTCCAGGATAAGTAGATAACCGAGCAATAAACTTTTGCAATTCCAGCATTGGACGTAGAAATCCTTTTAAGCTCCTGAAGACAATCATCCAAGATATTGAAAACAGGGATAATAATACCCCATTCTCGAATCTTCTTTATAATCTCCACCATATATTTACAATGAACAATAATATGTTCATAGGACTCCACCGCTTGGCAACCTCTCTCACAGCTATCTAGCAAGGAGATTCTATGGTTCTTAAGGAATAGGTTAGTTGGGATTGCAGCCTTGCCTAACCTCCACCAAAAAATTTCAACCTTTTTGCTAAGTTTGAGCTTCCTTAGCCATTTGAAGTATTCTACATCAGCCAAATTAAATCTGTCATTTAGTATTTGCTCATAAACTAATGCAGAAATTGTTTTCCCTGAACACCACTTCAGCAGTTCAATATTTTCCTCCTCCATCACCTTAATTTGTACTTGAACAATCAGTAAAATAAGCTCTGAATGAAATGCCATACGAAGCAAATCTAAATTCTAATTCCCATCAGACATTAAAAGCTGCTGAACTGACATACCTTCCAGCATATTACAATCCACATAAGTTGGCCACCGATTGATGCTTTTGTCTAGCAGCCAAGCATCATTTAGAACATTGATGTTATTTCCCTTTCCCACCTTCCATCTAATAGCCTTCTTCAAATTTTTTCCCCCATCCAGCAAAATTTTCCAAGCAGTAGATGTGATAGCCTTATGGTCATCATTTAAAATTTCATCCCCATATTTTGCTTTCATAGAATGGTGTAACAAAGAGTCATTTTTTTTAATAAAATTCCAAGCCAATCTAGATCTCCAGGCACCAATTCTTAATAGAGGAGATTGTAATCCCAATCCCCCCATACTTCTTGGTTTGCAAATTTCATTCCAAGCAACATAGTGCATCCCTTTAGATCCATCACTCTTATGCCACAAAAAACTTCTACAAAGTTTTTCAATCTCATATAAAACTCTTTTTGGAACCAAAGAGTTAGTAATTAAAAAATTGGGCATAGAAAGTAAGGAGGTTTCAATGAGTGTAATCTTACCTCCCATTGATAACGATTTTTTCCCCCAAGAATTGAGCTTGTCCATAACCATGCTCAATAACTCTTGAAAATCCATTACTTTGTTTCTTCTAAGGGATATTTTGACCCCTAAATATTTCATCTCCTTAACCTCCTTGAAACCAATAATCTTGGTAATCTTCTTCTTTAGAGAATAGTTCACCATCTTACCAAATAACACCTGTGATTTGTTGATGTTGACTCTTTGTCCTGTCCATTTACAGAAGTCCTCCACTATATTCTTCATTTCTTTGGCTAAAGTAGTAGAAGCATGTGATAAAATCAATACATCATCCGCATAAAGAAGATGCGAGATTCTTGGACCTCTAGGTGCAATACGAATACCAAGATTTTTCCCCCTTTGTTCCAAAGAACTGGATAAGAGTTGTGAGCATAGAATGAATAGATACGGAGAAAGAGGGCATCCTTGATGAAAGCCACTTCCAACACTAATCCAATTAGATTTCCTTCCATTGATAATGATAGAAAACCTCACATCTACAACACATTCCATAAGGAGGTTAGAAAACATAATAGGAAAACCATACCACTTAAGCACCTGATGAAGTGTTTGCCAGCCCATACTATCATAGGCCTGCTCCATATCCAATTTGAGAGCCATCAATCCCTTTCGATTCTTGGACAATTTGAATTTATGGAAAATTTCCTGAGCCAGAAGGCAATGCTCAGAAATGGATCTCCCAGGAATAAAGGCTGCTTGTTCTTCATACACCATCTTGTCAATCACTTTCTTCAATCTGTTTACCAACATACTCGCCACAATTTTATAGTTGGTTTGACATAGACTAATAGGTCTATAATCTGATGGGAGCAAAGGATACTTCACTTTAGAGATCAAAGTAATTAAAGTAATCTTCCATTCTCTATTTAAGATACCAGTCTTGAAGAAACAGTTAATTGCATTCAACAAAACCTCCCAAACAATACTCCAATAGCTTTTATAAAACGAAGAAGTAACTCCATCAAAACCAGGTGCTTTGTTATTACCTTGCTGGAAAATCGAAGTATGCAATTCCTGGACCGAGAATTCTTCATTAAGCAAGGCTAAGTCCACATTGTTAACTTTCTGGTTTTCTTCAATAGCAGGCCATCCCGACAAATCACAGTTCCTTTGCTGCCATTTTTTCTCAAAAAAATCTGTAAATACCTTCTCTATTTGATTCTCTTCCACTTGTATCATGTTGAACTTGTCTTTAATTTGGTTAATACGGTTGCCATTTCGTCTAGCTGATGCAAAATTCTGAAAAAAAACTAGAATTAGTATCACCATCTTCATGCCATTTCACTTTAGCCCTTTGATTCCACCAAGTAGACAACCGCCTCAACGTTACATTTAATTCATGCACTTTGTTCCTTAGCAAAGCCAAATCATCAGCATTCCAGCTCACATCACAAGCTTCTCTATTTTGAAGATCAAGGATCTCCTTTTTCAAATTTTCTTTCATAATATTCAAGTTCTTGCATTTATTCCTATTCCAGAAAAACAAAGCCTTCATCGTACGTTTGAGCTTCCTTTGGAGTATACTGTATTCATCACCATAATCATTTTTCATCCATGAGTTGTAAAGAATGTTCTTTGCAGCTGGGTACGATCTCCATGTGTCTTCAAATTTAAAAACTTTATTTTCACCACAAGTTCTATTCTTCATACTAAGTACAATTGGACTATGATCCGATGCTACTCTAGCAAGATGCTTGATAGTAGCCATAGGAAGCTTTTGAATATCAGCCGAATTCAAAATGCATCTATCCAATCTTTCCCAGATCCGAGAGGTTCCCTCTTTGTTATTACACCAAGTGAACCTTGGGCCCATACTACCAATGTCATGGAAATCGGAGTTTACCATAAAACTTTTCATTTCCCTTGGTCCTTTAGAGAATAAGAACCTCTTGCCTCCTCTTTTCTCCTCCTTATTAATAATGCAATTAAAATCCCTTCCAATAATAGAGGGAATTGTAGTCTCCATACAATCATTGAGTAGTTTCCATAAACTTTCCCTTTCCTTACAATTTCTGCTTCCATACACCATGGCAATTCTCCAAATTCCCAAGTTAGGAACCGAGAGACTACCAACAATAGCTTGTGAAGATGTCTCCCTTATGTCAAAAGACACCATATTCCTCTTCCATAGAACCATAATACCTCCTGAAGTACCCTCAGCAGGATGATGAAAGTACTCCCAATCTTTCCCAATCAAGTAGTCAATGTGCTTTCTATCAATGCTAGCCAATTTCGTTTCCATAAGCCCAATGAAAAAAATACTATGATCTCTAACAATTTCCTTCAAGTATAAGGAGGCTTCTTTTTTCCTTGCCCCCCTACAATTCCAAAAAAGAATTGAGGACATTAAAAAGGTGTAATTGATCTCTCCCCACTCTTGGGGTTCAATCTATCAAACCTCTTTTTCTTCTTATTTTCCACATTCATAGGTCCAAGTGATTTCAACTCTTTAGCCAACTTTACCTTGACAGCAGCACCAAAAACAGACAATTCACTGTGATTGATATCATCTTCATTACATTCCCTATCATTTTCTGTATTTTTTATATCATTAGCCTTCTCTACCATACCTGCTTCTTCAGGATCCTCACTGAGAACAGCGAATCTGTTGGTAACAGCAGTCTCTGATTTCTCCTTACTGATGGCCTTTCTAACATCTCTACTGTCTTCAGCAAGGACATCATTAGTATCAACACTATCCTTCTAATTCACCATACTTTCTTTATCAACATTTGCATTATTATTTCGGCTGTTATCTTCCCTGATAGATTTGTCGAGTTTAGCATCGTTCAGCCCCTTCTTAACAACGTTTCCCCTGTTGTATCTTCTATCTTTAAAGTGAACATGGATCCAGGGTCCATTTTCAGAATTAATCACTGAAGATTTGGTTTCCTGCACATTCTTCTCACCGATTTCCTTACCAACTTCCTTCTCCTTCAATGATTGATTTTGTATTCCAATGGATACATTTTCTGGCATAATTCTCTGTTGTGACCGACTCTACCACATTGATAACAGAGCAGATCAACTTTTTCGTATTCAACCCGTTGAAAAAATCTTCCAGCGGAGCCATCCACCCACACACCATTTAACAGCTTCTTCTCCAAATCAATCCTTATACAGACTCGAGCAAATTCTCGTTTGCTCCAACGAAATGTGTTGCCATCGATATACAATGGCGTTCCCAGAGAAGATGCAATCCTCACGATATTATCCTTATCCCATCAGTACAACGGTAAACATGGAAATTTAACCCAAACTGGTGCCGAGATTCCTTTAAACGTGTTTGGATCAAATTCAGCCGACCATTTATCCATTCCAACAATAAATCCGTTTACGTACCAGGGTCCTCCATTCAGGACTTCATCAACCACTTCACTCGACTGAAATGAACATAAGATCCAGTCCATACCAATCGAGGTTAAATGGAAACCTCCAAACCTGCTCCATTATTTTCTCAATTCGGTGCTACATGTTGCAAATCTACTTTTTCATGGCTTATGTTTTGATGATTGACAAACACTGTTTCTCTTCGACTACTTGTTGCTTCTAACTTTTCAGGAATCGAAGATCGGACGATCAAGAAGAAGCCAAGTTCAGGATCGCGTAGGTTTAGGGTTGAGTCAGTCTGTAATTTTATTTTTCACCTTTTTAGTCTACTTGTAATAATCAAAAAGACTGATGCTAAGTAACCCTTCACACACACACTTGAGAGGCTTAGAAATTCTGTTTTTGCCCACATCGGCCCGGCCGATATTTATATCGTCTGGGACGATCAGCTTAAAACAGAAAGTCTAATTAAGGATTCTTAAGTAAGGCAGCCGACATTAACATATCGGCCTGGACGATACGTGTATCGGCCAGGACGATAAGCTCAAAATAGAAAGAGATAGCCGCCTTAGACAGTTTAGGCATACTGAATTTTAAATTATCGTCCAGGACGATTCCAGGATCGGCCAGGACGAAATTACCAAATTATGCCTTAATTGATCAGGAAATCAAGGGAGTAATTAAGAATGATTGATACGATCATATCGGCCAGGACGATCGTGAGATCGGCCTGGACGATCAACCCAAATTTCAATCGGCTAGGACTGTTCCCAGGGCTGTGCTCAGGACGATTTACCTCTGATTTGAACTAATCGGCCAGGACGATCGTGATATCGTCCTGGACGATCAAGCCAAATTTCAATCGTCCAGGACTGTTCCCAGGGCTGTGCTCTGGCCGATCTTCCTTAATTTGTACTAATCGGCCAGGCCGATGTCCATATCGGCCTGGACGATAAAGTCGGCTACTTGCAATTAATGAGCTCCTCTTGAGCTCTTCTATTTAAAGAGCTCTTCTTCAACGTTTTGAAGAGACCTTTGGTTGCTGCCTTGACCTTAGAAGACCTTGAGGAGAGAAAGAGAGAGAGGGAGAGAGAGAGGATCTTGTGAGGGGGAGCTTGTGAGGGGATTCACAAGGGTTGCTCAAGGATCGCTCTGCTTGTCTTTCGTCTGGAGTTTCTCGTCCGTGGAAGGGTCGGTAGAGGTAAGGAGTTTTGCCTTTGGTTGTGGTTCTCTGCCAGCTTCAGGAGGAAGCAAAAGGAGGTAGGTTCTCTGCCTTACCGGGGTGGCAAAAAGGAGTTTCTTGTGAGGGCTTCTCCGCCTAGCTGTGGGGGCTAAAGGAGAGTCACGTTTTGTAGTGCAATACTTGGAGGGTGCCTCCAAGGAGTGGACGTAGGTCGAGTCGACCGAACCACTATAAATCTTGTGTTCTTATTTTTGCTTCCGCACTTTCAAATTCCGCATTTGGTTTGGTGGTGTGATTTGGTTTGTGAATTTATTTCTTTGTCTTAAGAATTTTTAAAATACCAATTCACCCCCCCCCCCTCTTGGTTAGCTTGGGACTAAGTTCATAGGGCTTAACATCCCGAACGAACTTTCACTACAAACTGAAAAAGGCACATTGTTACCCAACACTTTGATCACCACTGAGTTCTTCAAAATCTGCGAATTCCTTGCTTCCATATCAGCATTAAGCTTCACAGCAATTCCATCTTCTGAAAATTCAACTTTGTTCTTATCAAATGAAATTTTGATTGGCTTTGGCTTCGACCAAGCATCAACTATTTCATTGCTCTTATTATTATGCAACTCCATCTCTACAGGTCCTTTCTTAGCCTAGATATCCTTGTTTAGAACCTCCACCGACGAAAGGTCCTCATCAATCTTCCGTCCCTTAAATGTCTCAAGAACCCCGGAGAAATTGTTCACACGAAGAATCAAGTCTTCCGTTGCCGATGATTCAAAAATCGTAGCACCTGGATTCAGACCTCCACCAATAGTATCCATCCCAACTGCATTCTCAACCAACACGCTCTTTCCCTTACCTTCAACAGGGGCTGCTCGCCGATGGTTCACCACACCTTCTTTAATGACGATTCCATTCGAACCTCTACCGCTTGGACGTACAGACCCCATAAGTCGTAGGTCGTTCATCAGGATGAACGCCGGCGATCAATAACTGCCGCCAACTCCGATCGCGGAGAACCCGCGAAAGATCAAATTCAAAAAAAAAAAAAGAAACCAAGAAGACAGCTTTCTCTCTCTAAAAAATGGGATTTTCTCTCTCTAAGAAGACAACCACATCGTGCTTCCTTGGTCAGATCCCATAGAAGGTTATTCAATCACCAGACCACCTTTATTTGAAAATATTACATTTGAATTTTGGAAAATTCATACGTCTACTTTCTTGCAATTAATTGATTTTCGAATGTGGCAAATGATTTTAACTGATTATTCGATACTATCACGTGTTATAGATGGAATTAAAACTAATATTCCTTTTAATCAATGGAATATGAAAGAACAAATTAATACTCTATTGAATGCAAAATCTTTAATCTATTTTTTTAGCTTTAAATTCTGAAGATTTTATGATAGTTTCCACGAGCACTACTAGTAAGGAAATTTACGATAAATTACACATCATATACGAAGACACTAGTGAAATCAAGCAATCCAAGTTGAATATCTTAATGCATGATTATGAACTTTTTTGTATGAAACCTTATGAGACAATCTTATTCATGTATACTATATTTATTCAAATTGTTATATCCTTGTATGTTTTAGGAAAGGAGTTTTAAACTTTGAAAAGGTTAAAAAAAATTCTTTGTTAACTACTTGATAAGTTTGATGCTAAAGTTGTTGCTATTTGTGAATCAAAAATTTTGAATGAATCTTCTATTGATAATTTGATTGGCTCACTTATTGCTTACGAGCAAAGTTTTGGTCAAAGACTTTTGGATGCAGATGAAACGATAGTGCTAAATGCTGAAAACATGGAGAAAAGAGTCTTAGTTGGTAACGAAAGAAATGACGTATCAAACAAATTGGAAAGCCCACTAAAGCACAAGCTTAAGCATAAAAAAAAGTGGAAAAAAAGGTAACAAAGGAAAGAATGTTAAGATTTCTTCTGATGTTATTTTCTTTTGATGTAGTAAACCTAGACATATGAAAAATTAGTGCCCTAATTTGAGAATTCTTCCTGAAAAAGAAAAGGGTAAAACTAATCAAATTATAGAAAGGGCAAGTAATAAAAAGCATAAAATCTTCTCGGCAGACCTAGCTTCTGAATCATTAGAGAAGGAGCAAGATGATGTTTAAACCCTTGGTTGAGTGTTTATTTATTTATTAATTTATTTATTATTTTTTGTTTTTATGTGTTTTCTTTGAGTTTAATTTTTTTATCTTCTTCCTTCGTTACTTTAAAATTTTAAATTTATTTTTACTTTTCTTTTCATGAAGTTCACTTTGATCAACACACACGTTCACCTTTCTAAGAATAAAAAACCTACCTCTTATTTTTTTTCTTGAATTCTTATGAAAGTTGTGGTTAACTTCTCTAAAAACAATCGAAGGAAGGAAACGCATAATTTTGTCTGTCTATCACTCTTCTTAAAGAGGTTATTTTACTTTTTATTCAAAATCTTCATCATATTATAAATTGGATCTTGAAGCTGATCTTTTTTTATCTCCCTACATTTTATTTATCGCATATGAATCTTTGACAAGTTGTTGAGTATACCTCATAATTTTCTTAATCAAGTAATTCGTTTTGTCAATATGATGGGTTTACTTTTATTTTTAAGATTTCAGAAAGGTAGCATATTCAAAAAAAAAGTGGCAAATGATGTTAAAAATAAAAGATGTGCAATGACGCTAAATTTAAATAAAAAAGGATACACAAAGTATATCAAAAATTGAAAGATGCGTAGTGCGCCAACCAATTGATAAGAGACATAAAATGAACCCACAAAATATAATGCTTACCATTCTTGTACTTCTTAAAGCTTAAGAAAACCCTTGATACTCTCGATACTTGAGTTTGAAAATCATGATTCTTGATTCAACAATTTGTGTATTAATCTTCTATTAGATATATTTTATGAAAAGAATTTTGGAAAAATTAGTGTTTATTTCTCTAATTTGTTCCTTGATTTAGATATTGAATTAAAAAGTTTTTGAGCCTTTAAAAGAACTTGAGTTTGAATTAACAAATTCTGAATTTCTAACATTTTCTAGGGTATGCGTTGTCAATATAATCCTTCTATGTTTTTGAATAAAATCAAGAGAAAACTTTCTCATTTTAAGAATATTTGATTTTGTCTTCACTTGATCAGGGATTATTTTTTTGTCTTTTAATCATTTTCTTTATCCTGATTGTTTGTGCCCCTTCCCTTTTTGATAATGTCAAAGGGGGAGAACGTACTACTATATTTTTATTTATATTTATATTTGTACTTGTTTTAAAATAAAAACAATTTTTTTCCCTATGGTTATTCTAGTGAGGGGGAGATTAGGAGAAAATGTTTTCAGTTTTACAAATTCAACTAGTAATATTTTTGTTCATCAAAAAAGGGGAGATTGTTGCAACTCAAGCTTATGAGTTTATATTTTTTTTATGATAACAAATACTATGGTCCACTTTCTGCTGCCTATCTGCACATGAATTTTATGTTTATTTGTGTGTGTACTAACTTTTCAGGACTACGATGCACCACTCAAGGCTAAAGATTTGGGAGAACTATTTTACTTGTAATTCTCACTGATGTAATTTTTTATTTCCTAACTCATGTCTTATACGGGTGCTTGCTTGCTTTGTAACCTTGTACACATACACTTGAGAATTTTTTTGTTTGATTTAGAATTTAATATTTTTGGTCACATCATCTGGGATGATCCGTACATCATTCTGGACTATCTGTAAAAAAATAGAAACCCTTATTAGGGCTTCTTAGCCATGGCAGCTGTCATATCACATCATCCTAGATGATTTTATATTGGCCAGAATGATATGCTCAAAATAGAAAGAATCAGCCGCCAGATCTATTTAGGTATCAGTTATTTTTGGACATCATCCAGTGCATCGTCTAGGGCATCATCTTGGATTGTCATGGCCGATCCAGCTCAATTTTGCCTAAATTAATATGGTATTTAAGGAAAATAATTAAGACTTGATTGCACAATCAAATCATCCTGGATGTTCGCAGGATCGGTCAGGACAACAATACACTGGACGATTGGACATCGGACAACTCTTATTCAAAGCGATGTTCAGGATGATATTCCATGATTTGTAATGATCGTCTAGGATTATATATTATCATCCGTGATGATATGAACAAATTTCTTCTGATCGTCCCAAATTGTCTTGGCTGATTGAGCTTAATTTACATTGATAGTACAGGATGATAATGTCGTCAAGTTGTAATTAATGAGCTTGTTTGGAGCTCTTCAGTTTAAGCTTTGTCAAAGTGTTTGAAAGTGTCTTTGGCATCCATTGAGACTTTGTTTCTTTTGGAGGAAACTTGAAGAGAGAGCTTGAAAGGGAGAAAGGAAAGGGTGGAGTTTGAGAGAGGGAGAAGATCCTTGGAGGGGGTTTTAAGGAAGTGTGGAGGGGGATTCCACACGGTTGCTCTGGCGAGCTTGCACCTTAGTACCATCGGATTCAAGGCTCATCTTGAGGGAAGTTTTGGGAAAAAGAAAATCTCTTTGGTGTTAAAGGACACGGCTACTCCGCTGTACCGGGGAAGGTGGAAGTGATTTTGTAAGGGCTTCTCCACCTAGATGTAGGGGCTAAAGGAGAGACACTGAGTTTACTGCAATACTCAGAGGGTGCCTCCGAGGAATGGACGTAGGTCAAGGTTTGACCAAATCACTATAAATCTAGTGTGTTCCTTTCTTTATTATTTCCGCATTTAAATTCTGCACTTTGATTTCTATGACGAATCTTGGTTTTGGTTTTGATTGTGTTTTGATTAAAAGAAGTTTTAAAATACCAATTCACACCTTCTTGGTTAGCCTTGGGCAAGTTCATAAGGGCTTAATATCCCTAACAAACTTTCAGCTCGATGACCCATCCATAAATGAGAACATATCTTAGTTGGATGTGTTATCAACTAGTAGTTTTGACACTGGTAGCAGAAAGTCGTCTTTTGGATATGCTTTGTTGAGGTCCTGAAAATTGATACAAATACGAGTTTGTCCTTTCTTCTTCACAAGGAAAATATTGATGATCCATTCAACATATTTTTCTTCACGACTAAAGCCCACTTCTATAAGTTTATTTATTTATATAATTAATTATTCTTTAATATCCAATCTCATTCTTCTTGGACCATACTTGATAGATGTTGCATCTAGTTTAATTGTCAATCTATGAATTTCTATATCAGAGGATAAGCCATGTAGCTTAGTATTTGTCTAGGCAAAATAGTCCCTGAATTCATAAAGTTCTTTTATTTCTTCTATTTGGTCTTTTGGTAGGAGGGAGCTAATAAAGGTTGGGCGAGGGTCCTCTTCAGTCCCAAAGTTAACTTCTTTTAGTTTCATAGTGACATATTCTCCACCATCTTCCAGTTCTTCTAGTACATGCTGTGCTTCTATGAGTTGATCATCCTTATCATCAACTTTATATATTTCCTCATTACTACTGTCGTTGGATTCGATTTCCCTATATGTAATTGCTCGGCAAGTCTCTTTTCAACGGTATTTTTGCACAATGAATATGAGACCTCTTTTTATGAAAATATCCTTCTTCTGTAATGTGTGAGGATTTCTTTGATACCAGAGACTCAAACAAAAATGAACTTGTTGTTTGTATTAAAGAGTGTTGCTTGTTCTTTGTAATATTCTTTGGATATTTTTGGTATTATACCTGGGAAACCTCGTAGGTACTAATTCTCCAGAATCGACGAGCTTATGAAATAAGTCACAATTTTCTTCTTTTACAAGCTTTTCAATTGAATAAAATAAGCTCCCTCACCCGCCCCTTTTTCTGTGAGGAGCCACATAATGGGTCATCATCTCTTCAACATTATGCACCTGTCGTGGAATGATTTCTTTGAAGTGTTATAGGGGAATATGCGTGATTACAAGAATACTATCTGAGATTGACAAGCTATCTATTCTTCTGGAGAATATTTCCAGCACCATTTTTGTGTAAGTAGAGTGGTAGTCGTAATCATCATTTGAATATTCAACCTCCTTTCTCATTTTGGCTGTTGACTGACATACCCTCCAGGATTTTATTGGTGTGATATTATCTTCATCTGTGTCACTAACAAGGTTAGATACATTTTTCTTTCTTTAGAAATGATTAGTTCTTTGGGTAGAGTTAGTGTTGTCTTCTTTCTCCCGACCTACTTCTCACATTCCTATTCAGGTTGTTTTATAGCCTTTGAATTTGATGATTTAGCCTCAAGGGAGCTTGATAGCTTCAGCTTCTTAGGAATGAAGTATTTATCATCTTCATATATTGTTACTTCTTGGACTGCAAAAGGGCTGGATGTCGCTAGACATCCTAAATTCTTCTCTATCCATGAGGTACTTTATGCACTGATAAAGTATTAAGGGGAACAATGCCATATTCATGCAACCATGGATGACCTATAAGTGCCTTAAATAAGGTATATGCATCAATCACATGGAATTTGACATATGTATAAAATTCTCCAAATGCGAGGGAGAGTATGAACAATTAAAGGGTCTTCTGCTCCTTCTCATTAAAGCCATGTACCATCAGCATATCTAGCCCCAGATGTTCTATGTCGAGGCATAATGATCTTAGTGCTTTCAGGCTCATGAGATTTATAGAGTATCCTGAATCATTCAAGATTTGACTGATTATCATTATTTCACTCTCTATAGTAATATATAGAAAGCGGTTATGATCTCCTATTCCAAGCATCATTTCCTCTTCAGTGAAGGTGATGAATGGCTTGTTACAAGATTGTAGGACCTCCATCATGTTATGCTCAGTAAAATATGTATCATATCTTCTAAGATCATTGAGAGCCTGAATTAAAGCCTCTCGAAGGTCCTTAGACCTTACCCTAGCATCATATATACTGAGCTACGTAAGATTCTTCCTTAGATGGGATAACATATTATAATTTATCCCCTTGACTGAAGTATCTTTCGTCTTGGAATCTTCAAGGTTAATATTTTCGTTGATAACTATCTCCTTCCCCATTTCTTTATTGGAGATTCTATTTTTCTGTGGAGACAGTAGTATCTTTCCACTTCTTAATTTCACTTGAGTGATCTCCTCTGTCTCCAACTCATTTGACGGACCATTTTCATCATAATCGACCATTCTCGCATATGGAGATTCATCCATTGATTCAAATGCACCACCCGAATTTATGCGCTCCATCTTCGACGCTATACATGGGTCTGATTCATCTTCTTTTAGAAAATACAGGTCCTCTTTTGAGCTATAGTACATCGATGTCACTATTAGATAAATTTTAGAAGCTACTTCATTAGTGTATTCTTCTTTTATTAGTATATTTGGCACCACTAAGATGACTCACATAATTATACCGTAAGAGAGTCCTCATCATCTTTTTTGGCTTCTTCTATTTTATGCTCTGACATAAAGTCTAGAAGTTTAATAGTTTGCCTCACAGTATGATAATATTCGTCTAAATTATCGATGACCATCTAAAATGCTATCTTTTTCTCCTTAGGCTTTTTCAATTTGGTATTTTTTTTGGAGAATTTTATTTTACCATATTTTGAGGAACTAACCTGACCAAGGTGCTTCTTTAAAGTAGATGCTTGTACCTAAGGAAATATTTTTAGATCTAGCACCAACTCGATAGGAGATGTTCATTTTATGTCTGAAACTCCTTCAAGCTGTTTCAACATTTTTATAGCCTTCTTAGAGATCACAGTCTCTTATTATTCTTCTAAGGCTAGTTCTTTTCATTTCTTCTTTCTTCAGCTGGGGGTACGGAAGAGGACATAACCACCCGAGTTGATTCTTTTCTGAGATTCGTCAACACATTGTCCAATAATGTGAGTTGCCCTCTTCTATATTTTCCTTCCAACCAATCCTTAAAGATTTAGCAATCTTCTATAGAATGGCTACCTGATGGTATAGGCAATAATTTGGGTCACCAATGCATTTCAACTCTTTAGGCCTCTTTCACTCTGGGAGTTTTAAGCATCCTTTCACTACCTATCAAAATAACTTTACAACACTTTCCCTCTTAAATGAATGTTACTTATTTGTTTTATCTTTGAGGGACGGGATCATTCTGTCTATAGTTCCAGTTCTTGGCCTTGGATGTTCTCCTCCACCATGATAAGTTAGTGCTTTATCTTTTCCCTCGAATATTACCTTCAGTTGGGGGTTAGGGTTGAAGACTTTTTTTGGCTTTACTTCTTAACGCAGTAGTTGTTTGCCTTTATCTACACTGTAAACCACCTATTTTTCTTTATCAGGTATGGAGAAAATGTAGAATCGGCCTCATTTCTTTTGGCACTTGAGGCTTGACAGTCTCAATGGATATAGTTACAGAAGCAATGAATATTTGTAGGCTATTTAGTAATCAAGTGAGAATGGGATAATCACATGCTTATTATATAGAAAACTTGATGGTATCATCATGAGTAGAGGAGAGGCATTATGGTGACAAATTTTGTCACGAGAACCAATGAGAAAATAAAAGGCCCTCTAGCACAATAGATACTTATTATAATTGAACTAGACAAAGGTACCAAAGGTAGAGGAGGATACAACATAATGCAGAAGAGAGGGAGATGCCATGATGTTGTGTGAAATAAAGACTGATTAAAAGGATCATTAAAGTGTGTAGGTGATTAAGCAATAAGCAAAGCTAGTGTGAAAGGATTGATGATGTGTTGCATAAGTATATGGCGAGAACTTTGAGCATAAGTACAAAGGGCTATAATCTTATTATGGGTGTATAAATAATGAAACAAGATGGCATACTTGAAGGTAAAATAAAATAAAAAAATAAAAAAAGATGGCTAAATATAAGGTAAAATAAGAACATGCGTATAAGAAGAAACAATGGCATGAGTGTGCAAGTGTGTAGTAAGAGAAAACGAGTGAGCCTCAATAATGCTTGAGTACAACCCATGGGACAAGTATGGGTGGCTAACAAGTTTTAGCATGAGAACAAACAAGTGAGGGCCTAGGATTTTTTAACGATGATACATGTGCAAGAAGCAACGTATGGGTGCAAACATCAATAGGTTTAGGATAAGAATGGGTGCCTAACAAGTTTTGGCATGAGATAAATCAAGTGGGGGTCTAGGATTTTTCAACCATGCTATATTGATAGGAAATGAACTTCATTTATTCATTAAATATGTTAAGCTTATAAATTGGCATATATGACAATAAGATAAGGACACAAAATAAAAGAGAATAATACTTGGTATTATGAGAATAACAAACATATATCCCCTTAATTTAATAATAGTTCAATACTAGGGAAACCATAAAATATTCTAACATCGCCTTAAAACAATAACACAAAAAATATTTCGATAAAATCATAAGGTCTGTTTAAATAACTTTTGCAATATAGCTTAAAGGACATAGAGTTGAGTCATCTAAATGACATCTAGTAAAGAAATAAACAATTTCATAAAGAAGAATTCAAAAAGAGGATTTAATACATCTTTTTCCTATATAATGTTTTTTTTTTTTAACATTTTGTTGAGTGAAAAGTTTAATTTCCTAAAAAATTTAACAAAGAAAAATCAATACTTACATTGAAAGTTTTGGTTAACTGGTAAAAATTTTTAAGTTCCAAGATTTAAGTTAATTATGTTGACTGAATTGACAACATAAAAATAAATATCAACCAACTACATTATTTTTTATCATCAAACTTTTCATCTTTATAGCTTAATAATTCAAAAGAATAACGCAACTTTATAAAACAAAATAACACTGAAAAAAAAAATATAAAATAATTACTGCATATAGAAACTCATAAATAAATTCAAACATTCATATCTATGAAGCACAATAGAATGCCCACTTCCGAACCTATAATAGATGTGCATTGCCACTTTCCAGCTCATGCTTGTTACAACCTATGTTTCCCTAGCCATAGCTTTTATGGAAGAAAATATATCAACTCCTCCAAAACGAAATAGAGTTGAAGCTCACCCTTGATAAATTAATAAATGTAATGCATTCAACCAATAAGAAAAATTTTATGATATGGATCATAAATTTAATTTCCAAACACGTCCAAAAGAATGACAAAGCTCATAAGCCTCATCTATGTGCTTAACTCTTATCAGAATCTATACATCTTCAAGAAGTGTTTCGCCCTACCTCTGCTTTCAAATACTCAACCTCAAATAACTATTTTATAGATTACTAGAGTGAGAATTACGTAAAAGTGGGGTCATTAATTATAAATTGAAGAATGGCGAATACCAAGAAGTCTGCAACTAGACTTAATTTTAAGCAATCCAAATTTCAAGGGTTTTACTCAAAGATTTATGGGTAAATAACACCACACAAAGCAAACTTAAACATGCCCTACATCATTTTCCTTCTTTCACATTGAATTAGTTGAACATCTTAACTATCTTATCCTTTATATTTCATTGTGATGGGGATAAGGTAGGGCCGATGTTAAGAAACTTTTGATTTGTCATGCATGAAAATGCTTAATCAAAAGTAGAAAAAAATTATTCATTCAAAAAAATCATATCAATTACAAAATAATAAGCAAACAATAGACTTGTGTGGACTACTATTCACAAGATATGTAGCATTCAATCCACCTGAACAAGTAAGAATGGTTTTAAAGCTAGCACCAAATAGTTAGCTGATTGATAATAATGACAGTTAATAGAGACTCTCAACCCTGAACATCATTTAACTTTGCAACAACAAAAAAAACCTTAAAGAACTAAGTAATAGGGAGAATATGGTATGACCCTTCCAAAATAAGCACAACAAATGCTTAGGAATATAATAGTAAGAAAAAAAGGGATTCATCTACATTCATTTTCACAAGTGAGAGAATGATTTATAAATAATTATAAATACTCACCAAATAGTGTTGTTAATTAATTTAGATCCAGAATAAAATGGCCCTTTTTATCATATACTTTAACTATCTAAAAAATGAATATAGAAATAAAAAAAGTTAGAAAGATAAAATCAACCCCTCACAAACACACAAAAACAGCATTATTGAAGAAAATCAAGCTAACATATAAAAAATAATAATAAATATGTCAAAATGGTTGTTGACCTCATTTTTATATGAGGTCATCAAGCCCTTCTCGAAACTCGTTATTATACATCTAATGGTTGATAGTTATCTAGCTGTCAATCATCCAACAATCATTCAATCTTCAAATCAACAGTTATTAATCAATCTCCAATAAATCATCAATTATTCACGTTGCAAGCAATTAATCATTTGGACAATCATCACTTCAACTACATTTCAATCAATCAATAATACATTCAACATTCAATCAAATCATTCCTAGTTAATCTTCAATCAACATACAGTTATTTAATTGCAATTAGTTGATGCATAATCAATTGATTTGCAACCACCCAACTTATATTCAGGTGATTCACAATTATCCAAGATATTCAAATCACCGGCCATATTTGGCTCTCTAAACCAGTGATTGACCAGTTTGATCCAGTTGAGCTCGTTCACTTTAGCTCAACTGATCATACACTTCATATACATCCAATTCAACTCCAGATGGGCTCTGAACTCTACCAAACTTCCCTAAACATCTCTCCTAGTGAATTGAGATTGATTGACCAGCCTAACCCAATTAGTAGTTGACTTGGTCAGTTTCAAACCAGGTTATAATGGATTAATTCAATGCATAATTTTAGATCAAACCTCTCCAATCTCATCAAACACTGAAATACATTTCATATTATAGCTTAAATGAAATCAAAATTTTCCATGTCTCAATCTAGATAGGTTTGACTTGGCCAAACTATCAAAGATAGTCAACTTCTAGTAAAAATTCACATGGTTTCAAATACATGGAATTCAATCTCAGTAGAAAGCCTAGCCATTACATGGACTCCACCTCAGCTGTTTGACCAGCTGAGTGGTCAAATAGTCGACTAAAATTTCTCAAATGGGCTTTAATGGTCAACCAACTTGGCTTGATCAATTTTCCCTAAACATGGTCCATCCAACCATCTAACTATATTCTAGAACTTCCTTAGAACCAACCCAACCCAACCCAGCTATCGGTCTAGGCCAAATGAGCCTAAGTCGTCCCCTCCACTTGAAACATGACAACACGTTATTTTCTCTATGCCCAACTCGCCTCCCTATGCTTTAAGGACCAATGATAGGTGTACTGCATCTAAACAATAAGGTCGAGTGATCCCAGTTATCCATGATGCTCTAAGTGCTAGAATTGGGTCAAAGAACCTATGATTTTTATTCTAATTGAACTCTCACTACACTTACTGTCTAGCCATTCTAGCATTTCATTCTATGTTCCTAGAGCTTCCTCCGCATTTTTTTATTGTTTATAGACATTTGGAACTTATCGGTGGTGAGGTCGAAAGAGAACCAAAAGAAACTCCATCCTAACTTCTTTGAGTTCTCCTCCATTCCTTTATGGAGCTCTAATATATTCTTCATACTATTATAGAAGCTCTCAATAAAGAAATCAAGCCCTTTAGCATTCTCTGAAATCATTTGTAGATAAGTATACCTAAGACCCTAGGATCTAATCTATGTTTCAAATAGCTCTTATTAGGATGGGTTAAAACTTTACAAAACATTCCTTATTATTTGTTTGATAATCTGTAACTGACATTTTAGATTTCACGCAATTTAAATATTAAATATAAAATTTAAAGCTAACTCTAATATTATAGTTTTCTCGGTTGGCTTTGTGAGGGAGTTGAAATCATGGGCATCCATTCATTCTATTTTATTTGGATGGTCATGATGTCACTGCTCTTAAACTTCATTCGACCATTTTCTTAGTTTAACCACGGGATTGAATCATAGTCAATGGATTCATCCCGTATTTGATCAGATGGATGATAGAGGTCATTGTGCTAGATTAGAGAATCTAATCAGCTGACCATTGGCCCAATCCTCTATAGTAGTGTGGAAGGCTCTACCCTGTCAGTGATACATAGCCTGTTGTTTGATCCTCTAAATGTTGAAACTATAGGACTCAATCATGAATGTCTACTTCATTCTCATGCTTGATTGGATGGTCCATGTACTGTGCTGACAGGGTTAAGTGGTTAACCACATGCCGACACGTGTTAATCATGTTGCAGCCACATGTAAAATGTGATGCATTGATGCTGTTGCTTACTTGCCACCAATAAAACTACCACCACCTCTATTTTATTAATAGAACTAGATTTAAGTTATATTTCAAAACCTTACAACTTCTAGAAAGCATTACAAAATAAATATTCCATCTAATTTTTTATGCAACCACTCATTCCCTTTTGAATAAAATTCCCTATCTTTTAAAAACAAAATTAGGGCCTCATATTTAGTATGTAAATAGTAATTTTAATTTCATCTATTTTAAATATTTTTAATTTGTTCATTAAATAAATATATAATTTAAATGGGATGATAGAGGAATTTTTATGCACATTAGGAGAATTTTTGTGGAATTATTTAAGCATTACTTAATTCATATTTGAATTTCTAAAACTCTAGGTTATTTAGCCTAGAGTTTTAAAAATCATAATTAGTTAAATAAAGATTTAATAGTTACACGCAAACACTTTATATGACCAATAGCTTTAGTAATTCATTACAATGAATTCTCTTAGAATTCAATAACATGTTCGATATAATTTGATTGTTCATGTATTTACAACGGTTAGTAGCATTGATTGTTCAAACCAATTTAACAATAGTGACACAAAGGATAATAATCAAGGACATACATAGTGAACTTAGGCAAAATTTATGATTCATATACATATCCTATTTGGATGAACCACTAAACATAGTAAACTTAGTGACATTACAATCTATAACTAAATCTACCTTGTTTTGAATTAATTGATTTCAAAATAACGATAAATTAAATCAACCATTCATAAAGGGTAAAATTTTAATAATTTCCAATAAATTAAATAAAATTAAAAAAGTACAAATCCAACTTCATTCAAACTTAAATCTTTCATATAATCATTGAAAATTAAAACTCATAATTAACTTTCATTTAAATTAATTAATAATTTATTACATATAATTAAAATTTAATTAAATAAATTTATTAAAAAAATAAGATTCAAAAAGTATAAAATAGATTTAAATAATAACAAAATAAAATAAAAAATAATTAATTTCATTATAAATAAAATTATTAATTAAAATTTAATATTATTTAATTAAATAATCAATTTTTTATAAAATTAATTAAATATAAAAAAATAATTCAAAAATAAATAAAAAGTTAAATAAAATAAAACAAAATTTAGAGTTTAATAATTTAAATTTTAAAAATAATTTTAAAAAATTTTAACATTATTATTTAATAATTAATTTAAAATTAAAAAATTATTAAAATATCAAAAAAATTAATTCATTTAAATTAAAAATAATTTTATAATTTGATTGATTAAAGTTTTTTTTATCAATTAAATTTGATATAAAGTTTTGTTTGATTAAGGGTACTGTTGCCTAGAGATTATTCATATGTGATTGCTTACTTTTTTATAAATCTGAATGTCATATTTATATTCTATAGGTATACCAGAAAGTGGAGGGGTATGGAATTTATTTATATTTACTCTTATATATATATATATATATATATATATATATATATATATAATAGCTCACATTGCACCATCTTATTTGTATTTCTATGTTATGTTCTTTATATTTCTACAAAGTAGAATGTACCTAAGGATAATATATATGAGAAAGAGATATAAATGTAAATATTTTAAATTTTTGTATATAGATAGAGTTGTACAGAGTAAGGATATATAAAAGTGTCTAATACCACTACTTATACATATAAGGGGGGCTCGAAATAAAAATATCCTCTCCAGTGGATGATATTGTCATTTGAAATTCCATAGAAGACTTTGATCTCGAATATCATATGCTGATATATATATATATATATATGGTAGGATTATAATCCAGAATTGTTATTGGTGGAGCCTAGCCACCATTATTTTTCCATAGAGCCTAGGTTGTATTTTTAGAAATTTATAACTCAATAAAACAATCTCTTTTATATATTGTTGTTCATGCATCATTTCCATCATACGAGTATTTGTAAGCATGTTGTAGAACATTTAATTTAAATTTAATGAATAATAACTCCTTGATTCTTAGGATATAGCTTACCAAATCATGCATACAAACAATGATTTTTGTGTTTAGGACTATTAACTGGCACTCTAGGAAAGTGTAAGGTAGGATAAAAATCTGTGAACATAGACCTGCTTTAAATATTAAATTTAACTTCATAATCAAAAGATAAATATATACTTTATTTGCCTTTATAGTTAATTGAATATCTTTTATGTGTTTGATTATGAAAATAAATTTTATAATTTATTATTCTAATTGGACATAGGAGAATATTCTCTTCTTCCTTTATGATAGATTTCATATTCTCTATAATGTATATGATTAGGAAATTTATTTTCGTGTTTATTAAATTTCCAATGCATACATGTCTGTGCTCACGAGAGTGAGCATATCCTATGGTTACTTGGTTTCATCCTAAAAACTAAGAGGACTAGTACAACTGAAAATATTGATGTGGTCCTATATTTTGTAGGGGTTCTACCATTGCTTGTTTTGCATTTGCATTTGCACGTGCTCTTTGGTACATCTTTCCACCACTTTGAGGATAAATGTTTGGAGGCCTAAAGATCACGCCTTTGGCATCATCCTTTTTATAAACATATTTTATTTATTTATCTTTTTCTTCTATTTTTTTTCTTTTCCTTTCTCTTTCTTTTCTTTTTGTTTATTTTCTTTCTCCTCCTTAGTTACATTTTCATTTTGAAATAGATAGTGAATCTCTTTGGGGCATAGTATGTAGCATCTTCATAAATTCCTATCATGAATAAATAATGGTTGCAAGTCACCATGGATCATATGCTTAATGCATTGCAATGATACTTCATGCATTGATGTAAGGTAGACAAAACTATCCTATAGTTATGAATCCAAGGCCTACCTAAGAGTGCATTAAATGAAATTTTTGAATCAATTATATAAAATTTTACTTTAATTTTGAACTCTTTATTCTCTAACAGTAATGCAGTTGAACCTAAAGATTTCTCAACTTTTTTATTGAACGCACAAAGCATCATCATATAAAAGCTAAGGCTCATAATATTGACTAATGTGCCTAAATCAATAAGGACTCTAGACAATTTGAAATTTCCCATATTTACTAAGATATACAATTGGGATTACTTTATTTATTAATGTTAAAAGAGTTGCTATTTGCATGTTTTACATTCTTGCAACTTATATAGTTTTGATGATTCCAAATATTTTTGTTTTAAACATTGATTTCTTCTAACACGTTTTGGAAAAAAAAATTTTGGTCTTGTGTGGAATAACGTTTCAGGAAAATCGAACTCCAGACTAATGAAGACTTCAAATCAAATTCAGCATGAGACAGTTTATAAATTGAAGCTTGTACATTTCATTTTATTGAGTTTGAGAGGGAGTGATTGTAATTGAGTAAATAAGCATACACACACTTGGGGAGATCTTTAAAAAATCATATTGATCGTACAGGATGAACCTAGTTCGTACGGGACAATCAAGTCAGTTATCCCCTCGTAAGAGCAATGGAACGAACAGGAAGTTAGAAAAACTTTTTCTAAGTTCTAATCATTCGGACGAATTTTCTATTTGTCCCAAGACAAAATGGTCTCTGGAAAATATTCGTTCAGACAAATCTTGTTCGTGCAAGGACAAAATGTTCTCTGAAAAAGTTTCATCCAGATGAACTCCTATTCGTCCCAGGATGAAATGCCCTCTAAAAAGTTTTCGTTCAGACGAAATCCTATATTTGTGCCAAGATGAAATGCCCTATGGAAAATTTTCATCCAAATGAACTCTAATTCGTCCCAGGATGAAATGTCCTCTGAAAAATTTTTTCGTTCAGACAAAATCCTGAATTTGTGCCAGAACTAAATGCCCTCTGTAAAAATTTCATCAAGACAAACTCTATTCATCCCAGGACAAAAATGGTCTGTCCCTTCAAATTTTAATAACATCTTGCAGTTTGTCGAAATCGTCCTATGGTATAACTGTTCATACCGGACAAACTTAGTTCATACGGGATGATGATCGAGTATGAAGTTAGTTCGTACCAATGCACATTGGGTTCATTTTCAACTGATTTAAGTAAATTTGTCCAGGACAATCCACGATCGTACGGGATGATCCACTGTATACAAACTTGAATTTCAGCAATTTTTGGATGGTCTTTTGTATCTTTCCTATATAAAGTCCAATATAAATTGCCTCTTAATCTTTTTACCTACTGATCTTATTGCCTATTGAAAGGAGAGTCAAGGAGAGAGTGTGAGAGAGTGTTTGAAGGAGGATTCTTAATACTGGAGCGTGTAGGTTTCACTTAGTACTCAAAGATAAGAGTCTCTACTTGTGGTTTGTGATTACTTCACTCTTTTCTCTCGTCCTTCTAAATTTTTTGTGAGAAGATCTGTTAAGGAGATCTGGTTTTCTACTGACACTTGCAGAGTGTAAACAACCGAAGGGTTCTCTGCCTACACTTGGAGAGTGTGAACAGCCGAAGGGTTCTGTACCCACACTTGGAGAGTGTGAAAGGACAAAGGGTTCTCTGCCCACACTGAGAGAGTGTGAAAGGATGAAGGGTTGTCTACCTATATCGGGAGTGTATGAAAGGACGAATGGTTCTCTTCCAATACTGGGAAGAGTGTAAAAGGATGATGGTTCTCTGCCGCATCGGGTAGTGGTGGAAGAGAGTTTTGTAAAGGCTTCTCCAACTTGCTATGGGTGCAATAGGAGAGTCACTAGTGGTATTTGTGCAATACTCAGAGGGTTCCTCCGGGGAGTGGATGTAGGTCGTGTTTGATCGAACCACTATAAATCTTGTGTCTTTTTATTTCCCACTGCCTTTTGTTTTTACTGTTTTAACCTCTGGTTGAAAAATCTCTCTTTATAAAATTCCCTAAAGTTAATTCTCGGTTTTAATTTTTAAAAGAGGAAAATTTTTTAATTACCAATTCACTCATCCTCTTGGTTAGCCGCTGGGACATAAGCTTAGGTTTAACAACCTAATTCAAATTGAACAAGTTTCAATAAGAGGTATCAGAGCTTTGTTTCAAAATCATAAGTTTAGATTACTTTTTGATTAACATAGATGGCTACATTTGGAATCTGAAATACACCTGAGGGTTACTCTATAACTAGACCTCTATTGTTTGCTAATATTCCTTTTGATTTTTGGAAAAAATGCATGTCTACATTTTTACAGTCACTTGATTACCGTATATGGATATTAGTTCAAGAAGGGTATATAAAACCAACTAGACTAGTTGACGGAGTTAGAGTTGAAACACCTTTTTGGACTGGATAGTAGAAGAATGTGACTTAGCACAACTAAATGCTAAATGCTTGAATAATTTCTTTTGTGCTCCTAAATCAGAAGACTACATGTGGGTTTCTACTTGCAGGATTGAAAAGGATATATGAGATAGACTTTGTATAATTTATGAGGGGAATAATGAGGTTAAGCAATCTAGACTTAATATCTTGTTGGATGATTATGAACTGTTTCGCATGAAACCTAATGAATCCATTTCTGATATGTACACAAGATTCACACAAATAACCACCTCTTTACATGCATTGGGTAGGGAACTAATGAATGCTGAAATGGTTAAGATTCTTCATTGTTTGCCTACTGCTTATGATGCTAAAATTATTGCAATTACAGAGTCTAAAGATATAAATATTTACTCTGTTGACAATCTTCTTGGATCACTAATTGCTTACGAGCAAGGAGTTAGCCAAAGAAAGGTTGATGCAGGTGAACCACGAAGGGAGAAGAACATAGCACTAAAAGCGGAGGAGTCTAAGAGTAAACACTTATAACCTGAGGATAAAGATGACATCGTACTGATGACTTGACAATTCAGAAGCATTCTGAAGAGGAATCAAAGGAGACGCCAGTAATGGAATAGAGGTAAATTCCACAGAAATGCTAAGGTTTTAAATGATGTGATTTGCTATGAGTGCAGAAAACCTGGATATATTAAGACAGATTACCCAAAACTTAAAGCTGCTCATAGCAAGGAGAAGGTAGAAGAGAAACCATTTGTGAAGAAGGGCAAGAAGAAATTCCAAAGAACTTTTTGGGCGGACTCAGCTTCGGACTTGTCAGAGACAAAAAAGGAAGAGGAAGTCACTAATCTATGCTTAATGGTGGATAATCTTGATCATTCAGATCAAGAAGAGGTATGTGACTTATCTTATGATAAACTTTTCTAAACTTAAAATTTGAGAAACTACAAAAGGATCATGAAATCCTTAGGAAAGTTCATGCTCTAATTGATGATAACCACATGATATTACTTGATGAGTTTGATGACTTGAATAAAAATCATGAAAGTTTAAAATCATCCTATGCAGAACTTGAAAAAGATTTTAAGAATTTTAAGGATGAATCTGAGAGCAAGATTTATAGATTTAATTATACAAATCAAATTTTGAAAGATATGAATTCATATTATATTTTGAAGATAAAAGCTCTCGAGGATAATAGGGTACCCCCTAAACTTGAAGATTTTACTAATCCTATTTTGTATCCTAAATTTATGCAATCCCGAAATAGACAAACTAATAGTAGAAGACTTAGAAATCCTTTTCCAAAAGTCAATTGTAATAATTGTGGATTGATTGGACACATAGCTCACACCTGTACTTTAAAGAATAAAAATTATTTGGTGTGGAAACCTAAGATGCATAACCCTAGACATATCATACATGCATCTATTTATAAATTACCAAAAGGAGAACCCAAACTTATTTGGGTTCCCAGGTCTAACGTTTGATATTCTTACAGGGTCACTCTCACACAAGACCTCGTGAGAGCATATGGTACCTGGATAGCAGATGCTCAAAGCATATGACTGGAGAAACTGCATAATTCATATCGCTAGAAGCCAGGAGTGGAGGCAAGGTTACACTTGGAGATAACACCATAAGGAAGGTGATTGGGACAGGTATGATTGAAAATCTTAAGAATTTTTATATTAAAAATATGTTATTAGTAGAAGGCTTAAAGCATAATTTGTGAAGTATAAGCTAGCTATGTGATAAAGGATATTGTGTAAAATTTTTTCCTACTAGCTGCATATTAAGCCTACATGGAAAAGATGTTTTGAGTGGTAAAGGGTAAACAATGTTTATATGCTAGACTTAAATTGTATTCAAACTCATACTACTTTTTTTATTAAAAACTATTTCTGATGAGTCATGGCTTTGGTGTAGGAGACTTTATCACTCTAGCATGAAAATCCTTAATAAAATTACCCAAAAGAACCTAGTGAGAGGTATACCAAAACTAGACTTTACTAAGGACCACCTTTGTGATGCATGTCAATTAGAAAAATAGGTAAAGTCCTCTTTTCAGTCCAATAAGGATCTTAGAACTAGTAAACATTAGAGATTTTGCATATGGATCTTTTTGGACTAGTTGGAACTGTAAATCTAGGAGGGAAGGTATACAGATTTGTGATTGTGGATGATTACTCAAGATTCACATGGGTTAGAATTCTATTTCATAAGATTGAATCATTTGAGAAATTTAGAAATGTTTCGACTTGGATTCAAAGAAAGGTAGGGTGTGAAATAATGACTATACAAAGTGATCATAGAGGAGAATTTAAAAATGAAAGATTTGAGGATTTTTATAAGGAGAAAGGAATTGATCACAACTTTTTTGCACCTAGAACCCTTCAGTAGAATGGGATAGTCGAAAGGAAAAATAGAATATTAATAGAAGCCGCCCGAGCAATATTGGCAGAATACTCACTTCTTAAATATTTTGGGGCTGAGGCGGTTAGCACTGCATGTTATGTTCTGAATAGGGTGAATGTGAGATCTAATTTAAATAAAATATCCTATGAGTTGCTAAAAGAAAGAACACCTAATTTATCTCATTTGCATGTTTTTGATTGCAAGGTGTTTATTCATAACAATGGAGAATCCGCCTTAGGAAAATTTAATCCAAAATCAGATGAAAGAATTTTTGTAGGATACTCAAATCTTGGAAAATCTTATAGAGTATTCAAAGAAAGAACATTGGTAATTGAGGAAATCACACATGTTATATTTAATGAATCTAGAATTTTGGAAGAGCCAAATGATGTAGAAGATGAGCTTGAGGTTAACTCCCAAAAGATTGATAAAATAAATTTAGAAGAAAATTTAGAAGAAAATATGGAAGAAAATTTGGAGATAGAAAACCCTTTGCCTAGAAATTTGAGATTTTCTAAAAATCACCCAAAGGAATTGATAATTGGAGAACCTAGTGAGGGTGTAAGGATTAAGCATGCATTAAATAAAGAAGTCAATCATTCAGCCTTCATTTCAACACCTATAAATATTGATCACACACTTTCAGATGAATTTTGAATTTTGGCTATGCAAGAAGAGTTAAATCAACTTGTAAGAAATAAAGTTTGAGAATTGAATGCAAGGCCAAAGGATCAAAGTGTAGTTGGAATGAAGTGGATATTCAAAAATAAAATGAATGACTCAGGAGTAGTCATTAAAAATAAGGCTAGATTAGTTGCTAAGGGATATAATCAGATTAAAGGGATTGATTTTGAGGAGACTTTTTCCCCTGTAGCTAGACCTGAAGTAATTCGGGTTTTGTTAGCTATTGCCTATTTTAGAGGATTTAAATTGTATCAGATGGATATAAAAAATGTCTTTTTAAATGAGGCAATTTAAGAGGATGTTTATGTAGAACAACCACCAGGTTTTGAAATTCTAAATTCCCAAAACAAGTTTTCAAATTGAAAAAGGCATTATATGGATTGAAATAGGCACCTAGGGCTTGGTATGAGAGGTTGAGCACCTTCCTACTTGAAAGATCATTAAGGAAGTGTGGATACAACACTCTTTTTGAAGAAATTTGGAAAGGATATACTCATTATATAAATTTATGTGGATGACATCATATTTGAATCTTCAAATAAAAATCTTTATGATGATTTTTCTAAAAAAATGAGTAGTGAATTTGAGATGAGTCTAATGGGAGATTTAAGTTACTTTCTTGGCTTTAGTAGTAAGCAAATTGAGGAGGGTATATTTCTTAGTCAGTCAAAGTATGTTAAGGACATCATCAAAAAGTAAGAAATGGATAATGCTAAACCTGTTAGTACACCTAACCAGTTGGATAAGGATCCTAAGGAAAAATATGTTGATCAAAAGAAATTTAGAGGGATAATTGGATTTTTACTTTACTTGACAGCTAGCCAGCCTGATATCATATTTAGTGTTTAATTGTGTGCTAGATTTCAATCAGATCCAAAAGACTCACATTTGACAGCAGTAAAAAGGATTCTAAGATATCTATTAGGAACTCAGAACTTAGGAATTTGGTATCCTAAGTTTAGCTCTTCATTTGAAATAATTGGTTATTCAGATTCTGACTTTGCAGGTTTAGGGTGGATAGAAAGAGTACTTTTAGAACATGTCAGTTTATTGGAAATTCTTTAATTTCTTGGTCCAATAGAAAACAAAATTCAGTAGTCCTATCTACTACTGAAGTTGAATACATCGCATTAAGAAGTTGTGTGGCACAAGTACTTTGGTTGAAATAATAGTTGATTGATTTAGGATTAATTATAGGCACTATTCTAATTTATTATGATAACACTAGTGTTATTTATATTTCTAAAAATCCTATTCAACATTCAAGAACCAAATATATAGACATCAGACATCATTTCATAAGGGATTATGTATCCAAAGGAGAAATTGAACTCACTCATGTTTCTACTGAAAATCAACTTGCAAACATTTTTACAAAACCTTTAGCCTTTGATACTTTCAGTGCATTAAGAACAAGGCTTGGAGTAATCGATTTGAATGCTTAATTAAAGTGATTCTACAACATTAATGTATGTTTTTAGTTAATGTTTTGAGTGTTTTTATGAGTTTGTGATTTTTTTGTATTTGTGATTTTGTGATTTTATGTATTTTCTATTGTGTTCTTTGTTATGTTTGTGTTTTAGTTTTGATTAAGTACATGATTTAAAAAATTTGAGTGACAATCATTCGGGATAAAAATATTTTTGTACGGGATGAATTGGGTTGTGTGTCAACTATCGGATTTGAACCTTATCCGTGCAGTTTTTCAGTTTTTTACTTTTTACTTCATATGTACGATCATGACGATCGTCCGGATAAAATTTTCAAATGATAGGACGATTGAATGATAGTTAAACGGATAAGGTCATTTTTAATACTATATTCGTACGTATGAACCTTTGGTTCGTCCTGACGAACACTTGGCGGTTCGATGTGGGGGATGGTTTCAACTGCCATTAAAACGATCTTAAATTTCTGAACGTCCAGGATGAACTCCTGTTCATCTTTACGATCATTTGGTTAAAAGTCTGTATGAAAGGATGCTTCGTAAGTTGTGTGATTACGAAAAGCCGTTTCATTTTGGACTCATTCGTTTGTCCATACAAAATTTTTTCATCCAGGATGAACTGAATTTCGTACGGGATAAAAGTAATTTCATTTGTACGAACAGTCGTATTTCAATAAATTGACGGACTTTTGAACTCAATAGTCACCACTCACACATCCCTTTCAAAACCTTTCTTCCTTTAGATCTTATCCATGGCAAGTTCAAGCAAACGACGAAAGATTCTAGCCAAGGGTCCACCCAGAAACTCTTTTGATAACTTTCTATCCAAAGCCAACGAAGAATCTTTTCCTAGATTTGTCTTCGCAAAGATCAAACCATCTAGAGTTCTTATTTAGGAACAATGGACCTTTAAGGTAATGAACTTGTTTGCATCTACTCAATTTGGTCTCATTCTCACACTAGTCCACCTCTACAACAAAGAAACCTTTCATTATTTCTTAGCAAATATGTCCTTCAATTATGATCACTCTGTCATAAGATCCAATGTTTTTAAGAAGAAAGTTGAAATCACCAAGGCTGACCATGGAATCTTTTTGAACTTAAGGACTGAGGGAACAAGAACTCATACTATGACCACTGCTTCTGATTTTGACTGGTCTAAAATTAATGAAGTGATTAGAGGAATTATATTTAAGAAGTATATGCCTAAAGTGTCCAGTCTTATTCACAATACTCGTATCATCCAGCATGTTCTTAAAACTTCTATAATTCCAAAAGTTGGTGAGAGAGCCAACATTACTCCTCTTCTTTCTATAGTAACCTACTTGATTATGACTGACCAACCAATAGATGAAGCCCAACTTATCCTTGTCTATCTTTATGAACTTTCTGAAATTGGTCATATTGCACATAAAAGAAAGAAGAACATTGCTTTAGGACATCTTGTTGCCTATGTTTTGGATAAGAAGTATAATTTGGTTCATTCATATCAAGATTTTGAAGAACCGTTCTACTATAATGATGGATCATTTAGAGCATTCTTCAATAAAGATGAACTACGTAAAGCACATGTTATTAGTGATACTGAGGAGGAACATGAACTTGCACCTGCACCCGCTAGTGAACCAAATTATCAGGATTTGATTCAGAGATTTGATCGCTTAGAGTCTCACTTTAATAAAAGATTTGATCAAATTGAAACTCACTTACAGCAGCAGGATGTTTAGTACAATCAAGACATGGGATTTATGCAAGAACACATAAATGATATAAATTCCAATATGCTTATGATGAGTAGTTATTTCAACTTCTTCGGTACTGTACCTCCTCCTCCTCCTCCAAATCAGGGACCATCAGAATGATTCATGTACTTAGTTTATTTTTCTTTAGTTGATATGTTTGTATTGTGTTGTAGTAGAATGTGATGTATTTTGATTTACTTATGTGTTTGTTTTTCATTTGATGTTTTAGTGTTTGAGTTTTATGTAGTATTGATATCTTTCCTCAAAATTGTAATATTCACTATCTTGATATCAATATAAGTTATCTTGTTTTGAAATGTGTGTTAGCCCATATGACAATCTTTAAAATTTTTTGATCTTAAAAGCGTTATACCTTAAAGTGCAACTTAAAACTGAAATTATTAGAAAATCTAATTTTTCTAAATTTAAGTTTTGCTTATAACTTGATGTTATTAAGATTGTCAATTTCATGTCTCTTATTAGACTACATAAATGTTTAATATTATTATTGCAATTATGATGTTTTCTTATTTTGTATTTCACTTATCAATAAATATTGATGCACTTAGAAAAATTAGAACTTTTTTATTATTGATTTTGGAAAGATCAAAATTACTCTTAAAAAATGTACAAATGTATAAAAATCAAAAGGAATGCGCAATGGTTCGTAATTTGAAAAAGATGTACAAAAATGTGCCACAACTATTGAAAAAGATGCACAAAGTGCCACATGTGGTAGATAATTCTTTCCATAATCTTTTAATCTCTTAATTCAAATTGATCTTCTGTACATTTATATTTTGTATTGAAGTTTGAAATATACAAATTTTATATTCATCATTTATGCAATGATATTCTTTATCTTAGTGTCTAAATTGATTCATATTTTTGATATATATATTTTATCATCAATGTTATATCTTTTCTTAAATTTTATGAATTATTTTTATTTACCTAATGATTTAATTTTATTTATAAAATTTATTTCAATCAATTTCAAGGATCAATTTTTAAAGGATTATCATATGACTACTGACATTTCATGTCTTTTTCTTCTTCTCTTTTGTTGTTGTTAAAAAGGGGGAGAAAATATTATTCGTATTTTTATTCTGTATCATTGTATCTTTGTTCTGTATCATATTTTTTGTTTCGTATTGTATCTATTATATTTTAAAAAAAGAAAGAGAAAAAGATAAAATAGTTGTGTAATGCATCCTTATTTTTATATGTTCATCAATTCAGGGGGAGTTTAGGAGATTCTTAGAATTTAAAAATTACACAAATAATAATTTTTTTGCCATCATCAAAAAGGGGGAGATTGTTAAAAGAGTTGCTATTTGCATGTTTTACATTCTTGCAACTTATATAGTTTTGATGATTCCAAATATTATTATTTTAAACTTTAATTTCTCCTAACACTTTTTAGAAAAATTGTTTTGCTCTTGTGTGGGCTAACATTTCAGGAAAATAAAACTCCAGACTAATGAAGACTTCAAATCAAATTCAGTATGTGATAGTTTGTAAATTGAAGCTTGTACTTTTCATTTTATTGAGTTTGAGAGGGAGTGATTGTAATTGAGTAAATAAGCACACACACACTTGGGGAGATCTTTAAAAAATCATACTGATCGTATGGGATGAACCAAGTTCATAAGGGACGATCAAGTCAGTTATCCGCTCCTAAGAGCAATGGAATGAACAGGAAGTTAGAAAAATATTTTAAGTCCTATTTGTCTGGAGGAATTTTTTGTTTGTCCTAGGATGAAATGGTCTCTGGAAAATATTCATTCAGACGAAATCCTTTTCATGCAAGGACAAAATGTTCTCTGGAAAAGTTTTGTCCAGACGAACTCCTATTCATACCAAGATGAAATTCCCTCTAAAAATTTTTTGTTCAGACAAAATCCTATATTCGTACCAGGACGAAATGCCCTTTGGAAAATTTTTGTCCAGATGAACTCGAATTCGTCCTAGGACGAAATGTCCTCTGGAAAATTTTTGTTCAGACAAAATCCTATATTCGTGTTAGGACAAATGCCCTCTGTAAAAATTTCATCCAGACGAACTCCTATTCGTCCCAGGATGAAAATGTTCTGTCCCTTCAAATTTTAATAATTTCCTGCAGTTTGTCAAAATCGACCAATGGTATAACTGTTCGTACTGGACGAACTTAGTTCGTACGGGATGATGATCGAGCATCAAGTCAGTTCGTACCAATATACATTGGGTTTTTTTTAACTGATTTAAGTAAATTCATCCAGGATGATCCACGATCGTACGGGACAATCCAAAACATACAAACTTAAATTTCAGCAGTTTTTGGACAGTTTTTTGTGTCTTTCCTATATAAAGTCTAATATAAATTGCCTCTTAATCATTTTGCCTACTGATCTTCATGCCTATTAAAAGGAGAGTCATAGAGAGAGTGTGAGAGACTGTTTGAAGGAGGATTCTTACTAATGGAGCGTGAAGGTTTCACTTGGTACTCTAAGATAAGAGTCTCTACTTATGGTTTGTGATTACTTCACTCTTTTCTCTTGTCCTTCTAGATTTCTTCTGAGAAGATCTATCATGGAGATCCGGTTCTCTGCCGATACTTGGAGAGTGTGAATAGTCGAAGGGTTCTCTGCCTACACTTGGAGAGTGTGAACAGCCGAAGGGTTCTCTGCCCAGACTTGGAGAGTGTGAAAGGACAAAGGGTTCTCTCCCCACACTTGGAGAGTGTGAAAGGATGAAGGATTCTCTGCCTACACCGGGAGAGTGTAAAAGGACGGACGGTTCTCTGCCAACACTAGAAAGAGTGTAAGAGGATGACGGTTCTCTGCCGCACCGGGTAGTGATGGAAGAGAGTTTTGTAAAGGCTTCTCCGCCTTGCTGTGGATGCAAAAGGAGAGTCACTATTGGTATTAGTGCAATACTCGAAGGGTGCATCCTGGGAGTGGATGTAGGTCGTGTTTGATCGAACCAATATAAAATCTTGTGTCTTTTTATTTTTCGCTGCCTTTTTTTTACTATTTTAACCTGTGGTTGAAAAATATCTTTCTATGAAATTCACTAAAGTTAATTCTCGATTTTAATATTTAAAAGAGAAAAAATTTTTAATTACCAATTTACCCCCCCCCCCCTGGTTAGCCAGTGGGACATAAACTTAGGTTTAACAACCTAATTCATATTGAAAAAGTTTCAACAATTTATCCTCATTAGCAAGAGTTACTCAAGAAGTTTACTTAGAATATAAAGTTTCATCTCCTAATGTTGAAGCTAGCTGAATTAGACAAATGTTAGAATTTATAAGTGCTTTTATTAGAAACCCTTCATTTCTTTTGAGAGAATGAGGAAGTATAGAAGCTCAGCCTAATTGGCAACATTTTTGATGAACTAAGAAATTATAATCAACATTTGGAAAATTAGGATCAGGATCCAATGTGTTTGGGGATTCATTTGCTGATTTGATCATTAGAAATAACTTATTTGTCTTTCTCATTAGGTGCATGCCTAGGTAGTAAGACCTTGCAACTACGAAGTTGTATTTCCATGTTCTCTTTAGAAGAATAAACCATCGTATGGTCTACACAATCCCTTTGTGATTCTTTGTTATATTTGAATGAGTTACTTGAATCTGAAAGGTTTATACGATAGGACTCCCATGAAAATTAAAGTCAAAGCCATCACTATAAAAAAATTTCTTAAATTCATCATCTTTATTAAAGATTGTTGTTAGAGGATCATCTTTCATAGAATTATTATTTATCATCATAAGATTAAAATTATCATTATGGTCACTATTATATTCATTTTTTGTTTCCATCTAACTCTCCCTGTTGACCATCAAGATATAACCAAGAGTGTTTTTCATTTCTTTAGGACCCTTTATTTTTTATGGAATTAATTAATAGTAATGTAAAGTCTATGAGAATTAGACTTAACCCCACCATTCGTCTTGTTTATACATTTCTTTCAACTATATCTTCCCTCTAAAGTTTCACATCATAATTTCTTTTATTATTTTTTTATCTTTATTTCACCATCACCTAAAACTACTGTTGAGGGAATCATCCCAATATCCTCCTGTGATGCCTATAGCTCAACCTTCAAGAGCCGGCCTTAGGCTCTCGTTAGTAATTATTAAGAAAGTTGAAATGATTTATTGATCTTAGAGGTACAAGAAAAGGAAATTTCCCATTCATCTTTAAGAGAGTAAAGAGAAGTGTTTGAAGATTGACCTGAAATGTCCTTGATAAATCCCTAGTCTGGATCAATAAGGTACTCTCTTGAGATGATGACATTTACGTGTTTGTAGTTCCTTTCCAACAATTCCTAAAAAGTGAATCAGTCCTTAACTGTGTGACCCAACATTTAATGGTTAGGGAAAAAAATAGATTTATTCCTTTTATTTTTTCTCTTATAGCTTTCTTAGCCTCTAGCAATCTGAATTCTACTCTCTTAAGGGGATTTTTAAAATTTTTTTGATCGATTCTCTTTTAAAAAGAATAAACTTTATCCAATTTATACTAAAATGATGTCAAGAATGGATCTTTAGGAGGAAAAGCATTTACCTGAAGTGGTTGAGGAGGAGTATTAATTCCTGACTAATTTTTCAATGGTTGCTTGCCCTTGCCTATGGCTGATTGATGGGGATGGTGGAGTAACCTAAAGAATTGTGAAAATAATTTAGGTCTCTTTCAATCCCTAAATAATGCTTAGGTTTTCTTTGATATAAATATTATAAAAACCCCACTTAATATGCATAAGCTTATGTGTTTAATTAAGTAATATTGTGATATAGTAGAGTATTGATCCCATAAGAAAGAATATTTATTTGCAAATACTAGTAATGCCTACAACAATTACAATAATTATCCTACTCAATACAAATAATTTTTTATGGAGATTCAATCAGTTAGTTTAAAATCAATAAAAAATTTAAGTGAAATACTATTTTGATAAAATATTTTGGATTGATGGAATGCAAATATAATGTCTCATAACGATTCTCTTTTAGATTGATGTTATTCTTAGCATATGCGTCACTGACTGCTCAATCTAGCATAAAGATAAAGAACAAATTAAATCCGAGGTCGTTAGAGCATCAAAGAATATTCTGGTTTAGGTGACAATGATAGGGGGTCCACACATATAAGGGACCATTAGGGTTATATTAGGTCAATCCATGGGTCGGGTTGTGTTAGTTTGGAGTCCAGGGAGATCCTATAAGAGTTAGGTTATTTAAGTTGGTTTGGGTTCAATAAGTGAGGTTGAGCCAAGCAATTTGACCATGAGGAATGGTTTTTGCTTTTGATTTGATTGGTTTGACCAATTAACTTATTAAGAGTTGGTAATGTTTAGCCTTCTTGATGTTTAGATGTTGTTGAGGTAACTTGGAGAGGGTTTGAAGAGATAAATCGAGTGTATGAGCAAAGGAGTTGACCATGAAAGACTATTTAATTTGAAATAGTTTTACTAGTCAATTGAGGTGTGATGGTTATGATTGGCTCTAAGGAATGTTTAAAATTGTATGGGCATGAGTCAGATGGGTTTGAAGCCATGCCTTTGGTGTTTGAAAAAGTAAACCCATGTATGGTGGAGTTTTAGCATGCAAGGAGGTTTGATCAAGTCAAGTTAACTTGGATGTGATGACTAATTCATCTGGCCAGTTCGATTGAATCAGCTGGTCCATCCTATTAATATCGCAAACAACATGAGGCATAACCAAGGGACTTTTCATGAAATAGAAGAGGGTGAATGGGCTGCGTTGTGCTAGAGCGAGGTGAGTTCCATTTTTTTTTTTCAATTTTAGCAAGTGATTGTCTTCGAAGATAAGAATTAATGATTCCTTTTCATTCCTACCATTAAAGGAGTTATACATTTGAAAGAAATTTTTGTGGACGAGAAGAACAATCGAGAAAAAGAAGGAAGAAGATTTGTTGAATTTTTTTTCCATTTTTCTTATAAATTTCATCGATTACTTCATTCAAAAGTGTATGATTTTTTTTTTTTTTGAGGGAAAAGAAGGGATTGTAAGCAAAGAGAAAAATTTTAGGTAGAGGAAGAAGGATTTTGGGATTTTTTTTTTTTTTTATAAAATTTTCAAATTGTAAGTGAATGAAAGATGAATTAAAAAAAATGAACAAGAAAGGAAAAGGATATACATTAAAATGTACATGAGTTCACCCCCGTATGGTTTTGGCTGGGGAAGCAACGTACCCATGCACAAAAAAGGGAAAAGGTAAAGGAAAAGAAAAAGGACAAATGAAATGGTTGTATATTTGGTACATATAGACGGTGCTCTTATACAAAATAAATGGGAAAACAAATATATTTATATGATAATGCTAATGCTATAAATGAATATAATATAGTATGTATAGATGAATGAAGGAAATATGATATAATATTAATAAATGAATAAATGAATAAATGGAATTAAATGAATCAAAGAAGAAAATATTTCTCAAATGTTAAATTAATGAGCATACATCTAAAGTTATATAAATATATATCCTTTATGCATGTAAAATTTTTTCAATTTTCGAGTGAGTTTACTTTGTAATCTCAATCCATTAAATAAATTTTAAGAAATGGCCAAAAGAGAATTGCTCGTCTTCAATTTAATAGAGAAAATCTTATGTTGTATTTCTTATGAATTGAAATATTTTGATCCTACCATTAGGCTTTTAGTTCCAACCTTATTAAATCAAGCATCTTGTCTGGGTCGTGACATTGGAGTTGACCCTTGGAATACTTAAGGAAGCTAAGACCATGTCATGAAGTAGTTATGAGGATTAGGAAAGCTTTATTTGATTGAATACATTGGGTTGACCCTATTTAACTTGATTTGAGCAATCATAGATGCAGTTGACAAAGTAAACGAATGACTTGGTCACGAATCAGGTCCATTTTACTTGGAATAATGTCCATAACAACTTGGTCTAGTTCATGCTTAATTTGAGATTCAATTGAAGGTGATTAATGTGTATGGTCAGTTGAGCTAGCACAACTAGATCATATGAGTCGATTATTGATAGGAGGAAATATTGATTGATGATTTATTGTCTGAAGCTCCTAATGAATTGACTTGAACATGATTGAGGCCATGAGGGCCAATGCACTAAGCAAGTTAATTCACTGGGTCAATTGATTATAGTATAGGGGTGATTGAATATAGGCATTGGTATTTTAATGAAAGACTTGATTGAACTAATTATAGGTTGGAGATGGTTGTTGATAATCATGGTTGATTGAATCATAAATTGATAGATTGTTAAACATCAATCAGCTGATTGAAGATGATTGAATTTATACTTGTTGATTGATGGAAGTGCATGATAGTTGATTGATTGATTGATTGAACAAAAATATATATTAAATGAAGAGTGCATATTTTTTGATCAATTGAAGACTTAATTAATTGATTCTATGCTGGATGAATGTTTAAAGATTAGTTGATTAACTAGTTGTAGAATGCATGTTGATTTATTGATTGTATAATATAGGTTGAAGGATTGAAATTTGGATGACTTTTAACAATCAAATATATAATCAAGAGTTTATATAGTGCTTGATGACCTCATAAAAATGAGGTCAATAATTAGATCCCCAATAGAAGTGAGATGGTGCTGAATTCTAGTGAGAGAAGGCTGAATTTCAAAAATCTTTTGGTGATCGGAGACGCAGCCACTGATGGTGGTGGATGATCGCCGGCCTAATGCTGGTGGTTGTCCTAAAGGTGATCGTCAATCATTTGTTGAGAAGCAAATGTTATTCTTGAATAATAAATCTCCACCTATTTTCGTAGATTCAAAGACAGGTTCTTTGGCTAAAATTGGAAGTAATGGAGCAAGGTATTCATCCATTTATGCCAAAATGTTGGTTTTTAATGAAGGTGGCCTTTTAAACATTAAATCGATGCCTGTGACTGGGAATGGAAAGGGAGTAATGTTATTGGAAGAGATCACTGAGAAGGAGAAGGTTCACAAGTTTCAGAACTTCTTCCCTGTTGCTGCGGCTGAGACAGTGCAGATCGATTTGAAGGATTATGAAAAACCAGGAGAAATCAGATAAAGACTGTAATGTTACTAAGAGTGTTGGGAATGGGAAGGTTGATAGAATTGAAGATCTAAATGTTGTTCATCAATGTATATCGGGGGAAAGGAATCTTGTGTTGCGGATCAATGGTTTATGATTTTGATGATAACAAACATTTTTATTTCTCTACGACTGTCTTATGTACTGACATTTCAGGTTCACACCATCGGACTGCAATTTGGAACCAGCTCAAGATTGGGTAGACTAGGTCTGAGTTAGTTTGTACACTTTTTCCTTTCTTGGGTCTATTGTATTTGTTGTGGCTCCTGATGCTTTATAACGTATAAGAGTTTCTGACTGTTCCCTAGAGTTTATTGTTTTTGATAATATCATCCTAGTCGATATTTATATCGGTCAGGACAATCTGATCAAAAGCAGAAATACTAATTAGGGCATCCTCATTAAAGCAGCCGTCTTTATGCAAAACACATCATCCTGGACGATTTTGTATCGGCCAGGATGATAGGCTCAATTCAGAAAGAATCTGCAGCCAGATCTACTTAGAAAATTCTTATTTCTGGATATCGGCCTAGTGGATCGGCCTGGAATATAAAATATCGTCCAGGACGATCCAGGATAATTTTTCGAAAATTTCTCTGGCAATTTTGGAAAGTAATTAATGGTGATTTTGTCCGGGCCGATCGCAAGATCATCCGGGACGATTAGACATCATCCAGCTTCATTTCAGGGCGATATTCAGGATGATTTTCCTCATATTTAAACTAATCAGCCAGGACGATATGCCTATCATCTTGGACGATAATGTCAGCAACTTGCATTAATGAGCTCGTTTTTAGCTCTTCTATTCAAGCTATGACAAGGCACTTTGTAAGTGTCTTTGGCAGCCATTGTAGCTTCGTTCTTGTGGGGAAACTTGAAGAGAGAGCTTGAAAGGGAGAGAGGAAAGGGTGGAGTTTGAGAGGGAGAAGATCTTGTGAGGGGGGAAACTCAAGGGAGTGTGGAGGGGATTCCACACGGTTGCTCTGGCGAACTCGCACCTTAGTACCATCAGATTCAAGGCTTGTCTCGAGGTAAGTTCACCAAAGAAGAAGATATCTTTTGTGTCAAAGGACCTGGTGACTCCGCCGCACCGGGGAAGGTAGAAGTTATTTTATAAGGGCTTCTTCACCTAGCTGTGGGGGCTAAAGGAGAGACACTTTTGTAGTGCAATACTTGGAGGGTGCCTCCAAGGAGTGTACGTAGGTCAAGGTTTGACCGAACCACTATAAAATTTGGTGTGTTCTTTTCTTATTATTGCTTTTGCATTATTTTCTTCTGCACTTTGTTTCTATGGTGATTTTGGTTTGAGTTTTATCTTTGGTTTTAAAGTTATCCAATTCACCTCTCTTTGTTAGCCTTGGGCCAGTTCTATAGGGCTTAACATCCCTAACAAACTTTTTAGTGCCATCATAGCACTTTCAAGTGGTATCAGAGCCATTTTCAAAAAATAAGTTTTAATAGCTTTTGAATTTCGATCCCTAGCTAATCTTAATGTTGCAGAAGGTTATTCAATCACTACACCTCCTTTATTTGAAAATATATCATTCGATTTTTGGAAATCTCGCATGTCTATTTTCTTGTAATCGATTGATTTTCGCATATGACATATGATTTTAACTGATTACTCATCACCGTCACGTATTGTTAATGGAGTTAAAACTGATATTCCTTTTAACCAATGGAATAGGGAAGAACAAGTAAATGCTCAATTGAATGCAAAATTTTTAAACTGCTTTTTATGTGCTTTAAATTTTTAAGATTTTATGTTAGTATCCACGTGCACTACTGGTAAGGAAGTTTGGGATAAACTACACACCATATATAAAGGCACTAGTGAAATCAAGCAATCCAAGTTGAATTTGTTAATGCATGATTTTGAACTTTTTTTCATGAAACCTTATGAGACGATCTTAGACATGTACACTAGGTTCATTTAAATTGTAACATCATTGCATGCCTTAGGAAAAGAGTTTTCAAATTTTGAAAAAGTCAATAAAATTATTTATTATTTACTTAAAAATTTTGATGACAAAGTTGTTGCTATTTGTGAATCAAAAGATTTGAATGATTATTCTATTGATAATTTTATTGGATCACTCATTACCTACGAGCAAGGTTTAAGTCAAAGACTTTTGGATGCAGGTGAAACGATTGTTCTAAAAATTGAAGATACGGAAAAAGATTGCTTAGTTGGTGACGAATACAATGACTTGTCAAGCAAATCACAAAGTTCACCAAAGCATAAGCAAAACTGGAAAAAAGGTAAAAGTGGTAAGGATGTCTATATTTCTTCTAACGTTAATTGCTTTCGATGCAAGAAGCCTGGACATATGAAAAATCAGTGCCAAAATTTAAGAATTCTTCCTACGAAAGAAAGGGGCAAGGCGAAGCAAAATTTAAACTGGAGAAATAATGAAAGGCAAAAAATCTCATGGCAGATCTTGTTTCTGAAGCTTCAGACCAGGAGAGAGATAATGGTTAAAAGCCTTTTGTGTTTTACTGTTTTGTTTTTATTTTTATTTTTTGTTTTGTTGTTTTTTCGTTGAAATTTTTATTTTCGTGAAATTTTTTCTCTGATCAACACACACATTCACTTTTCTAAAAATGAAAAATCTACTTCCTATTTTTTCTTGAAATCTTTGGTAAGTTGTGTTTGACTTCTCTACAACAGTAAGAGGAAGGGAACTTATGATTTTGTTTCTCTTTCTCTCTTCTTAAAGAGGTTATTTTATTTTTGATTCAAAATCTTCATCATATTTTAAATTGGATTTTGAAATTAATTTTTTTTATCTCCCTATAATTTTTCTATCGCATAGGAATCTTTTGCAAGATTGTTGAATCCACCATAAAATTTTCTTAATCAAGTTGTTCGTGTTGTCAATAATTTAGATTTACTTTGGTTTTGAAAATATAAGAAAAAAAACACATTTTTTGAAAATAATAAAAAAAAAGTGGCTAATGATGCCAAACCAAAAGATGCGCAATGACGCTAAATTTAAAAAAAATATACATAAAGTGTATTAAAATCAAAAGATGCTCAAAGAGCCATTCAAGTGATAAAGAGCATAAAATGAGCCCACAAAAAAATATGCTTATTTTTTCTTATACTATTAAAAGCCTAAGAAAATCCTTGATATATTCGAAACTTGTGCTTAAAAATCTTGGTTCCTGATTCAGCAATTCGTGCATTGATCCACCCCTGATGTTAATTTGGATGGAATTTGACTTAGGGGACTCAGTAGTTGCCACCACATCACCATGTGGTGAATTGAATGTCAAATGCAGGTTCTCAAAAATTTATCCAAACTTAATTTGAGTTTCCTTAACAGACTGGGAAGCAACGATGTTGGGTTGAAAATCAACTTTCTAGATATTTTCTATGATTTAACAAAAAATTGAACTCATTGTTTGAACTTGCTAAACCCAAATTGATTGCTGAATCAGAAGATCATACTAGACTAAATATGCTTTATCCCTAAGGGAAATTCTTAATTATTGATCATTGTAAGGTGAATGAACCTAACTAAGGACCCTTATGAAATTTTTTTTAATTGTGTAAGGTAAAAACATATAAGAACTAACTCAGATTTAAATTTAAATAATGACATGAGTTAGAAGTTTTTGTAAATGGGAGAAGGATAAATTGAGAATTTATAATATAAAACCTATTATTAACATACCCATGCAAGACACTACATATGCTAAAAGGAAAAACTATAAAACAATAAAAAATGTAAGACTAAAAATTTGCAGCACCATTATTAGAATAAGGATGAAATCGGTATTCTAGTTGGACTAGTCCGCTTGATTTTTATAATGAAATCAAGTGACAATGGGATAAGCTAACTGGCGTAAGCATCGACATGAAAGCATTTAGAGTTTAAATAAACACACATATTACATGCAAATGCAAGAAAATAAACAAGCCTAACCCTTACCAGACTTTAGAACAAATTGTTATTTCACTTGGACTAGTTTTCTTGGTTTTTAGGATGAAACCAAGTAACAATAGGATATGCTCAATCACATGAGCATAGATACACAAGCATTTGGAATTTAAATAAATGGTCATATGACATGCAAATGCAAGATAACAAATGGGTAGAATCCCTACTAGACTTAAGACCAAATCACTATTTCATTTGGATTAGTTCTCTTAGGTTTTAGGATGATATGATATGCTTACTCATGTAAGCATATTCAAGCATTTCAAATTTAAATAAATACATATATAACATACAAATGCAAGATAATAAATGGGCAGAACGCCTACTAGACTTATGACCAAATTGGTATTTTAATTGGACTAGTTCTCTTAGTTTTTGGGATGAAAGCAGTAATCATAGGATATGCTCACCCACATAAGCATATACATGCAAGCATTTAGTATTTAAATAAATGCACATTTGATACGCATACACAAGACAATAAATAGGTAGATGTATAATCATAAGTTTATGTTGTACCTGATAACCTCATATAAAAATAAGGTCAACAAAGAAGAGATAAAATAAGAGAGTGTGAGAGAGATGGAGAGGAGGTTGATAGAAGATAGATAGAGTGGGAGGTGAGTGAGTGAGATATAAAAGAGAGAAAGATGGAGTGAGAGTAAGTAGGGTAGAGAGTAAGAGAGAGTGAGATGGACAAACAGGGTAAGGGAGAGACAAAAAGTGAGATATATGTATTTTTAGATAAAGGGAAGTAGAGAGAATGAGAGAGGGGGAGGAAGAGCTCAACTTCTATAATTTGCATTAAAAAAGAAATGAAACTAGTTACATGTATACTCTCATTAGTTACTAAGTCCTAGCACTATCCCCCCTCAACAAAGACAAAAGGGTTGAGGGAATTCACCATTATTAACATCATAAAAAACAAAACTATCATGCAAAGCTAACTTGGCACAATAATCTCCAGGCCAATTACTAACCCTATTTATATACTAAAAAATATCCGACTTAAACTCCATCAAAAATAAAAGTTTCAGTCCTTCAAAGCTGTAGTGGCCTTTATACTAGTGGTTAATCAGATGCTGCAACCATTTGATTACACTAATGCAATCTCCTTCTAGGATAATCCCCTCTATCTCAAGCATCCACTTCATAATCACCTCTCGGATAACAGCAGCCACCAAAACCTCTGCTTGAAAGGCATCCCAATGTTCAATGCATTTACCACCCTCACTAACCAAAACTCCCTCATAATTCTAATTGACAATCCCAAGACCTACCTGATTAGAAGGCATTATAAATGCATCTACATTAAACTTCAACCAATCTGTAGAGGGTGGAGGGGGGGCTACACCTTTTGTGAGAAGGCGGTCCAATTGGATGATTAGTTCCCCATTGCTTCAGAATCAATAATTTATAAGGCCTAAGCAAGAGTGAAAGCACCGTAGCTACTATAATGGATGGAGATCTGCATTTCCTTCCATGCTTCAGGTCATTCCTTGCTAGCCACACCTGATAAATAGTATAGCAACAAATCCGCCCATACTTGGGTTTTGTTAGTAATGATAAAAAGCTCTTCCATCAAATCTTCATGGAAGTAAGTAGTGGGCATAAAAAACCCCCATTTACCCGGAATGTTAAACTCCTCTTTAATTTTAATGCATTAAGTGGTACAATGATATCCACTTTTTGTGAGAAGGCAGCACAATGGGCTGATTAGTACCCCATTGCTCTAGACTCAATAATCTATAAGGCCTAGGTATGAGCAAAAGCACCATAGCTACTATAATGGACGGAGATCTGCACTTCCTTCCATACTTCATGTCATTCCTTGCTTGCCACACCTGATAAATAGTATAGCAACAAATCTGCCCCATACTTGGGTTCTTGTCGGAAATGATAAAAAGCTCTTCCATAAAATCTTCAAGGAAGTAAGAAGTGGGCATAACAAACTCCCATTTACTAAGAATGTAAAACACCTCTTTCAATTTAATGCATTAAGTGGTACAATGATCTCCACTATTTGTGAGAAGGCAGCCCAATGGGATGATTAGTACCCCATTGCTCCAGAATCAGTAATATGTAAGGCCTAGACAAGAGCGAAAGCACCGTAGCTACTATAATGGACGGAGATCTGCACTTCCTTCCATGCTTCATGTCATTCCTTGCTCGCCACACCTGATAAATAGTATAGCAATAAATCCGCCTCATACTTTGGTTTCTCTCGGTAATGATAAAAAGCTCTTCCATTAATCTTCAAGGAAGTAAGCAGCGGGCATAACAAACCCCCATTTACCAAGAATGTTAAACACCTCTTTCAATTTAATGCATTAAGTGGTATAATGATCTCCAATTTTTGAGAGAAGGCAGCCCAATGGGATGATTAGTACCCCATTGCTCCAGAATCAGTAATCTATAAGGCCTAGGCAAGAGCGAAAGCACTATAGCTACTATAATGGATGGAGATATGCACTTCCTTCCATGCTTCATGTCATTCCTTGCTCGCCACACCTGGTAAATAGTATAGTGACAAATTCTCCCCATACTTGGGTTTCTGTCAGTAATGATAAAAAGCTCTTCCATCAAATCTTCAAGGAAGTAAGCAGTGGGCATAAAAAACCCCCATTTACCAAGAATGTTAAACACCTCTTTCAATTTAATGCATTAAGTGGTACAATGATCTAAATTCTCTTCTACATTAAATCCCCACGGATTTAGAGGTGTATCAAAAAGCCTTCTATGAAACAACTAATAATTGGTTGGAATAGAATTCTTAAGAAGTCTCAACCAGAAGAAGCTCTCCCGGGGGTTCATTTTTAGTTTATTCATCCAACTAAACTTGTAATTAGTCTCCCCAATTTTAGCCTAATATGCCATGGAAATCATCGTCATACTCATCTGGGAATGAATGAGTTCAGGACAATCAACTCCATTACCACTGTTAGTATTGATGGAAATATTACGTTGTGCCATAATCTTACCAAAGCACTTTTCTACCAATTCATCATTCCATTGTAAAGAGTCATTCATTAGAAATTTCTCCTTGACATTCTCAACTTCATCCACATTGACAAATGTAAGCCATAATGCCAATTCACGGTCCAGTATCCAGCAATCATGTATAACATTTATTTGGTTACCATCACCAATATTATACCTTAGAATAGTTCTAAGAGCCTTAGCACCATCATGTACCCCCTTCCAAGTGATAGAAGCTTTCTAAACCTGGGTATTCCCCTAGATATCTATCCCGTATTTGGCCTTTAGTACCTTATGCAATAACAAATCCGATAGCTGAAGAACGTCGCACACCAGCCGAGCCCGAAGGTGTCCCTGCCAAACATAAAAATAGTGAAATCCAAGACCCCATTGGTCCCTCGGTTGTCACAACTCCTTCCATCCAACATAATGCACTTCTCTATTATTTGAATGTTTCTACCAAAGGAAGCAACTTCCCAATTTCACAATAGAGCATAATACCCCACTTGGAAGTAAAGTATGAGTCATCAAGTACATGGGGATAATAAGAAGTGAAGAGCTCTTACTACCAATGAGATATGCTTCTTTCCCCATATATAGAAGAGACAAGAAAAACCATCCAAAAACTGCAAATCTTCAAGTCAACAAAAAATGGATTGTCCTGGACGATTTTACTTAAAGTGTCGGAAACGATCCTAATGAATATTGGTACGAACTGAGTTCGTACACAATCATCATCCCGTATGAACTAGGTTCGTACAAACGAATAGTTATTTCATAGGTCGGTTCCCTGAAACTGCAGAATGATGTTAAAAAGTGAAGTATTATTTCACTTCATCCTTGGATGAACGTATCTTCATCCTGAATGATTTTTGGACAGAGGATTTCATCTAGAGATGAATAGTGAATTTTTTCTCGACGTTTAGTGTAAACTCAAAGTCCAAAGGAGTTCGTCTAGGGATGAACTTGGACTTCATCTGGACGAACATACCAAATTGGAAATCCAGAGGATTTCGTCTAGAGACGAATTATGCATTTCGTTTGGACGAACAGTGTAAGGTGAGAATCTAGAGGAGTCCATCCCGGAACAAATATGGAATTTTGTCCGGACGATTAGGACTTAAAAAAATTTTCTCACTTCCTGTTCGATCCATTGCTCTACAGAGGGGATAACTGACTTGATCGGACCGTACGAACTATGTTCGTCCTGTACGATCAATATAAATTTCTTGTTCCCCAAGTGTATGTGTGTGTGTGCTTATCTACACAATTATAATCACTCCCTCTCAAACTCAATACAAAGCTAAGTACAAACTTTAGTTTACAAACTATCTCATGCTGAATATGAATTGAAGTCTTCAGTAGTCTGGAGTTCGATTTTCCTGAAATGTTAGTACACACAAGAGTAAAAACAAATTTTCCATAAAAGTGTTAGGAGATAACTACACATAAAACAATAATATTTGGAATCATCAAAACTATACAAGTTGCAAGAATGTAAAACATGTAAATAGCAACTCTCTTAACACTATTCTCATTAATTAGGAGAGTAAACCAGGGTATATTAATAAACTGTATCACCCAATGAATGAACTGAATAGAAAACCCCATTAAAGTGATCAACATTTGCAATGTTTCCCATGTCATACAATCGTATGCTTGCCCCATAACTACCTTCAATGCAATCATTCCAAGTTTTTGGGATGAATATTGAAACTTATACATGATCTCCTGAGCAATCAACCTATGGTTGGAAATAGACCTCTATGGGACAAAGGCTCCCTGTTCTTTACTGATGATGTTACCCAGTACTGGCTTGAGATGGTGGATTAGAATCTAAGCAACCACTTTGTAGAAAGATTGGCACAAACGAATAGATCAAAATTTAAACAGCAAATTGACATTATCTATCTTAGAGATAACAACCACTAAGGTATCTTTCCAGCTTTCACACTTAGGGTTAATGCAAATGAAATGAACTATAGCCCTAGTGACATCACATTTAATAATTTCACAGTAAAATTTTAGGAAGGAAGATGTAATACCGTCAATTCCAGGAGCTAGATTATTTCCCATAGAGAAAATAGCTTACTGGACTTCCTGATCAGTGACTTCCTCCTCCAAGCTCGCATTCATCTGTTCTGAGATCATATCATCATTCTGAAAATTTTTCCAATTCACCAACGAGACCAGCCTATCTTTCAATTTCAGCATAAAAAACTTCAGTAACTCATCATGTATGAGTTTCAGTTCGGTGATCCTATCCCCACTTATGTTCTGGACTTCCAATATTCTATTCCAGCTTCTTTGTGCCAAAGCAAATGAATGAAAGAAATGAGCAATAGCATTTCCTTCTTCAATCCATTTAGTCTTCTCTCTTTGTCGCGACCACGTCGCCATACGAGCCAAAGTAGCATTCAGCTCACTAGCCTACATACGCTGCTCCTTATCTTGGTTTCATTTAGACCGTCATTAGAGCATTCTAGTAATTTAAGATCTTCAATACATCCTTCTAGTAAATACTTAAACTCCTCAAGCTCCATTAACCAATTTTTGGCTCCAAAAGAATCAAGCCCTGAGAGTCCTAGAGCACTTACGATTCAGCACATCAGTCGGCTGTTCGTAATCATACCTAGTCCAGTTCTTCCATACAAGATTCCATGTGATAGGGTACATCATCCAGATATCTTCAAATCTGAACCATTCCCTACCAGGTCTCGGTATATTAGAAGCTAGCTGCAGCAATAACGGACAATTGTCCAAAGCAAGTCTAAGCAGGTGTTTCACTCTGGCCAAAGGAGCCAAACGGAGACCTTCCAAACTCATCAATACTCTATCTAATTTCCCCCAAATTTTGTTGTTACCAGATTTACTATTTGTCCAGGTAAACCTGGGTCCCAAGAAACCCAAGTAGTGTAAATCGTTATCCACAAGGAAAGCAGCCATTTCTTGAGCTCCCACCGAATAGTTATTCCTTCTACCACCTTTCTTCTCACATTAATCAAGAAAACAATTGAAATCTCCTCCTACAATCATAGGGAGGATAGCATCAATAATGGAGCCAATGTTATTCCAAAGAATGCGTCTAACATGTTATCTTTATTAGCATAAACTAAAGCTATAATCCTTTTCTAGAAATTAGGTAACACCAAATGACTAACTAAAACTTGATCCATCATCATAATGACTTCAAACTGTGTGATATCCTACCTCCACAAAGCTAGTGATCCTCCTGATCTACCCCCACTGTGAAGTGGAAAAAAATCCTAATCATTACCAATGAGTCTATCCACCTCATTTCTTATAATTTCTTCAATCATCATTTCAACTAACTTGACAAAAAAATACCTCATTCCTACCAAGGAGGCTACGCAAGTAGTACCCAATTAGCTTCTTTTGGGCACCTCCACAGTTCCAAATAAGAATGGATGACATTAATGAACTAAAGGGGAAGCATCCCCGCCGCCAGAATCATTAACTACCTCTTTTTTTCCTTTTCCTTGGGATCTCCTCAATGGGTCCCAACTAACTCAGCTCCTTTTCAATCTTATACTTGTTAGCCCTCGGCATAACAGGTTTAATTCCTTCAGTAACCATTAATGGTTTCTTAAAGCCCATTTTTATCTGCTTACGGGTAGGCTTTACATTGCTTTGAGGCTCTTTAACTTTGCTCTAATCCACTAGAATGGGGATATTCAAGCTCTGTTTGTTACCATTACTCTCATTGTTTCTTCCTTGTGGACGGACATTCCTCCTCCGATGTGGGGGGACTTGAATCTAAGATCCCACTGATCATCATCATCCCGTGGGCATTTGTCCTTCTCCAACTGATTAACACTTTTATCCTACAGTGGCTCCTCAATTATCCCTTTATCATTATTACCGATCAACTTATGCTGATTCTACCTTCAGTTGTATTAATAAGAGGATTTACCCTCTTTGTTTGCACTGAATCTTGCCTCGCAAGGCTACCCAAGGCTTGCTCTGAGCTGCCCTCTATTCCACCTTCCTGTTTCCCCTAATTACCAGAATATTTAACTACCATTTCTCCTTATCTAACATTCTTTAATGGACATTGCTCTCTGTGATGCCCAACTCTACCACAACAATAACTCAGGATTCAAATACCCTCATTCTCCACCTTCTGGAGGAGTCTTCCATTCCCATCCATTGACCCATATTCCTGCCTACAATCTGTTGGACTCATTCATCCGGACACAAACCTAGGCATATTCTCTTCTACCCTAAGTATTGGTCTATGCATCGATCCAAAGAGGAACACCAATCCTTGAAGCAGTTCTAGATATATTACAAACATCCCAATACTACAATGGAAGATTTAAAAGTCATGTCCACATCAGGGAGGAAAGACCCTCCATATATATATCTGAGCGAAATTAGGCATCCATCGATCCAATCCAACGATGTTGCTGCCAATGAACTAGGGACCTCCACACAGAACAACATCCTTGGCTTCAACTGAACAGAAAATATAAACAAAACAATCATACCCCATAGTGGTTTGCTGAAACTCACAAAACCTTCCCCACTACCGTTGGATCTCCGACTTCAACAAGAAATATGAAGCTCTATTTCCTAGGATTTTCCCTACAATAGCTCTTTCCAGCATAGCCATATTCTCCTTAAGAATTTCTAGATTATAATCAATCGAAATCCCATCTGAAGAGATAGCATTTATCTCCTCCGGATGATGAATTGGGATGTGTTCCGGCCTCCTCCAGGCATTGCCCACTTCTACAGAGAACAGAGTTCCTGTACTTACTATCTTCCCCTTAGAGATCCCCATACTTTTAGTGGCTTGACCTGCAATGGCATTACCGTAATCAGTGTGTGCCATTCAGAGAATTAAAAAATCCAGTGGAGCTGGATCCATCTTCGATCAACCTACAGCATCTGCTTCAGCTAATCCGACTTCTAGAGTAAAACAACCTCCCCCGATAACCACATTACCCACATTATCATTTCCCATATAAACCCGATCAGGGATTACCTCCATCAAACTATCCGCTCTGATCATGGAAACTTCCATGTCGATTATGTCCCCCATATCCCCACTATAATCTAGAGTAGGATCAATCTCCTCCACCTCCATCGAATAGTCCATGCCATTGAATGTTGAATTAAGCATAATACTCAATCCCAAGTTTGACTTCAGCTTCTTATTCTTCTTAGGAGGAGAATCCTCCATTTTAATCCCGACAACTCTGATCTGACCAGAGCCTCCCTTCGCTGTATGCTATGCCAATTTGTAATCCAAGCTACGAGGCTTATCCTCCTACTGGCCTTCCAATGATCCATCCAATCCAGCCTTACCTGCATCTCAAACTTTCCCCTTTAATATTTTTTCCTTGAGCTTACCAGGAGACCGATCTCCTAGCTTCTATAATACACCATATCCAATGCTAGATCATCATCATTCATTCACCCCCACCATCCCCATAGTTTCTTTCACTATGATTCGCCTAGAGAATAAATAATGGGACAAAATGATGCCTCAAATAGAGAGCGAGAGAGAGCATGAATGAGAGAGAAGGGAGAGAGTAGGTGAGGGAGAGCTAGAGAGAGTGCTCTAGAGAGTGGGATAGAGAAAGCAAAAAGGAGAGGGAGTGTGAGGGAGAATGTGTGTGTTAAGGAGAGTGAGAGAGACAGACAAAGATAGAGATATAGATAATGATAGAAATGAGAGAGAGAGAGAGGGGTGAAGAGAGTTATAAGAGGTAGAGAAAAAGAGATAGAGATGCATATAGAGAGGATAAATAGAGAGAGGAGAGAGAGAGATATTGAGATAGAAAAAGAGTATTGGAGAGAGAGATAGAGAGTGAGAGAGAGTGAGAGAGAGGGAGAATTTTTAAAAGAGAGAGAGAGAGAGAAGGGAAATGGAGGGAAAAGAAAGTGAGAGGGAAAGATGTATCTTAGAGAGATATAATTTTCCAGATAGAGAGGAGATAAAGAGAGAAAGAGTGAGAGATAAAGAGAGTAGTAAGAAATAGTGAGAGTGTGATGGAGAGATATAGAGTGGGTGTGAGATAAAGTGAGGGACAAAGAGTGCTAGTGAGAGATAGTAAAAGAGAAGGAGAGATAGTGGGAAAGAGAGAGAGAGAGAGAGGGAGAGAGAGAGATAGCAATGGCTATAGAGATAGAGAGAGAGGTAAAGAGAGTGAGTGAGAGGGAGGGATTGTTTGTAAAAGAGGGAATGAAAGAGGTAGAGAGAGAAGGGGTGGAGCGATTGAGAGATTGTTGAGAGAGAGCAAGATGGAATGGAATATAGAGGAAGAGGGATAGATGTTTTGTAGTGAGATAGATATGGTGTGAGAGATAAAGATAAAAAGATAGAGGATAATAAAAGAGAGTAGAGTAAGTGATATTTAGAGAGGGATAAACTGAGCAAGTTTAAGATAAAGACAGTGATGAGCAAGAGTTATAATTAGCGATAAAGTGTAAGAGAAAAGGTGAGAGTGTAGGAGGGAGATTGTGAGAAAGAGGGTAAGTGATGATAGAATGAGAGCAATAGAGATTAGTAGAGGGACAAAGAAAATAAGTTGATAGAAATAGAGAAGAAGAGAGAGAGAGAGAGAGAGAGAGAGAGAGAGAGAGAGAGAGAGAGAGAGAGAGAGAGAGAGAGAGAGAGAGAGAGAGAGAGAGAGATGAAGAGTGATAGAGAATGAGTGTGTGTGTGTGTGAGAGAGAGATAGAGAGATAAACAAGAGGGATGTGGGGATAGAGGAAGAGATGTATTTTTAGAGAGGTAAGAGAGAGGGATAAATACAATAAGTGAGATGGAGTAGAAAGTGGTCTGAAAGAGAGTGAGAGAGACATGGACAATGAGGGTGAGAGATTGGGTGAGTGCAAGAGATAAGTGAGAAAGTTAGAGAAAGGGAGGTACAAAGAAAGATTTAGTGAGTGAAAGAGTAACAAAGAGAGAGAGGGAGAGTATGAGCAAGAGAGAGTGAGGAATAGGAGAGAGAGAAATGGAGAGAAAAAGATATATATATATATATATATAAAGAGAACTAGTGAGAGATAGAGAGATGGAGGGTAAGAAAGAGGTAGATATATTCTAAGAGAAAGGGGTTGTGCATGAGAGAGAAAGAGAGATAGTTAGTCGAATTAGGAGATAGAGGGAAAAAGAGAGTAGAGAGGTGAGAAAAAGTGAGAAGTGAAAAAGGGTAATATATTGAGCAAGAGAGAGAGAGAGAGAGAGAGAGAGAGAGAGAGAGAGAGAGAGAGAGAGAGAGAGATGTAGATGAAGATAGAAAGTGTGGAGATAAAGAAAGAGTGGCAGTGAGTGAAGGGAAAAATGAGAGAGTGAGGGAGGGAGAGATAATGAAATAGTGGGATGATAGAAGAGAGAGAGAGAGAGAGAGAGAGAGAGAGAGGGATAGAGGGAGGGAGAGAGAGAGAGCGAGAGAGCGAGAGAGTGAGAGAGAGAGAGTAAAAGAGAGGTAGAGAGAGAGAGAGACAAAGAGAGTGAGACAGAGTGACAGAGATCATTAGTCCAACTAACTTTGTTGGGCACATAATATATTTTAGGGTATTTCGGCCTTTTCCCTTCGTTCATATATTTTTTTATTCTTTTCTTCCTCTCGAGTCATAAGCACTAATGAAGGTAACTTTGAAAATTTAGGAGAAGAGATCAGTGGCCTGCTAACTGGAAGATGTCCCTTGCAAAATCTGATAAGTATAATTCCTTTTATTTTTTAAGATAGAGGGGGTGGTACCCAGTGGTATCCATCGACTAACACAGACATCACTGGTTGTTTAACAAATTTGTTGTTTTTCTTAATGGGCTAGGGAGTTAAGTTCTTGGCTTAAGAATTTTTTTCTTTAAGTGTTTCCTTCTTAAAATAGTGTTAGATCACCCCCTTTAGATGCCTCATATACCGTTCCCTAGTTTCCCTTGCCTGGACATCACAGGTATGGATTACATTCCTAAGTATTCTAGTGCTCTTTAGTTTCTTCTGATTTTGAATTCTCTTTATAGAGTAATCCACTGGTAATGGTGCAGAGCTAGCTATCCTAGCTGCCCTTTCCTCCCCTGCATTAATAGTAAGGGGTTAGAAATGGATACCTTTAAGGAATAGAGAGGAAGCAAAAATAGAAAGCTCTCCAAAATCCTCTAGCTAGACCAAGCCTGGGGCTTTCAGTTCGGCTATCTTCCTTAACAATTTAGATTTCTTTCTTACTCGCATCAGATAGTTCTTGTATTAATTCTTGTTAGTAAATGGTATTCGAGAACATGATCCCTCCTTAAAAATAGACTTAACTTCAAATATCCCAGCAAGCGACTTCAGTTTCTCTTCCTTCCTAGTAGAGGATGCACTAGGGATGGAAGCAATAATAACCTCCTTTTTAGGATTGAGGGAGTCCGTCCCCGTCCCAACAGCAATATCCACCAGGGGAGTATCCTTTTCTCCCCTAGTAGTTAGGTTAGCTACAACATTTCCATTAAAATAAAACTTGATTGAGTTGAACTTAATTCCAAACTAGATCTTGTTTTTATAGATCAATTCTTGAACATAAAGGTCTTGGCCGATTGAAAAGATCAATTTGCCATCCATATTGATAGAGTGAATTTTTTGAGATTGAAAAAAGAAAGTTTGAATTAGAATCTTAAAGTTAAAAACAAAACATCATTAGGTATCTTATATCTTATCACATATGTTAGGGTATAGAAAATTATAGCCCAACAAAAGATGATAAGATGGAAAGATTAGAAATGACTTAGAGAAATTTGAATTTCCACTGTATATGTTTGGCTATAAGAGACTGTTATAGCATAGCATATAATAATGATAATTAACATTGATTTGAAGGTTATTAGAAAGGAACAGGAGTTTTAAATTTGGGGAATTTTCTTCAAAATTTGAAGCTCGTCATGTTAGAGTTTGGTTGTAGATGAAGGTTCATAAAAATGCTGTGAAAATTCTAAAAAAATTGGCTTGACTCTTTCACTTCATCGATTAAACAAAAAGTGAAATGTCAATGCCTAGTTCTTAGAAGATTTTATTTCTATCAAGTAACATCGATGGACCTCCTTTAAACTCAAAAACTCAACTTATTGAGTTTGAATCAATCATGTCGTTTTATAAAGTTGATATAAATGCCCCAAGCATTTGACTTGACTCTTTCGCTCCACCAATTGACTTTGGGGCAGAAGTATCAATGTCTAATTCGAGTAGAGGTTTTTGACTTATCTTTTGACATATCTTTTTGATGTTGGTTGAGCTCACCCAAGGAAAAAATGGGTAGAGGGACACAAGGAAGAAAAGGTAGTAAAAAAATTGATATAACAAAAGTTTTACCGTTATTCAAGTTGGAGAGAAAAATTTAGTCCAACCGGGCGTACCATTTCTTGTTTGGTGTTAAAAGTAAAAAAAGAATGTTTTGAAAAAGTTTAATTTTCTATCAAAAATTTTATTTTTTGGATTTCATTTTGAAATTGAACACATTATTATGAGTAATTTATCACCATAGAAGGTAGATATCATTCTCTAATGGGTTTAGATAAGAAAATAGAAAGTTTTATCCTAATTATAGAAGTTGAATTCAGGGAAGAACTATGTATGATCCCGACGGTTCAAAATAACGTTTTATGAATATTCAACTACTATAATTTGGATGAGACATCATTATTTTAATATTTCAAATCATAATAGTATATGATGTATCTCTCTAGGGAAAGAAAATACCATTTATTATCGATCAGATGAATATGAGGTTAATGATTATCGTTGACTTAATTTTCCAAAAGAATACTAATTGGGTTTTGAAAATTGATTTTTGAATTATAGATGTGAGTTCTAAATTTCCTATGAGCACAGGCCCTCATAATTAACTACATCATAGAGGGTTTGGATTATTTATGAATACTCTTGATTAGAATAACAACAAAAATTCTATTTGTAGATTTTGAAGGAGTGATATCAAAGAATTGAAGTTGGAATTTTATATTGGAATGCATCAAATTTGAGTAGGTATTTTGGAAGTCAAGGGAGGAAGGCTGGGAGTTGTTTTGAGATTCTGAACCACTTCAGAAACACCCGACGTATCTTATATGCTGGGCTTTAAGTTTTGATTTGAAAAGATGTTTAGTTTGAGTTCTTGATTTCTTAGAAGCTTGGGATTATATTCTTTAATGTGGGGAATTAATATTTTGAGTCTACCCTAAATCATAAATCTAGATTGGGTACTGGACAATAGTAGCCTGAACCTAACTATTGCAGTGCAAAAATCTAGAGTTACCCCAGCCTGAATTAGAGAGCCATCTAACCTCCTAATCGATTTAAAATTCATGTAGCCAGTCTATTCTTCAAAGAGTGGTAGGGATATTATAAATTAAGTTTTGGGGAGTTGGGGCTGACATGTAGAGTGGATCCTAATTGGTCCCTTGACTTATATAGGGTGAAAATGCTTATAAAATGAAATTAAAATTTTAGACAATTTAATTAGTTTCTAATGGAATGCATGCTAATCAATTCAATGAAATACATGAAAAAATGTATGACACAGATTTAAAAAGGCTTGAAACTAATTTTATTCTAGAGATTGCTCAACATCCTCTTGGCAGGACTACACCCTAATAGACTAGGCGGACTATCAAAAACCACTAGCGATGATGTGCCTAATAAGGAAGAGAAGGTAAAAAATGCTTTTATGCATACTCTTGCAATCCCGAGCTTACTTCTTAGGTCATTAGAGTTTCTACATTTAGCCTAAAATTTTAATTTTAACTTTAAATAGAAAATATTTTAACATTCCTTTATGAACCTATCATATCCAAGATAAAACAAAATCGACATGTAACAAAAGAAAATTAGGAAAGAAGACAATCCTATGCACAAATAAAGAAAATCACTTAATCAATCAAATCAATTAAATTATATAAACTGACCATCCATGTGGTAAGTGCTACTCAATTATACAAGCTAGGGTCTGTAAAAATTAAAAGTGGACGGATTCCATTAAAAACAATGCAGATTCTAATCCTAGGACCAACGCAAGTGAATTCGAGTAGGATACCCATGTGTCTTCACTTCTTTGTCCTTCTACAAGCTCCTCAAATTTGTCAAGTCTTGATATCTAAATGAAAAGGAACTCCTCCCCAAATGAGTATTTTCTTTTCCATTTGATTATCAAATTCATCCTAACTTGGATCTCCAAATGGAAGAAAACTCTCTCCTAAGGGATGTTCTCTCATCTTTGTATTCTAAGCTGGAAGTAGTATCCTAACTCAAAGGCTAACTTTCATAACACTTAACTTAAAAAGAGAATGGCAAAGTGTTCTTATTTATTTAATTTATATATATATATATATATATATATATATATATATATATAATTAAATAAATATAAATACTTTGACATTCTCTTTTTAAAATATAAAGGGGGCTTTAGCAATTGGCACATGCAAAAAATTTATTAATGTAAATCTTATTTTACTATCTTTATTTTAGCACTATATGAGCATAGGCACCTAGAAAAAATTTAGTGAACTAGAAAATTGTTCAAAACCTTATGGTAATATATTGCCCATCACATCAATTCACAGTTTGCAGACATAAATAAACATTCAATCAATAAATTTTCAACAAGCATGTAGTAGAAACCACGAAAACCTTTGCACACAATAGATGAAATTGAACACCTTGCTAGTCTAAAACTAGAGTTGGTTATCCTAGCAAACCATCTAAAGTACATGAGGTAGGTTGTATGGCTTGGGTACGTCCTAAAATAGGTTGTTTGATAAAGTTATCTAGTGTTCAAGTTTTTTAAATGTCAAAAGGATAATCTAGTTTGAGTTTAAATATTAATATATTAAAGTTTATTTTAAAGGTTAATTGGTTACTACCTTTGTTGCTCACTAGGGCCGTGAAGCTTATTTCATCATCATTGGGGTTAATTTAATAGCCTCGTAGGCCTGATTTTGTTAAGTTGTTGGTTGACTCAACTATGGAGTTCTTATTGCATATTAAAGTGTTGATTGACTGATTTAATTAATCAAGTTATAGTTTTCTAGAATTTTAGCTAATTATTAAATTTTTTGAATTATAGGAATAATTTAATTACATTAATTAAGGTGTCAAAAGGTCACTTTTAAATTTAAAGTGATTTATAGGTTTTTTTAAATTTTTTTCTAAATATTATACCTTAAGATGAGTAATTAGACTCTATATTTGCTCAATTTAAATTTTTTTACATTAATTTATAATTTTTTAAAATTTGTACCTAGTTTTGAACTACAATTGATAAGGAAAGTTGACTATTTGACTTTGACCTATTTATGTTGTTTTGATATTTTTATAAAATACTAGACCTTAATTGGAGTTGAATGGCTTTAAGATTGGTTAATTTGTAATTTTTTATGATTTTTCAAATTTTGGTTTGTTAATGGAATTTTTAAATAGATTAATTAAGAAGGTTTTTAATATTTTGATCCAAACTCATTTCAAACTTCATGGTATCACTTCCAAAGGTCTAGGATTACCCATGAGAGTGTTTCCAAGTGTTTGGAAATTATTTGGAATTTTAAATAATTTTTAAATATTTAATTTAATTAAATATTAATTTTCATTATAACTTCAAATAAAGTATAATTAAAGATCTCATGATGGATATTGTTTTTTTCCTAGATTGAGGATTAAATTTTGCTAGTTTGACATATTATTTTTATTTATTTCTATTTAAATTGGATTTATTACAATATTTTGAAGTTTATGAGTCTATTCAAGGGTGGCGGGTGGGGGGGGGGGTGGGATCATTCACCTTTTCCTCTATTTATGTGAACCAAGGTTTGGCTTTCTTTAAGGGATTAGGTTAAGGCTTCTTAGGAAAGAAAATTAGCTCCTTTGAAATTTTTTTTAGAAGCTCTTTATAGGAGTGAGGGTTTGCTTATGTGGCATGACCAACTAAACTCAAATCAGGGTGATGTGACAGTCAAGAGGATGTACTGGGCTGGTTCAATGTATGGCTAAGTGCTTGAAGCCATGGGTTTGAAGTTTTGAGTAAATGCATGTAAATGGAGGGGATTTTGACCACTCCAGATGGGTTGACCAAGTCAAACCTAAAGGAATTTGACTTGGAAATTTTTTAACATGTTAAGGGTGTCCAATTAAAAGATTTTGAAGGGGTTATTTGATTTGAAATGGGTTCAAGAATTAAAATTTGCATTACTGTTAATTTCGTCAACCATAGTTGACTTTATCAACTTGGCCAAACCATGGAATGGGTTTGGGTCAAACAAGTTAAAATGAGTATTTTGAGACCAATGGAGGTAGTCCCCTGGAATGGCCATTTGGACCCTTAAGGAGAAGTTTGTTCAAACAGGTCAAACAAAAGCTTGGGTTTTTGGGTCCAACACTCTTAATGATAAATAGGATGTATTGAGATAGGTTTCAAGGCTTGGTGTGATCACGATTTATTGAGTTTTGGGGAAAAGTTCAAAAATGCCCTTGAAGGGCATTTTGGTCATCTTTGGGTCAAACTAGGTTCAACAAGATGTGAATTACTCATCAACATGTCATATTAAAGGCTATAGACATGGTCAAGGGTCTTAAGAGGGGTCCAAAGGTTAAATTCTACAAGGTGGAGGGTCTAGTAGCATAGGCCATAAGTATTTGAAGGTTTTTGCATTATTTGGAAATAAATTAAGTTTCTAACGTTTGGAGTGTCAGATTGAGGTCAAATTTAAAGAATTTACCCTAGGGACATGCCTGGTAAATATATAATAGGTAGATCATGAACCAATGGTTGTTTGACTGGGTCTCAAGATGACTGAAAATTACCTTGAAAAGATTTACAGACCTAGGTCCTTAACCTTCGAATTTTGACTTGAAATTTTGAATTTTGATTGGATTTTTGGTTTAAATGATCGAGTTTGAATTACCCATATCAATCACAGTAAAATAAATAATTGAGATTTATTGTGTATGATTTAAACACTACAGGAAAAACTCCAAAAATTGGCGATTTTTCCGGCGGTTAGCATGGCTAAACCGGCAGTTTTTTTTATCACCGGTGGTTTCTTGGTGGCATTAAGGCCGCTGATAAAAATCACGTAGGAAACCCTTACCGGCGGCCTTTTACCGGCAGTTTTTTTAGCCAACGGTTTTTCGGTGGTATACACCGCCGGTGACGATCGGATTTGTAACCGGCGGTGTTCCAGTCGTTAAGTCGCCGGTTAATTTACCGACGGCTAACCGGCGGTCACCTTACCGATGGTAAGCCGGCGATTAAAGCGGGTGTCGTGTGTTCGCTAAACCGCCGGCAAGCGCCAGTACACCGCCGTTACCATTACCGATGATAACCGGCGATCAAAGCCGACGGTGTACAAAGCCGGACTTCTGCCGTAACACCGCCGGTGGCCGTCGGTAACCGCCGGTATAATAACGGCGGTGTAATAATGTTACCGGCGGCTTAGCTTTGGCCATCCGGTATCGTCGTTTCCGGTGGCGAAACCACCGGTTGGCCGCCGAAAACCTGTAGCACCTGAAAAAAAAATTGACAGCATTCCCTCTATTTGGGGGAGGTTCACCCTAAAGTCTAAACCTGTAGAAAGAGTAATACATAATAAGATATTTTAGGCAACACGCCGCTATATTCATCAGAACTATAAACATAACCACAAATCAAATAAACAAGTTTACAATCAAACATTAAGAAGTTCCAAATAAGTTCATCAAACATAAAACTAGTTCACCAAGTTCTAAATTCAATAAGGTTACAATCACAAGTTCACAAGTTCTAAATATAATCATCAAATATAAAAAAGATCTAATCCTCAGCTGTATCCTCACTGTCTGCAGATGGCTGCTCCTCTTGCTCCTTTGATTTTCAGCTCTGTAGGATTGCAGCTCTGCTTGCATCTCATTTTTAACTTTTCTCATTTCTTCAATCTCTCTAGATTGAACTCTTCTCATCTCTTCAATCTCTCTAGTCAGTGCTGCAACCCTCTCGCTTACAGATTCTTCAGCTCCACTTGGATCATGAAATGCAGAGGTGGATGAACTGCCCTCAATAGCAAAAGTCTGTGAACCCATACCATATACTCTTCCCCTATGTCTTCCATCAACAACATCTGACCATGTATGATACTCAAAAATGTGGGTCGATCCTGAAGATGATCCCCCGCTAGTGGACTGTCGACTTTCTCTAGCTCGTACAAAATCATCCTGCGAGTTATAATTAGTTTTATTAAAATAAAGTTTTATTCTAAAACTCCAAAAAAATTTACTCACATGAGCCTTCTTAGCCTTCTCATCAACCCACTGATGGTCAGCTTGATGTTGATGAGTTCTTATATGCAACTCCAACAGTGTTGGCTCCGGACCAAGAAACTCTTTCTGAAAATTTGATGCTTAGTTATAATAACATAAATATATGTAATAAACTAATTTAAAACACTTACCAGGTGATGCCTATGTTCCGTATGAGGTACAGATCCACCAGTATGAAGAGAGCTTCCTAAACCGCCATAGTTAGAGGCTCTGTTCTGTTTATTCTACTCTCTCATTTTTATAAACTCAAGGGTCGCCCAAGCACTACTCAAATCAGCCCAAACACCCTCTCCAATCCAATTAGGACGCTACCTGGACTTTCTAATGTCTGTGAACGTGTTCCTGAGACGGATCGCTCCTCTCCTCTCAAAATTTGATCTGATCCTCGTGTTGTACTCAGGAAACCACCTAAATTCTTTATGTAAAAATTTAGGCAATATCAAAAAGATTAGTACAAATTAAATCACAGATTTGAAATCATACCAAAAAATATACCTGAAATTCTCCAAACCATATATATCTGACCGACTTTGGGATCTTCTTCCAGGATACGTAAGGAGCATCATATTTATTCTTTATAATATCCCGGATCATATGTATAGGTGGCCTTGAAGGATTGAAGATACAGGTTACTTTTTTGGTCAATAACATGTAATATATAAAATACAAACAACATAATTAACAACATAAACTTACTTACTTATCGCCCTCAGGCTCAATGTATTGTCGCTTATCAGTTGCAGCTGCATGATCGCTAGCGCCAACCTCTGGTGGTCTAGATGGTCCACCCAGTTCATGCTGCACCGGATAGGGGTAGTAATATGGATAAGGGTAAGGAGGGTGGAGACCAGTGGATGGACTAGCTGCCTGTGATGATGGTGGGGGGTAATTGTTGCAAATCTATTTTTCATGGCTTATATTTTGATGATTGACAAACACTGTTTCTCTTGGACTACTTGTTGTTTCTAACTTTTCAGGAATCAAAGATCGGACGATCAAGAAGAAGCCAGTTCAAGATTGCACTGGTTTAGGGTTAAGTCAGTCTGTACTTTTGTTGTTTACCTTTTGAGTCTAATTATAATGGTCAAAGAGACTGATGCTAAGTAATCATACACACACACACTTGAGAGACTTAGAATTTTTATTTTTGCACACATCGGCCAAGCCGATATTCATATCGTCCTGGATAATCAGCTTAAAATAGAAAGTCTAAATAAGGATTCTTAATTAAGGCAGCCGACATTAACATATCAGCCTGTACGATACGTGTATCGGCCAGGACGATAAGCTCAAAATAGAAAGAAGAAGCCGCCATAGACAGTTAAGGCATACTGTATTTTTAAATTATCGGCCAGGACGATCCAAGGATCGTCTTGGACGAAATTACCAAATTATGCCTTAATTGATTAGGAAATCAAGGGAGTAATTAAGGATGATTGAAATGATTATATCGTCCAGGACGATCGCAGGATCGGCCGGGACGATCCATTCAAAATCCTTAAGTTACTTCAGGACGATAAATATCGGCCAGCTCAAAAATAGGGTGATGCTCAGGACGATTTGCCTCTGATTTGAACTGAGCGTCCAGGATGATCGTGAGATCTGCCAGGATGATCAAGCCAAATTTCAATCGTCCAGGAGTCCATCCAGGGCGATGCACTGGCCGATCTGATGGGATTTGTACTAATCGTCCAAGACGATCGTGAGATCGGCCGGGACGATCAAGCCAAAGTTCAATCGTCCATGACTGTTCCCAGGGTGATGCTCTGGCCAATCTTCTGAGTTTTGTACTGATCGGCCAGGCCGATGTCTATATCGGCCTGGACGATATTGTCGGCAATTTGCAATTAATGAGCTCCTTTTGAGCTCTTCTATTTAAGAGCTCTTGTTCAATATTTTTAAGGACCTTTTGCTGCTGCCTTGACCTGAGAAGACCTTGAGGAGAGAAAGAGAGAGAGAGAGGAGAGAGAGAGGATCTTGTGAGGGGGAGCTTGTGAGGGGATTCACAAGGGTTGCTTCAAGGATCGCTATGCTTCATCTTCGTCTAGAGTTTCTCGTTCGTGAAAGGGTCGGTAGAGGTAAGGAGTTTGCTTTTGGTTTTGGTTCTCTGCCAACTTCAGGAGGAAGCAAAAGGAGGTAGGTTCAATGCCTTGCTGGGGTGGCAAAAAGGAGGTTTATGTAACGGCTTCTCCGCCTAGCCGTGGGGGCTAAAGGAGAGTCATGTTTTGTAGTGCAATACTTGGAGGGTGGCTCCAAGGAGTGGACGTAGGTCGAGTCAACCGAACCACTATAAATTTCTGTGTTCTTTTTCTTGCTTCCGCACTTTTAAATTCCGCATTTTCTTTTTTGTGGTGTGATTTAGTTTATTGAATTTAATTCTTTGTGAAAAGAGTTTTTAAAAATACCAAATCACCCCCCCCCCTCTTGGTTAGCTTGGGCCAGTTCTATAGGGCTTAACATCCCTAACGAACTTTCAAGTTGTATTAGAGCGGGATTCGAAAATTTAAGTTTGAAAACTTTTTGAATTAGATCCATGGCTAACCTTGAGAATCACAACACTACGGAAGGGTATTCTATTACTCGACCTCCCCTAATCGATAACCTACCTTTCGATTTTTGCAAAAACCCGCATGTCAACATTTTTACAATCTACTGATTATCGCATGTGTATGCTTATTCAAGAAGGTTATTCTCCACCTTTTCGTGAAATTAATGGTGTTAAAACTGAAGTTGCTTTCACTGAATGGACTTTTGATGAACGAGATTTAGCTCAATTAAATGCAAAATGTTTGAACTGCTTTTTCTGTGCATTAAAATCTGAGGATTACATGCGTGTCTCAACTTGCAAAACTGGTAAAGAGATTTGAGATAAATTGTGCATCACCTATGAAGGTACTAATGAAGTTAAACAATCATGTTTAAACATTCTATTGCATGACTACGAACTTTTTCGTATGAAACCTCATGAATCAATTTCTGACTTATACACTAGGTTTACTCAGATAGTTATTTCATTGCATGCACTAGGAAAAGAACTTTCAAACTATGAAAAAGTTAACAAGATTTTGAGATGCTTGCCTTCATCTTATGATGCTAAAATCACTGCAATCACTGAATCTAAAGATTTGAACACCTATTCTATTAATAACTTGCTTGGCTCACTCATTGCCTACGAGCAAGGGGTGAATCAAAGAAATCTTGATGCAGGTGAGAAGAAAAAGGAGAAAACAATTGCACTGAAGGTGCACAAATCAGATTCTGAATCTTCCGGGTCTGAAAGTGATGAAATTGCCTTCATCACAAGGCAATTCAAAAGCTTTCTAAGGAAGAAACAAAAGCATCATCAAAGTTGGAGAAAAGGTAAGGATCATAAACATGTTAAAGGATCTTCTGATGTTGTTTGTTTTGAATGCAGGAAGCCTGGACATGTGAGAGATGATTGTCCTACACTTCAAGATCACTCGAGCAAAGAAAAGGAAAAAGGTGAGGAGAAAGCTAAGTCTAGGAAGGACAAGAAGAAAATCCAAAGAGGTTTCTGGGCAGAATCTGGTACTGATTCCTCTGAGACTGAACCAGAGGAAGAGACTACAAACTTGTGTTTCATGGGAGAAGATCAAAGTGATGAGAAAGAGGTATGTAAATCAACTTATGATGAATTGTTTGAAATTTGCAAAAAAATCCATGCATCATACAAAAAACTTAAGAAGACACATACTAGCTTAAAATTAGAACATTCGAATCTACAAAAAGAGCATGAAGTTTTTCTCAAAGATCGTGCAACGATTGATTCAAATCACATGGCTCTTCTTGATGAATTTGATGAGTTGAACAAAATGCATTCAAAATTAATTGATGAACATAAGGCATTAAAAGTTTCACACACCTCACTTAGTTTTGATCTTAAGAAATCTAAAGAGATTGAGAAAAATTTGAGGATTGAGAATGATGCATTAAAAAGAACTAACTTGAGGATTCAAAATGACTTTGATACATATAAGAAAAATCGGATGACTTCCACCTTTGATCTTAAGCCAGAACCTAGGAAGAGGCATTACAATCATTTAAGAAACCCTTTTCCTGGAGTTAGATGTTTTTCTTGTGGCATGCTAGGACACATCTCGCACACTTGCACCGTTCACCGTAGTACACATTGGGTGTGGAGACCTAAGATGCATGATTCACAGCATACCATATCTACATTGCACTCTACTTTTCTTAAGAAGGATCCCAAACCTGTTTGGGTTCCTAAATCTGACTGTTGTTGAGTTTTGCAGGAGTGCTCTCACCAAAGACCTCGTGGGAGCATAGGATAACTGGACATAAGGATGCTTGCAGCTCAAAATTGCTTAAACTCGCTGCCTTGTCACTTGCTTGAAATTTCTAGTTTTGTGTTATCTTTTATTCTGTGTATGTGTTTTTTTTTTTTTTGCTTGCTTTGTGGTGTTTTAGTTTGCTTTGTTTTCATTTTTTTGTTTTTGTTTTTATATGGTTTGTTTTCACGGCGCTCTTTAATTTTGGCCTTCCATATGATGAATCTTTTCAAGCTTTTAGATTTTGGAGTTTTTGGAGATAGTGTTTAGCTTTTCTAGATTGGATAAAGGGAGTAATACTGTTAATGTTTTTCCCTCCTTCTGACTTTGTTTAGTGGTATGATTTTCTTCTCTAAACAAAAGTCTAAACTCAGTTTAACCAATGGCTTTTTATTTAAGATCCTTTTCTTATCTTGCTACACTAATTTATCTTATGCATAATAGCTAAAGTTTTTATATATCTTTCAAGTGTTTTTTTGAAATCTTGCCATTCCATTTATCACATGGTTTTGATTTTGTGTAGTGGATTGTTCTTCCCTATGTTAGAGAGAGAGCTCCTATTCTCTAATATTTGGAGGATATACTCGCAACTAAGTTTTTTTTAAAGGTATAATAAAGAGTTTTTAGCTTGCTAAAGTTAAAAAGGAAATAGACCAATGAAGCCAAATTGAAAAGAAAGCTATATACACAAAAGTGTATCAAAAAAAAATTTCAAAAGATGCTCAAAAGAGCTAATCAAAGTGACAAGAGGCATAAAATGAGCCCACTAGATGCAAGCTATCCTCTCTTTGCTAAAACTCTTAAAACTTAGAGAACGCTTTGATTATGTGATACTTTCAAAAACCTGATTTCAATTTTTCATGATTGAGAAAAATTACTTTGGTTTATTAATTATGAGATATTTTCTTTGTAAACAAGTTTTGAATGAATCTTTGTACCATAGTTAGTTATTCTGAGTTAGATTTCTATTTTCTAAAAGAATTTTTGTACACTGAAGGATGTCTGTTCTAGGGTTAACAGAATCAGATGTTCTACCTTCTTCTGATTGGGATTCGTTAAACCCCTTGATCTCTTGGAACTTTAAAAGTTTAACTTTTTGGAAAATTCTCATATGATGCCACCATAAAACAACAAAAAAATTAGAAAAATTAAAATCCAAAAATATTCGTTTTCTTTTATTTTCCTTGTGTTTCTTCTTTTCTTTTTCTGTGTTTTGACTGATTTTCATTTGTTTTATTTCTGAGGGTCTTGATCATCACCATTCTTTCCTTGATTTCAATTTCTAGTCACTTCGTCATGGCCGATACTTTTATCGTCCTGGACGATATGATAAATTCTCTTCAAAAATCCATCTGCTAATCTTTCTTTGTGCTTGTTGTAACTCATCGTCCTGGACGATCCTATATCGTCCTGGACGATCCTATATCGTCCTGGACGATATGATCGAACTCTATTGCTATCATGATGATAGTCCTGGCTGATAGAACATTTCGTCTGACCGATGCATTTTATGTGCATCGTCCTGGCCGATTCACTGTATCGTCCTGGACGATCCACGTGTCAACACGTTTGAATCTTTAAATTCGGCCCCGGACGATCCATTATTGGACAATCGTCCTAGCCGATCCACTGTTCGTCCTGGATGATACACGTGGCAAGAATTTAAAATGCTTTAACTTCGGTCGGTACGATCAATTATTATGCATCATCCTGGACGATACACCTAATCGGCCCGGACGATCTGCTTTTTCAACGGTCGTCCGGATCGACTCCTCGGGACGATCGCCTGTGTCTAATCGACCTGGCCGATACCTGATCGGCCCGGATGATCGGACCGCCTTTTTGACCAATCGGCCTGTACGTAATTATTGAGCCATATCGGCCTGGACGATTCTGCGATCGGCCAGGACGATATGGCCGTTTCTTTAAATTCTGGCCGTTCCAGCCATGATTTCTCACTCTCCACTCTTCTTCCTTTTGTGTTTTCCTGCTAACTCTCTTCTATGGCTAGTGGAAAACATGTTCGACAGGCTTCTAGGAGTTCCTCGAGGGCCACTCTAGATCCTCGATTCAGGGAGGCAGAGGATCAGGCTGCCTACCGTCGCTACAAAGAATGTGGGATAACTGTCTCTAGAATCATCAATCCTGCCCACATTTCATATCCGGTAATGGATCTCTTTTCTCACACTTCAATTTGCTTCATTCTTTCTCTCGCTTTTCCTTTTCACTTTGAGCTTCTTTTTGAATTTTTTGCAAATCTTCGCATCAACCCTACCTTTACAGCCCTGACCTCCTATATGAATCGACGCCCTGTTGAAATCACATATCAGGATTGTGTTGATCTTTTACAGCTATCCACCACCGGGGATAAGCTGCACTTTATCGCCTCTGATCCTGACCTTGACTGGTCCACGGCGAATCACTTCCTTCGCTAGACCAATGCACCTTTTCATGTTGGAGAGACTAGCTCTTTAGTCAAAGATGCTAGGACAATCCAACATGTCCTTCGCACCTCCATAATTCCAAAAGCCGGTGACCGAGTCCACATCACCCCTTTACTTTTTCTGACTACTTTCTACATCATGGCTCATCGAGAATTTAACACTGCCGACTTGCTCTTTCGTTACATTGACCATTTAACCACAATTTGCGATCCAGTTCATAAGAGAAAACCCAATCTAGCCTTAGGACACATCATAGCCTATGTCCTTGAAACCAAATATCAACTCCAATATCCTACACCTCCTGACCTCCCAATCCTCTTCTACTTAAACAGTTCCTTCAGTACCCTTCACAGTACTCATCTCCACCCCGAGAAACCTCGGGGGGCTTGAGAGGAGGAGGCTCCCGCTTCTGCTCCCATTCCTGACCCTGTTCCTCTACACCAGCACTCACCGGTTGATCAATTGATAGAGAGGTTTGATCGTTGGGAGACCCGCTTCGATGCTTACGTTGCTGCACAGGAGCAGCAACATTCTGAGGACATTGCCCGCTACGAGCAGAATCGCGCGGAGGACTTAGCCCGCTTTGACAGTTACATGACTCACCAGCAGCAACAGCATGATCAGGACATCGCCTGGTTCAATGCTCAGTTTACTTCACTTGCCAGCTACTTTCAGCAGCCACCTCCACCACCTCCATCTGATGATCAGGGCCCATCGTTTTTCTAGCCTGTGTTTTCCTGCTGTTTGTTTCCTGTTTTATGTAGTTTGCTTGTTAGTCTTTGTTTGTTGTGGTTCTTTCTTTTGTATTTGGACCCTCTTTTTGTGATGACAAAAGGGGGTGTAGGGTGTGGTAGGAAAAAGCTGTTGGGTTTGGGTTTGTAACGTTGATGTGGTAGGAAAAAGCTGTTGGGTTTGGGTTTATAACTTTGATTTTCTAATGAACCTATTTTTGTTTAAATTTTGCTACTTGTATTTGCCATCATTAAAAAGGTGGAGATTGTTGCAAATCTATTTTTCATAGCTTATGTTTTGATGATTGACAAACACTATTTCTCTTGGACTACTTGTTGCTTCTAACTTTTCAGGAATCAAAGATCGGACGATCAAGAAGAAGCCAGTTCAAGATTGCGTTGGTTTAGGATTAAGTCAGTCTGTACTTTTGTGTTTTACCTTTTGAGTCTAATTGTAATGGTCAAAGAGACTGATGCTAAGTAACCCTACACACACACACTTGAGAGACTTAGAATTTCTGTTTTTGCCCATATCGGTCAGGCCGATATTCATATAGTCCTGGACGATCAGCTTAAAACAGAAAGTCTAGATAAGGATTCTTAATTAAGGCAGCCGACATTAACATATCGGCTTGGACGATATGCGTATCAGCCAGGATGATAAGCTCAAAATAGAAAGAAGTAGCCGCCATAGATAGTTAAGGCATACTGTATTTTTAAATTATCGTCCAGGACGATCCAAGGATCATCCGGGACGAAATTACCAAATTATGCCTTAATTGATCAGGAAATCAAGGGAGTAATTAAGGATGATTGATACGATCATATCGTCCTAGACGATCGCAGGATCGGCCGGGACGATCTATTCAAAATCCTTAAGTTACTTCAGGATAATAAATATCGGCCAGCTCAAAAATAGGGCGATGCTCAGGACGATTTGCCTTTAATTTGAATTGATCATCCAGGACGATCGTGAGATCGGCCGGGACGATCAAGCCAAAGTTCAATCGTCCAAGATTGTTCCCAGGGCGATGCTCTGGCTGATCTTTTGAGTTTTGTACGGATCGGCCAGGCCGATGTCTATATCGGCCTAGACGATATTGTCGGCAACTTGCAATTAATGAGCTCCTTTTGAGCTCTTCTATTTAAGAGCTCTTGTTCAACGTTTTTAAGGACCTTTTGCTGCTGCCTTGACCTGAGAAGACCTTGAGGAGAGAAAGAGAGAGAGGAGAGAGAGAGAGAGGATCTTGTGAGGGGGAGCTTGTGAGGGGATTCACAAGGGTTGCTTCAAGGATCGCTCTGCTTCATCTTCGTCTAGATTTTCTCATCCGTGGAAGGGTCGGTAGAGGTAAGGAGTTTGCTTTTGGTTTTGGTTCTCTGCCAGCTTCAGGAGAAAGCAAAAGGAGGTAGGTTCTCTGCCTTGCCGGGGTGGCAAAAAGGAGGTTCTTGTAAGGGCTTCTCCGCCTAGCCGTGGGGGCTAAAGGAGAGTCACGTTTTGTAGTGCAATACTTGGAGGGTGCCTCCAAGGAGTGGACGTAGGTCGAGTCGACTGAACCACTATAAATTTCTGTGTTCTTTTTCTTGCTTCCGCACTTTTAAATTCCGTATTTTGTTTTTTGTGGTGTGATTTGGTTTATGCAATTTTATTCTTTGTGAAAAGAGTTTTTAAAAATACCAATTCACCCCCTCTTGGTTAGCTTTGGCCAGTTCTATAGGGCTTAACATCCCTAATGAACTTTCACATAATTCCAAAAGCTGGTGACCGAATCCACATCACCTTTTTACTTTCCCTGACTACTTTCTACATCATGGCTCATAGAGAATTTAAGACTGCCGACTTGCTCTTTCGTTACATTGACGATTTAACCACAATTCGCGATCCAGGTCATAAGAGAAAACCCAATCTATTCTTAGGACACATCATAGCCTATGTCCTTGAAACCAAATATCAACTCCAATATCCTATACCTCCCGACCTCCCAATCCTCTTCTACTCAAACAGTTCCTTCAGCACCCTTCACAGTACTAGTCTTCACCCTGAGGAACCTCGGGGGGCTGGAGAGGAGGAGGCTCCCGCTCCCGCTCCCATTCCTGACCCTGTTCCTCTACACCAGCACTCACCGATAAATCAGTTGATAGAGAGGTTGGATCGTTGGGAGACCCACTTCGATGCTTACGTTGCTGTATAAGAGCAACAACATTCTGAGGACATTGCCCGCTACGAGCAGAATCGCGTGGAGGACTTAGCCTGCTTTGACAGTTACATGACTCACCAGCAGCAACAGCATGATCATGACATCGCCTGGTTCAATGCTCAATTTACTTCACTTGCCAGCTACTTTCAGCAATCACCTCCACCACCTCCATCTGATGATCAGGGCCCCTCGTTTTTCTAACCTGTGTTTTTCTACTGTTTATTTCCTGTTTTATGTAGTTTGCTTGTTAGTCTTTGTTTATTGCGATGCTTTCTTTTGTATCTGGACCCTCTTTTTGTGATGACAAAAGGGGGAGTAGGGTGTGGTAGGAAAAAGCTGTTGGGTTTTGGTTTGTAACTTTGATTTTCTAATGAACATGTTTTTGTTTAAATTTTCCTACTTGTGTTTGCCATCATAAAAAAGGGGGAGATTGTTGCAAATCTATTTTTCATGGCTTATGTTTTGATGATTACAAACACTGTTTCTCTTGGACTACTTATTGCTTCTAACTTTTCAGGAATCAAAGATCAGACGATCAAGAAGAAGCCAGTTCAAGATTGCGTTGGTTTAGGGTTAAGTCAGTCTGTACTTTTGTTGTTTACCTTTTGAGTCTAATTGTAATGGTCAAAGAGACTGATGCTAAGTAACCCTACACACACACACACTTGAGAGACTTAGAATTTCTGTTTTTGCCCACATCGGCCAGGCCGATATTCATATCGTCCTGGATGATCAGCTTAAAACAGAAAGTCTAAATAAGGATTTTTAATTAAGGCAGCCGACATTAACATATCGGCCTGGACGATACGTGTAATCGACCAGGACGATAAGCTCAAAATAGAAAGAAGAAGCCGCCATAGACAGTTAAGGCATACTGTATTTTTAAATTATCGGCCAGGACAATCCTAGGATCATCCTGGATGAAATTACCAAATTATGCCTTAATTGATCAGGAAATCAAGGAATAATTAAGAAAGATTGATACGATCATATCATCCAGGACGATCGCAGGATCGGCCGGGACGATCCATTCAAAATCCTTAAGTTACTTCAGGACGATAAATATCGGCCAGCTCAAAAATAGAGCGATGCTCAGGACGATTTGCCTCTGATTTGAACTGAGAGTCCAAGACGATCGTGAGATTGGCCGGGACGATCGTGAGATCGGCCGGGACGATCGTGAGATTGGCCGGGACGATCAAGCCAAATTTCAATCATCCAGGAGTCCATCGAGTGCGATGCTCTGGCCGATCTGATGGGATTTGTACTAATCGTCCAGGACGATCGTGAGATCGGCCAGGACGATCAAGCTAAAGTTCAATCATCCAGGACTGTTCCCAGGGCGATGCTCTGGCCGATCTTCTGAGTTTTTTACTGATCGGCCAGGTCGATGTCTATATCGGCCTGGACGATATTGTCGGTAACTTGCAATTAATGAGCTCCTTTTGAGCTCTTCTATTTAAGAGCTCTTGTTCAACGTTTTAAAGGACCTTTTGCTGCTGCCTTGACCTGAGAAGACCTTGAGGAGAGAAAGAGAGAGAGGAGAGAGAGAGGATCTTGTGAGGGGGAGCTTGTGAGGGGATTCATAAGGGTTGCTTCAAGGATCGCTCTGCTTCGTCTTCGTCTAGAGTTTCTTGTCCGTGAAAGGGTCGGTAGAGGTAAGGAGTTTGCTTTTGGTTTTGGTTCTCTGCCAGCTTCAGGAGGAAGCAAAAGGAGGTAGGTTCTCTGTCTTGCCGGGGTGGCAAAAAGGAGGTTCTTGTAAGGGCTTCTCTACCTAGCCGTGGGGGCTAAAGGAGAGTCACGTTTTGTAGTGCAATACTTGGAGGGTGCCTCCAAGGAGTGGACGTAAGTCGAGTAGATCGAACCACTATAAATTTCTGTGTTCTTTTTCTTACTTCCGCACTTTTAAATTCCATATTTTATTTTTTGTGGTGTGATTTGGTTTATGCAATTTTATTCTTTGTGAAAAGAGTTTTTAAAAATACCAATTCACCCCCCCTATTGGTTAGCTTGGGCCAGTTCTATAGGGCTTAACATCCCTAACGAACTTTCAGTAATATGGATAGAATGGAGAGGCATGTGTCTGATTTGGAGAGGGGTAGTGAGGACTCATCGAGGGAGGAGGGAAGGGGCCAAGGAAGTATGGAGGTACAATAGCAGGTGGATCTGACTGACCCTGAACCTAACCCTGCTCTGGGGAATGCTGCTGGCTCCTGGCAGGTGGTGGCGGTGGTGGTGTAGGTAGATCTGGTGGAACTGAAGGTCCCTCACCTACCTAAGGCTGTGTGGGTCTGCTAGCAGTAATCTTCTTCCGCCGGAACTTTGCAGCAAATGATTTATGAGGAGGATCATCTCCTGAAGCCATCTGCATTAAAAGAAACAATTATTAAAGTATTGTAATCGTAAGCTTTGGATAAATAAAATTCAATCAATCATGTTTGCCATCATCAAAATCATAAGCTTGGGATATCAAATTGCAATTGAACATATATACAAAAGACCTTCATGGTCACCTAATAAGTAAACATTATAGACCATAACTATTCCTAGTCATAGTAGAACCTAGACTAACGTGATCTATAATGTAATATTCTTTATTATTAATTTAAGTATATGATTTTCTTTGTCAATTTGATCCTTTATGTATTAAATTATTTTGTAATAATATTATAATTAATTAAAATATTAAAGTAGTAAAACATTTAATTATAAATAAAAATATAATCTTTAAAATATTATATAATATATACATGTTCTATATGGAACTCTTTTTTTATATTTAATAGAAGATAGCTCATTTAAATATTGAATATAATACTAACTATGTAAAATATTTAATATGAGATAATCATGTACTTTTGAATCCTATATAGCTAAGATTGTCACCCCAAATCTAAAACAAATTAATCATATTAACATTATAAAGATAACATTTTAAGTGACTAATCAAACTTTTCAGAGAACTTAATTAACCAATCTTTTAATCAATAATGGCCTAGATTAAACACATTAATTATCTTTTAGTTACAACTTAATCACTATAGAAAAACCATCATTTACAAGCATAATTATATCTGCTGGTAGAAGCAGAGGTGTAACCGATGGATATTTCGTCGATAACTTAGAGGAGAATTTTCTAGTGGACAAACCACCACAAATTTCTAACAAAAAATCTGTTGGCAAGGGCACCATTTTTTGTAAGACATGTGGTAACTTCTGGCAAAAAATGCGCCAAAATTTATCGACAGCAAAATTTTTGGATTACTAAAACTCGATTAAATAGTTCCGGTAGAATTTCCCCTGAAAACACTTTTGGTAGAAAAATTTGCCTAAAATATCGCAAAAAAGGCCCTATTTTCCTTCCACAGCCATCTTCCTTGTTATTTCACTCCTCATTTTTCTTTGCTCCTCCTTGAGTTAGTCACCTTCAGCCGAATGCCGCCTCCAGTACCTTCGTGTACAATGCTCCGTCGCCAAATTTTGCCACCTAACTTGCTGAAAATCTCCCATAAGTAGCCCATTTATTTTTTTCTTTGGTTATGCATGTTCTCAATAATCATTTGCAAGAGATTATAACGTGGTGTAAGCGTTTTGTTGATGACATTCTTCTTGTTGATAAGACTAGAGAGGGAATTAATGTGGATAACATTACTAGAATTCACGTTGGATGGTTAAAGTGGAGGAATATGTTGGGCTTATTGTGTGACAGAAATGTTCCCTCAAACTTACAGAAAACTTTTATAAGATTTGATGAGATTTACAGTACTTTATGGTGCAAAATGTTTGTGACTAAAAGAGAAGCATAACATTAAGTTAAGAGATTGTAGAGATGAGAATACTCATGAGTGAGAGAGTCACATTATATGGTTTGGTCACATAAAACGGTGGCCTCCCGATGACCTTGTTAAGAAGGTAGAGGTATTATATTTGTCTTATATTAAGAAACGTGTAGAGGTATAATACTTGGATTTTTTTCATAGAGGAAGAGTGCAAACTACATTTTTAGACTCCAATAAAGTTGGTAGATCTATAAAAAATATCTCTAGCACAATCTACCTTTTCATATAGGTACCCTAAAAGTTCGTGTAGGTTGTTGAACTTAATGTTAAGAGAGTTGCTATTTGCATATTTTACCTTCTTGCAACTTGTATAGTTTTGATAATTCCAAATTTTATTATTTTAAGTCTTGTTTTTCTCTTAGCACTTTTTGGAAGAATTGTTTTTTTTCTTGTGTGGACAAACATTTTAGGAAAATCTAACTCCAAACCAATGAAGACTTCAAATAAAATTCAGCATGAGATAGTTTGTAAATTAAACCTTGTATTTTTCATTGTATTGAGTTTGAGAAAGAGTGATTGTAATTGAGTAACTAAGCACACACACACACTTGGAGAGATCTTTAAAAAGTCATACTAATCATACTGGATGAACCAGGTTCGTACAGGACGATCAAGTCAGTTATCCCCTCGGAAGAGCAATGGAATGAACAGGAAGTGAGAAAATTTTTCTAAGTCTTGATCGTCCAGATGGAACTCCCTATTCATCACTTGACGAAATTCTTTGGATTCTCACTTTGAACTATTCGTCTAGACGAAGTGCCCCATTAGTCCCTGGACGAAATTCTCTGGATTCTTACTTTGAACTATTCATCCAGACGAAGTGAGCTGTTCGTCCCTGGATGAAGTCATCTGGACACTTGAGTTACACTAATCGTCTAGACGATCCCTCTTCTTCACCCCAGGATAACATTCTCAGGACACATGGGTTAAACTAACCATTGAGATTATTCAACCTGCTCATTTTTGGATGAAGTTCTCTGGATAAATTTTGTCCAGACGAACTCCTACATTCGTCCCAGGACAAAGTGCTCTGTCTCTTGAAATTTTTGGAACATCCTGCCATTTATCGAAACCAACCCATGATATAACTATTTGTACTGGATGAACTTAGTGCATATGGGATGATGATCGGGTACGAAGTCAGTTCATACCAGTATACAATGGGTTCGTATGCAACTAATTTAAGTAGATTCGTACAGGACGTTATGACGATCGTACGGGATGATCCAATAAGTATAAACTTGAAAATCAGAAGTTTTTGGACGGGTTTTGTGTCTTTCCTATATAAATACCAATTATAACTATCTCTTAATCTTGGTGCCTACTGATCTTCATGTCAACTGAAGGGAGAGTGAAGGAGAGAGTGTGCAAGAGTGTTTGAAGGAGGATTCTTACTACTAGAGCGTGAAGGATTCACTTGGTACTCAAAGGTAAGAATCTCTAATTGTGCTTTGTGATTACTTCACTCTTTTCTCTCCTCCGTCAAGATTTCTTGTGAGAAGATCTATTAAGGAGATCCGGTTCTCTACCAAAACTTGGAGAGTGTGAACAGTCAAAGGGTTCTCTGCCCACACTTGGAGAGTGTGAAAAGTCCAAGGGTTCTCTACCTACACTTGGAGAGTGTGAACAGACGAAGGGCTCTCTGCCTACATCAGGAGAGTGTGAAAGGATGGACGGTTCTCTGCCAACACTTAGATAGTGTAAAAGGATGACGAATCTCTGCCGCACCGGATAGTGGTGAAAGAGAGCTTTGTAAAGGCTTCTCCGCCTTGCTGTGGGTGCTAAAGGAGAGTCACTAGTGGTATTAGTGCAATACTCAGAGGGTGCTTCCAGGGAGTGGACGTAGGTCGTGTTTGATCAATCCACAATAAATCTTATGTATTTTATTTTATCTGCTGCTTTTGTTTTTACTGTTTTTAAGTTTTGGTTAAAAAACCTTTTCTACAAAATTCACTAAATATTATTTTCAGTATAAAAATTTTTAAAAGAGGGATAAGTTTTTTTAAATGGCAATTCACCCCCCCCCTCTTGGATAGCCGCTTGGACATAAACTTAGGTCTAACAACCTAATTTATATTGAACAAGTTTAAACAAGTGGTATTAGAGCTTTGTTTTGAAATCATAAGTTTAGACTACTTTTTGGTTAACATAGATGGCTATATTTGGAAACTGAAATACACCTGAAGGTTACTCTATAACTAGACCTCCATTATTCGATAATATTTCTTTTGATTTTTGAAAAACATGCATGTCTATATTTTTACAGTCACTTGATTACCGTATGTGGATGTTAGTTCAGGAAGAGTATACGAAACCAACTAGACTAGTTGACGGAGTTAGAGATGAAACACCTTTTATGGACGGGACAGTAGAAGAATGTGACTTTGCACAACTAAATGTCAAATGCTTGAATAGTTTCTTTTGTGCTCTTAATCGGAAGATTACATACGGGTTTCTACTTGCAAGAGTGGAAAGGATATATGTGATAGACTTTGTATAACTATTTTTTATGAGTCATGGCTTTTACATAAGAGACTTTGTCTCTCTAGCATGAAAAACCTTAGGAGGATTACCCAAAGAATCTAGTGAGAGGTATACCAAAAATAGACTTTACTAAGGACCACCTTTGTGATGCATGTCAATTAAGAAATTAGATGAAGTCCTCTTTTCAGTCCAATAAGGATCTTAGAACTAGTAAATCATTGGAGATTTTGCATATGGATCTTTTTGGATCAGTTGGAACGATAAGTCTAGGAGGGAAGGTATACGGATTTGTGATTATGGATGATTACTCTAGATTCACATGGATTAGATTTCTATTTTATAAGAGTGAATCATTTGAGGAATTTAGAAACTTTTCGACTTGGATTCAAAGAAAGCTAGGATATGAAATTATGACTATTCAAAGTGATCATAGAGGATAATTTGAGAATGAAAGATTTGAGGATTTTTGTAAGGAGAAAGTAATTCATTACAACTTTTCTGCACCTAGAACCCCTCAGTAAAATGGGGTAGTCGAAAGGAAAAATAGAATATTAATAGAAGCCGCCCGAGACATGTGGCAGAACACTCACTTCTTAAATATTTTTGGGCTGAGGTGGTTAGCACTGCATGTTATGTTCTGAATAGGGTGAATGCGAGATCTAATTTATATAAAACACCCTATGAGTTGCTAAAAGGAAAAACACCTAATTTGTCATATTTGCATGTTTTTGGATGCAAGGTGTATTAAAAAATCAGATGAAGGAATTTTTGTAGGATACTTAAGTGTTGGAAAATCTTATAGAGTATTCAACAAAAGAACTTTGGTAATTGAGGAGACCACACATGTTGTATTTGATGAATCTGGAATTTTGGAAAAGCCAAATGTTGTAGAAGATGAGATTGAGAATAACTCCCAAAGATTGATAAAATAAATTCAGAAGAAAATTTGGAAGAAAATTTGGAGATAAAAAATAATTTGCCTAGAGATTTGAGATTTTCTAAAAAGCACCCAAATGAATTGATAATTGGTGAACCTAATGAGGGTGTAAGGACAAGGCGTGGACTAAACAAAGAAGTCTATCATTCAGCCTTCATTTCAATATTAGAACCCATAAATATTGATCAAGCACTTTCAGATGAATTTTTGATTTTCGCTATGCAAGAAGAGTTAAATCAATTTGTAAGAAAAAAAGTTTAGGAATTAACTACAAGGCCAAAGGATCAAAGTGTAGTTGGAACTAAGTGGGTTTTCAAAAATAAAATGAATGACTCAGGAGTAGTCATTAGAATTAAGGCTAGATTAGTTGCTACGGGGTATAATCAGATTGAAGGGATTGATTTTGAGGAGACTTTTGCCCCTGTAGCTAGACTTGAAGCAATTAGGGTTTTTTTTTTTTTGAGAATTGCAAAATGCATTAAGAAAGCAAAGGAAAAAAACTAGTTACAAACTAAATGTAAGGTTTACATTCCTTCTTCAGTAAACTAGATAAGGAAGAAGGGATGCTATCAAAAGAAGAATTATCAAAAAAGAAATTATTCTCAATAGCCAAAGTTGCACAAAAATCCGCTACCTTGTTACAATTTCTATGAACATGATGAAAGATTACCTTGTTGAAGTCGGTTAGGAAGATGAAAACCATGTCCTCCCAATTATTAACTCTCCAAGCATCTTTATTCAAAGAATTTTGAATGTATTTTATAATGTTGTAATTGTTACCTTTAATTATAATACCTTTGCTCTCTAACATCCACCTTTGTATGTATTTTCGGATCATCAAAATAGCCTCCATTTCAAGTTGTGCCACGTCCCAATGGACTCTTCTCTCCCCGAACACTAGCAATAGCCTGCCCTTGATGTCTCGGCAGACTCCACCAATAACCGCATTGTTATTCTTCTACAAAGATGCATCAATGTTTACCTTGATCCAATCTAGAGGTGGAGGATGCCACTTCAATTGAGACTCCCTAGGGAGATTAGAACCCCAACTATCTAGCATTGGATTAGCTTTTGTCATAGCTATAGATAAAACATTAGCTGCAATCATAGAGCTGCCAAGAGTTTGCTTTCCATGTACTTTCCTGTTCCTTTCCTTCCAGCATTCATGAACCACAGAGTAATACACACTAACAATGCTAGAGCACGTAGTCGACTTCCTTCTTAGCTCCAACAGACATTCCTCCAATGAACAGAAAATTGGGATCATAAATCCCCAGTTTTGCAATTTCAGTAAAATCTCCTTTAAATACTTATAATGAACTGTGATATGCTCTATGTTCTCCACTTGCTGATAGCCCCGTGCACATAGAACATGATTAGAAAGCTTCCTGTAATGGAGAAACTCATTAGTTGGTATTGCAAACTTACTCAATCTCCACCAAAACAACTCAACACGAGGTTGAAGTTTAGCTTTTTTTAGCCACATTAAAAATCCAAAGTCTCCCTCTCCCCTATGATCATCAATAACATTTTCATAAGACAATGCTGTAATAGTTTTCCCTGAAAACTGTTTGATTGTTTCCATGTAATCTGCATCTGCATTTTTATTAATTGGGATTTGCAAAATAATTGAAATGAGGTCCTCATTAAACACCTCCTGCATCCTTTCCATGTTCCAGTCACCGTTTCGGGACATGAGTTGGTTAAGCATAGTATCCTCTAACCTTGTTCTGTCAATAAAAGTAGGCCACGATCCCAAACTTCTGTCAAGTATCCAGACATCCTTAAGAACATTGATCTTCCTCCCATTAACCACTCTCCATTTCAGCAAAGGCTTCAAAAATTTCCCTCCTTTTAAAACTTTCCAAGCAATAGACGCTCCTTGTTTGACACCCATATCAAACATAGTATTCCCGTATCTTGTAAGCATAATTTTGTGCAGAGTAGACTCCGGATTATTCAAGAATCGCCATGCCAATCTTGCCTTAAGTGGCCCTGCTCTTATACTTGTTGAATGGAAGCTTAACCCGCCAACATCCCTTGGTTTATAGAGCTCAGACCAAGAGACATAATGTAAACCCTTATTACCATTACTTTTATGCCACACAAACTCTCTGCAACATTTGTCTACTTCATAAAAGACCTTCTTAGGGACCATCATATGAGCTGATAAAAAACTTGGGACAGCTAATAAGGATGTCTTGGCCAGCGTTATCTTACCAGCCAGTGATAAACTCTTGCTCCCCCAAGAATTTAGCTTGTGTAAAACTTTATCCAGGACATCTTGAAAATCTTCCTTCAGTAATCTTCTCAACGTGATTTTAATTCCAAGGTACTGGAATTCCTTCGTTTCATTGTATTCCAAAATTTCTTTAACCCGTTTTCTATTTGAACGACAAGTAGCAGTGCTAAACAAAATCTGAGATTTTGAAATATTGACATTTATACCTATCCAAGAGAAGAATCCCATAACAATTGAATGGAGAGTTTTAGCCATCTTCATTGTTGCTTGAGCAAAGATTAAAACATCATCAGCATACAACATATGAGATATCTTATGTGTTCTTGGTGATATTTGAATCCCTAAGTCACTTACCCTTTGCTCCATTGCGTTCGACAGTAGCTGAGAACACATGATAAATAGATACAGGGAGAGAGGACAACCTTGACGGAATCCATTTTGAGAATTGATCCACTTTGAAGCCTTTCCATTAAGAAGGAATGAAAATCTAACATCACTAACACATTCCATAATAAGTGACGAGATCTTACTAGGGAAGCCAAACATATTTAGAATTTGTTTCAATGAATCCCAACTCAAGCTATCATAAGCTTGCTCCATATCGAGCTTCACCGCCATCATTCCCTTTTTGTTCTTGGATATTCTAAACTTGTTAAAAGTCTCATGTGCAAGTAGGCAGTGATCCGACATTGATCTACCAAGAATGAAAGCTACTTGTTCTTCTGAGATAATTCTATTTATACAACACTTTAGTCTATTAATGATCATTGTTGCCACAAGCTTATACGTTGTTTGACATAGGCTTATAGGCCTATAATTAGCAGGAATTAAAGGATTTCTTATCTTGGGAATAAGAACAATCAATGTGTTCTTTCCATTCAACATACATTTTACTATTTTTAAAAAAACTGTCAACCGCCTTCCAAGTGTCAACCTCAACGATTTGCCAATAAAATTTAAAGAAAGATGCAGTAATGCCATCCATAGCAGGGGATTTGTAATTACCTTGTTGAAAAATAGCCTTCATGAGTTTATCCTTGTTGAATTCAGCATTCATCAACTTAGCTTCTGCATTTGTAATCTTCTATTCTTCCGGAATGCTTGGCTAGCCCGTTAGAGTGATCTCTCTGGTTTTCGATTTTTTCACAAAGAAATCATGGAAAACATCTTCAATTTGATTCAAATTCTCCAGAACATTATTATTCTCATCTTTGATCTGCCTAATAAGAATCCCATTCTTCTTAGCAGAAGCATAATTGTGAAAAAAATTGGAATTAGTGTCTCCTTCCTCATGCCATTTAGTCTTTGCTCTTTGATTCCACCATGTAGATAGTCTCCCCAATGTCACATTAAGCTTGTGTACCTTGCCTCTAAGCAAATTTAGCTTCTCCTGTGAGAGGCTCGAGTTGGCTTCTTCCTCCATTTGAAGCTCCAGAACTTTTTTCTTAAGTTGTTCCTTTAGCACACTTAATTCCTTGCATTTATTTTTGTTCCAAAAGTATAAGGATTTAAGAGTTCTTCTTAACTTTCTTTGAAGTATTTCGGCATTATTACCATAATCCTTCTTCTTCCAATTTTTTAGAATAATCTTCCAAGCCGCAGGATACGTCTTCCACATGTCTTCAAACCGTATGATTCTGGATTGCTTGTTAGCTGACTCAAGCACCTTACATGATATCAGATAATGGACAGAAGCAACCCGTGGAAGATGTCGAACCAAAGCCATAGGATTTCTTTATAAAGCAATTGAATTCATCGAACATCTATCAAGTCTCTCCCAAATTCTGGAAGCACCCTCCTTGTTGTTACATCAAGTAAATCTTGGTCCAACAAAAGCAATCTCATGAAAATCATTATTCACCATATAAGACTTCATTTCATTAGGCCCTTTGGAAAACTAAAACCTCTTACCTCCCCTCTTATCATCCTTCGAAAGGATATAATTAAAATCACCTCTAATGATTGAAGGTACATCATCAGGCATACATCTTTCAAGAGTCTCCCACAATGATCTTCTGGTATGAACATCTCTGCCTCCGTATACTGTTGTAACATTCCATTTGCCCATATTAGTGCTGGAAAGAACTCCCACTACAGTTTGGGAGGTGTTCTCAATTACCTCAAATGATACTACATTCTTATCCCAGAGAATCAGGATACCACCCGAAATTCCTTCAGCAGGATGATGAAAGAAATCCCAATTTCTATCTATCAGAATATCCACATCTTTCCTCTCAATACTAGTCATCCTGGTTTCAGTAAGACCAACAAAAAAGGCACCATGATCTTTTACTATCTCCTTAAGATATAGGGAGGCTTCACGCTTCTTTGCCCCCCTACAATTCCAGAAAATGAATGAAGACATTAATGATGAAAAGGGGAAGAGTCCCCACCGTTTTTACCAACTATGCTATCTCCTTTCTTCTTTCTATGAGTTGCCTCAACTGGACCCAGAGATCTAACCTCCTTTGAGAGTTTAGATTTCCTAGAATTTGTAGTTTGATCTCCTGAACTTCAAAACCTATAAAAACTAGATTTCTTGTCTGCATCTGTTGTAGTTTCAACAACATTTCCTGTGTAATTCATTTCCTCTGTTTCAGCCACTTCAGTTATTTCTCCCTCCTCTTGTTCTTCGTGCAGCACTTGGAATTTGTTCTTAACACAAATTTTAGCAATTTTTATTTCCATGTTACATTCTGAATTTCCTGGCACTTTATTAACTCAGTCCTTCCCAGCAACAATTTGATTCGCTTGACTTTCTTCAATCTGATTCCTGTAATTGTTATCTACTAGTACTTCTTCAAGATTGTCATTAACAATTTGATTCTTCTCTATATTTTCATTCTTCTTCCGATCGTTCTTCATTACAGGTCTATAAACCTGTTGCATCCAACTGTTAGCATCCCATTATTATTATATCTTCTAAATAGCCTGATTTTGAATTTAGCATGGATCTAGGGTCCATATTCATCATTATCATCATGTGGCTTCAAAGTTCCTGCAGCAACATTAAGAACTTCCTTATCAATCTGGGAATTCACCATCGATTGTTCAGAAGTTTTAACTGATTTGATCTCCGGACAACTGGCTTTGCTATGCCCAATAGCTCCACAGTGGTAGCATAGAGAAGTCATCTTCTCATATTCTACTTTTTGATAAATTCTTCCTTGAATTCCTTCTATCCATACATCTTTAGGCAATTTATTGTCAAGATTAATACGCACACAGACACGTGCATATTCTCTCTTCCCCCAACTAAGAGAATTCCCATCAAGGAACAATGGCGTTCCAATAGTTGATGCGATTCGAGCTATGTTTTCCTCATCCCAACAGCTCTGAGGTAAGAATAGAAATCTAATCCATACAGGTGACGTCAAACCTGTCAAGATTTTTCAAGAATTTGTGTATTAACAATTTGCCAATCTAGGTTCATCTTCGTCGCCATACCTTCTTCTGTCATCTGCGTATTCTTCATATTATAATCCAGTTTTATGTGCTATGTTTTCCCCCAGGCAGAGATGAAACTGTTTTTAGAAACATGATTTTCTATAACTTCTGAAACACCATCAACATTCAAAAGACCTCCTTCAACCTTATCATTCAGATTCTTGTTTATCAAATTCTAATTGCATTCATCATGAATTCCCAAGAATTTGCTACTCCTTCTCAAAATAAGATCAGAAGCTGATGCATCACCATCACCACATTTCTCAGATTGGTAATGAAGGCAATAAAGGGTTCTTGCCCTTCCCATCAACATGAATTTCTTTCCAGACCAGAGATTTAACCCTCTCCCAAATTACCAGATTTGAACTATTCTTGACCGGCGATAATGATCATAAACCAACATTCTTGAGCGCAATCCCGCCAGCAAGAAGCTGCCGGCGGTCCGGATTGCCCATCACCAGACAATGCAACTTTCCCGCCAAACAAAAAATTTGAAGAAACACGAAGAGTTTTCGACCATCGCCATCAACTAATTAGGGTTTTGTTAGCCTTTGCCTATTTTAAAGGATTTAAATTGTACTAAATGGATGTAAAAAGTGCCTTTTTAAATGGGGTAATTCAAGAGGATGTTTTTGTAGAATGACCTCCAGGTTTTGAAAATTTTAAACACCCAATTCATGTTTTCAAATTGAAAAAGGCATTATATGGATTGAAACAGACACCTAGGACTTGTTATGAGAGACTGAGCACCTTCCTACTTGAAAGATCATTTGAAAAAGAAAGCGCGGATACAACTCTCTTTTTGAAGAAATTTCAAAAGGATATACTCATTGTACAAATTTATGTTGATGACATCATCTTTGGATCTTTAAATAAAAATTTTAGTGTTGATTTTTTTAAAATAATGAGTAGTGAATTTGAAATGAGTCTAATGGGAGATTTAAGCTACTTTCTAGGCTTTAGCATTAAGCAAATTGAGGAGGGTACATTTCTTTATCAGTCAAAGTATGTTAAGGACATCCTTAAAAAGTATGAAATGGACAATGCTATACCTGTTAGTATACCTATGAGTTCCTTAGTTCAGTTGGATAAGGACCCTAAGGGAAAAACTGTTGATCAAAAGAAAATTAGAGGGATAATTGGATCTTTTCTTTACTTGACAGTTAACCGGCCTAATATCATGTTTAGTGTCTATTTGCATGCTTGATTTTAATCAGATTCAAAAGATTCACATTTGACAGAAGTAAAAAGGATTTTAAGATATCTGTTAGAAACTCAAAACTTACGAATTTGGTATCCTAAGTTTAGCTCTTCATTTGAAATAATTGGTTATTCAGATTCTAACTTTGCAGGTTGTAGGGTGGATAGAAAGAGCACTTCTGGAACATGTCAGTTTATTGAAAATTTTTTAGTCTCTTGGTCTCGTAGAAAATAAAATTTAATAGCCCTATCTAATGCTGAAGATGAATACATTGCATTAGGAAGTTATGTGGAACAAGTACTTTGGTCTAAATAATAGTTGATATATTTAGGATTAACTATAGGCACTATTCCAATTTATTTTTGATAACACTAGTGCTATTTGCATTTCTAAAAATACTACTCAACATTCAAGAACCAAACATATAGACATTAGGCATCATTTTATAAGGGATTATGTATCCAAAGGAGAAATTGAACTCATTCATGTTTCTACAGAAAATCAATTTGCATATATTTTTACAAAACCTTTAGCCTTTGATATTTTTAGTGCATTAAGAACAAGACTTGGTGTGATCGATTTGAATGCTTAATTCAAATGTTTCTACAACATTGATGTATGTTTTTTCTAGTTAGTATTTTTTTGTGCATTTGTGATTTTATGTGTTTTTCTATCATGTTTTTATTGTGTTTGTGTTTTAGTTTTGAAAAATTCTCACATCTACACTTTTGAGTATATGTTTTGAAAAATTAAATGAAAGTCATCTAGGAAAAAATTATTTTCGTATGGGAAAAATAGTGCAGTGTGACAAATGTCAGATTTGAACAGTTTGCATCCAGTTTTTCAGTTTTTATTTTTCAATTCATCTGTACGATCGTCCTGATCATCTGGATGAAATTTTCAAATGTATGTATGATTGATTGATAGTTAAACAGATAAGGTGATTTTTAATATGCATGATCGTACGTATGAACCTATGGTTCTTACAGACGAATGCTTGGCGATTCGATGTGGGGGACGGTTTCAACTGCCATCAAAATGATCTTAAATGTCTGATCATCCAGGATGAACACCTGTTCCTTTGTACGATCATTTGGTCAAAAGTTTGTATGAAATGATGCATCGTTACTTGTGTGATTATAAAAAGCAGTTTTATTTTTGGCCTCATTCGTTCATCCATACAAAATTTTTTTGTACGGGACGAACTAAAATTTATACTGGATGAAATTATTTTAGTTTGTATGAAATCAGGTTTTTTATTAAATTGAAGGCTTTTAAACTCAAATGTCATCCATAAATATCATGAAGGACATTTGGTTATTTGATAGAAGATTGGAAAGTTGGCCTACCTTTATTTCAATTGATATCGACAACCTTACCAATCTATCATGCTTCATCACGGAATGAGTTTGGAACGAAGAAGAACTCTGTAAATATTTTGGGACTGAATTAATCAAGCTTATTTGCAACATGAATATTGATAGGGATATTCTTGAAGACAAATTGGAGTTATTAAACTTACATTCCGGAAAAACAATCCCAACTCTGAGGTTGACATCCCCTTTTTAGATATTTGAAGCTTCTTCAAGAAGCTTAATTTAAATGACCGGGTATCACAATTCTAGTGGAGACTTTTTAAAAATGCTCTACCCACCACGGACTTCTTGCTTCATAGAAGGTTGGTTGATTGCAACCTTTGTCCTAGAGGCTGTCTTTTAATAGAAGATGGAAATCATATAGCAGCTAATTGCTTGAAACTGAAATTGCTTATCAAAAAGGCAAATAGTTGGGGATTCAAGGTACCTATCCTCAATGATTTAAATGGTGTTGTCTCCTTTTTGAAAAAACATAGAGATGTTAATCCTTTTTTACAAAATCTCTATTGTTCTTTAGTCTTTAACTCTTAGAAGAGTAGAAATTTGTTAATCCATGAAGGTAAAGAGATGGATTATGGCATCATTGTGACAAATGCCATTACATATGCATCTACTTCTTTTTCTTATATTCATTTGGACCACTGGAATGCTAACCAGCATAAGCTGATTCTTTCTTCTTGGCATCCCCCTCCACCTGGATGGATCAAAATAAACATAGATGCATCTCTTCAATGCTCTAATAAAGCTGGAATGGGAGGTATCTTTAGAGACCACAAAGGTAGAATGCTACTTTCCTTTGATTTTTCTCTTATGCATTGGGATATTGGAACACTTGAATGGATGGCTGTTTGGTCATTCGAAAAAGTCATGAAAGATTGGATGCTCAATGCTAAAGGCATAATAGTGGAAGGAGACAATGCCAATGTTATGTCTCATTTTTAGAACTTCACAAAGATGGACAAACGACTATTAGATAAAGCTTCTAGAGAGGACTTGGATTTCCTTAATGGCTTTGAGGTAATTCTTTTTCACTTTGTGAAGAGAAACTATAATAAGTTAGCCCATTGGTGTGCTAACCATGCTTTAAGAGGTAACTTCATTTGGGATGTTCTTGAAGTTAATAAGATTCCTCCTACCTTTTATTCTTTGTTAAAGGAGGAAAGTGATAGATCCTCTATCACTTAGTTATTTGTACTTATTTTTTTCCATTTTAATGCATAAAGCATTTCTTCAAAAAAAAAAAAAAAAACTCAAATGTCATCACTTCAAACATCCCTTTCAAACCCCTATTCCCCTAGAACATCTCTATGGCAAGCTCTAGCAAAAGGCAAAAGGTTTTAGCCAAGGGTCCACCCAGAAAGTCTAGTGATACCTTTCTGTCCAAGGCCAGCGAAGAGTCATTTCCAAGATTTGCCTCTGCTAAGATCACCCCTTCTAGAGTTCTTCTACAATAACAACTAAACTTTCCGTTAATGAATCTATTTACTGCCACCCAATTTGGCCTCATCCTTAATTTAGTCCACTTCTACAATAAAGAGACTTTCACTACTTTCTCGCAAACATGTCTTTCAGCTCTGACCATTCTGTGATTAGGTCATATGTTTTTAAGAAGAAAGTAGAGATCACAAGGGTAGACTTAAGAATTTTTTTGAACTTAAGGACTGAAGAGATTAGAGCCCATACATTGTCCAATACTTCTAGTTTTGACTGGTCTGAAATAAATAATGTAATAGAGGATATGGTGGAGTAAATCATGTACCCAAAGTATCTACTCTTAGTAAAAAGGCCCGAATCATCCAACATATTCTTCGAACCTCCATAATTCCTAAAGCTGGTGATAGAGTCAATATTACTCCTCTTCTTTCTATAGTGAACTATTTGATTCTGACTAGCAAACCCATAGATGAAGCCCAATTAATCCTTGACTACTTTTATGGACATTTTGTGATTGGCCATGTCTCCCACAAGAGAAAGAAAAACATAGCCTTAGGATACCTTGTGACCTAAATTTTGGAAAATAAGTATGATTTAGTTTATCCAGTTTAAGACTTTAAAGAACCTTTTTACTACAACGATGGGTCTTTTATAGCCATCTTTCATAAAGAATCACAAGTGATAAGTAGTGATTCTGAGGAGGAAAGAAGAACAACACAACCACCTGCACCTGCTAGTGAACCAAATTATCAAGATTTGGTTTAAAGATTTGATCGCTTAGAGTCTCATTTTGATCAAAGATTTGATCAAATTGAAACTCACTTACAGCAGCAGGATGCTCAGCACAATCAAGATATGGGGTGGATGCGAGAGCAGATAGATGATATAAGTTCTAACATACTTATGATAAGCAGTTACTTTAATTTCTTTAATATTCCACCTCGTCCTCCTCCAGATCAGGGTCCCTCAGAGTGATTCATGTACTGCTTATGATCTTCTTTAGTTGATGTGATTGTGATGTGATAGATTGTGATGTACTTTATTTTTGTCATGTGTTAGTTTCTTTTGATGTGTTAGCTTTATGTTTTATGTTGTATTGATATCATTTCTTATATTATAATATTCATTATTATGATATTAATATACATTATCTTATCTTAGTTTTAATTTTATTTTGAAATGTGTGTTAGCTTATATGAAAATTCCTAAAAAATTTTATCTTACAAGCTATACCTTAAACTGCAACTCAAAATTGAATTCATTAGAAAATCTAAATTTTCTAAATTTAAGTTTTTCTTATAACTTGATAAATTAAGAATGTCAATTTCATGTCTCTTATTAGACTATATTAATTTTTAATATTATTATTGCAATTATGATATTTTCTTATTTTATATTTCACTTATCAATAAATATTGATGTACTTAGAAAAATTTGAAAATTTTTATTATTGATTTTGGAAAGATCAAGATTACTCTTAAAAAATGTATAAATATACAAAAATCAAAAGAATGCGCAATGGTTCGCAATTTGAAAAAGAGGCACAAAATAAGCCCACATGTAAAAAGATGCACAAAAATGTGCATAACTATTGAAAAAGATGCACAAAGCGCCACATGTAGTAGTTATTTCTTTCATAATCTTTTAATATCTTAATTCAAATTGATCTTCTACACTTTTTTATTTCGTATTGAAATTTGAAATATATAAATTTTATATTCATCATTTATGCATTGATATTCTTTATCTCAGTGTCTAAATTTATTCTTGTTTTTGATATATCCTTTTTATTATCGATGTTATATCTCTTCTTAAATTTTATGAATCATTTTTATTTGTCTAATGATTTGATTTTAATTGCAAAATTTATTTCATTCACTTTCAAGAATCAATTATAAAAGGATTATCATATGACTGCTTACATTTTTGGTCTTTTTCTTCTTCTCTTTTTACTGTTGTCAAAAAAGGAGGAGAAAATATTGTTCCTATTTTTGTTATGTATCATTTTTTTTCTGTTATCGTATAGTTCGTATTATTTTCATATCATATATAAAAAAAGAGAGATACAATTATCGTGCAATGACTCCTTATTTTGATATGTTTATCAATTCAAGGGGAGTTTAGGAGATTCTTAGAATTTGAAAATTATACAAACAATAATTAGTTTGCCATCAAAAAAAGGGGGAGATTGTTAAGAGAGTTGCTTTTTTCATGTTTGACCTTCTTGCAACTTGTATAGTTTAGAGGATTCCAAATATTATTATTTTAAGTCTTGTTTTTCTCCTAACACTTTTTAGAAGAATTATTTTTGCTCTTGTGTGGACTAACATTTTAAGAAATCTAACTCCAGACCAATGAAGTCTTCAATTAAAATTTAGCATGAGATAGTTTGTAAATTGAAGCTTGTATTTTTCATTTTATTGAGTTTTAAAAAGAGTTATTGTAATTGAGTAACAAAGCACACACACACTTAGGGAGACCTTTAAAAAATCATATTGATCTTACGGGACGAACCAGGTTCATACGGGACGATCAAGTTAGTTATCCCCTCAGAAGAGCAATGGAATGAACAGGAAGTGAAATTTTTTTTTAAGTTTTGATCGTCCAGATGAAATTCCCTATTCGTCCCTGGACGAAATTCTCTGAATTCTCACTTTGAACTTTTCATCCAGACTAAGTGCCCCATTAGTCCCTGGATGAAATCCTTGAATTCTTACCTTGAACTATTTGTCCAGATGAATTGCACCGTTTGTCCTTGGACAAAGTCCTCTGGACACTTGAGTTACACTAATCGTCCACACGATCCCTCTTGTTCGTCCTAGAACGACATTCTCTAGACACATGGGTTAAACTAATCGTTGAGATGATTCAACCTGCTCGTCTCTGGACGAAGTTCTCTAGACAAATTTTATCCTGATGAACTCCTACATTCATCCCATGATGAAGTGCTCTGTCTCTTTAAATTTTAGGAACGTCCTGTAGTTTGTCGAAACTAACCCATGATATAACTGTTTGTACCGGACAAACTTATTTCGTACGGGATGATGATTGGGTATGAAGTCAGTTCGTACCAATATACATCTGGTTTGTATGCAACTAATTTAAGTAGATTCGTACAGGACGATCTGACGATCGTATGGGATGATCCACTAAGTACAGACTTGAAAATCAATAATATTTGGATGGTTTTTTGTGTCTTTCCTATATAAAGGCAAATTAAAACTGTCTCTTAATCTTTTTGCCTACTGATCTTCTTGTCAACTAAAGGGAGAGTGAAGGTGAGAGTGTGAGACAGTGTTTGAAGGAGGATTCTTACTACTAGAGCGTGAAGGATTCACTTGGTACTCAAAGATAAGAATCTCTACTTGTGGCTTGTGATTACTTCACTTTTTGTCTCGTCTTTCTAGATTTCTTATGAGAAGATCTGTCAAGGAGATCTGGTTCTCTACCAACACTTGGAGAGTGTGAATAGCTGAAGGGTTCTCTGCCCACACTTGGAGAGTGTGAACAGCCGAAGGGTTTTCTGCCTACACTCGGAGAGTGTGAACAGATGAAGGGTTCTCTGCCTACACCGGAAGAGTATGAAAGGACGAATGATTCTCTACCAACACTTAGAGAGTGTAAAAGGATGATGGTTCTCTGCCGCACTTGGTAATGGTGGAAGAGAGTTTTGTAAAGGCTTCTCCACCTTGCTGTGGGTGCACAAGGAGAGTCTCTAGTGGTATTAGTGCAATACTCGGAGGGTGCCTCTGCGGAGTGGATGTAGGATGTGTTTGACCGAACCACTATAAATATTGTGTCTTACCGCTGCTTTTGTTTTTACTTTTTTTAAGTTGTGGTTAAAAAACCTTTTCTATAAAATTCACTAAAAATTATTTTCGGTATAAAAATATTTAAAAGAGGGATAAGTTTTTTTAAATACCAATTCACCCCCCCCCCCCCCATCCTCTTGGTTAGCTGCTGGGACATAAACTTAGGTCTAACAACTGAATTCATATAGAACAAGTTTCAACACTTAATAGAACTGTCCCAAGGCTAACTAAGAGGGGGGGGGGGGGGTGTGAATTGGTTATTTAAAAATTTTCATGGATTCTTGAAATACTTTTAAGAAATTAAAATCAATGATCCTCAAATATGTGATTGCTTAGTAAAATAATTATCACATATTCTTTCAACCATAAAGATTTAAATGCAGGAAATAAAAATAAGGGAAAAAAAGACGAAGAAGATCACCATTTTTATAGTGTTTTTATCAAACCCGACCAACATCCACTCCGTGGAGACTCCTTCTCCATGTGTTGCACTAAATAATAGTGACTCTTCTTTTGCCCCCACAAGAAGGTGGAGAATCCCTTATAAACTTTCTTCCACCAACCTGGCGCGGCAAAGAACCGACTCATTTCACACTCTCCAAGTGATGGCAGTGTACACATGTCCTTTTTCACCCTCCTAGTGAAGGCAAAGAACCATCACCTCCTTTTTCATCCTCCTGGTGAAGGTAGAGAACCTTCATGTGCTTTTCACCCTCCTAGTGAAGGCAGAGTATCTTGATTCTGTGTTGAAGATCTTCTCCCAATAACCTCCAAAGAAGCCCAGCAGAAACTTAAAGAAGAAGGAAAAAAAGATCCTTAGGCAATATTATGATTCTCTTACAATTTATTTTCAGTAGATCTTTCACTCTTGACTCACAAAAGTTCTCCCAAACAAAGTCTCAATGGTCACTCTTAAAAGTAGTTTATAGTAAAAGATTCTCTTAGTCAGTTTTTAGGGCTTAATTTATACAAAAACCCTGAAAACCCATTAAAAAAGGAAATTTGCAAGAGATCTATCCTATAATTGTACGGTATGATCAGATATCGTACAGTACAAATAGCTAAAAAAATCAGGACTTTTATTTAGTATGATTTCGAAAGAACCTTATTTTGTACTCTTTATGTCATATATATGAATTAAGATCGTATCGTACAAATTATTCAAAAATGAACAAGTTCATCTAGTATGATATAGTATGAAAGGAATTTCATACTCTGTTAATTGGCTGTACAAATTAAGATTGTACTGTAGGAATAGTTCAAAAACTTAATGTGCTCATTCGATACGATATAGTACGAACCTAATTTTGTACTCTATCAATTATTTGTATGACCTGACATCGTACTATACGACTAGTTCAAATGATTCAAGCCATGATTTGATTGTCTAAATTTGGAAAAAATAAGTCAAATCATACAGTACGATTAAATATCATACATAATGATTAGTGTTAAAAATTTAAGTTTTAACAATCTCTTTGCCCCCATGTGTCTGTGCACTATTACCCAATTACAATCACATTCACTCAGACTATAAAAATAAAAATAGAGATATACATATTATATTATATGAAATCCTATTCTACTCTTGCTTAATGTCTTCCAAAGTTTGGAGTATGATTTCCCTAAAATGTTAGTACACACTGAGACAAGCAAATAAAAATATAGAAGATATGTTAGGAGAAATAATAAAATTATAAGCATAATAACTAGTTTTGTTATCATCAAATCACAAGCTCAATTTTGATTCCTCGGTTGCAATAATCTCCCTCTTTTTTATAATGGAAAAATAATTATTGTTTGAACTACTAATTAATGTTCTTTTCTCCTATGCTTCCCCTCAATGAGAGAAACAATAAAAATCAGGGGAAAAGAATTTTGTTGTACAAGAATTAAGAAATTTCATCTTATAAATCAAAACACATACACAAGACAAAAGAAAAAAATTTTGAAAACCAACACAACCAGAACCACCAGAAAATAAACAACAACACACACAACACATAAATAATAATACAAAATAACACAAGACTTCAAACAATCACTTGATACTGATACCACAAGGCTTCATAAAATAAAACTTCAAATAATCACTTGATACATCCCCCTTTTGACATCAACAAAAATATGAGAGTTCCCTAAAAAGTATGGTTCTATAAACTACTCTAACAATCGATAAAGAAGAGAACTTTAAATATTTGCAAAAAATAATATTAAATTCCTTATTTGAAAAACTCGCATTTTAAATTAAAGAACAACTATAATAAGAATAGTAAATCAAGATTCATATTTATTCTAGAAAGCATAAATATAAAATTGGATAATTAATGCAAAAAGATTAAAATAAAAATAATTTAACTTCAAATTCATGAGTTGGAGTTTTTGTTAAATACATGGGTTTTTCTAAGATCTAGAGATATAGAAGAAAGAACTAGATGTAGTATGGGCTCATTTTATGCCTCTTTTTAATTTTTATTATTATTATGCATCTTTTATTTTGAATTTTATTTTGCGAATATTGCACATCTTTTTAGGTTGGGCTCATTCTGTGCCTCTTTTTAGTTTGGGCACACTTTCTGCACCTTTCAACATTTTGTTCTTTTCTTAACCTAAATCAACAAGTCTTTGCTTGTGTGATTATCTTCCAAAAGGAAGATAAAAAATCCAATAGATAACAATAAGAAAAACACAGCGAATAAGAAAAAGAGGGAAAAATACGGAATCTTTTGCAACATTGATAATAATAAGGTATATGTCTATTAGAACACCAAAGATAATCTCCTTATCTAAACCTAATTATAATTTGATTTAAGGTTTGAAATAAACCAAAATTTGATAAAGGAAATAATATTTTAATGCAAAAACTTCAAAATTTTTATTTCTTAGATCAACAAAGTTAAATTAGTCAATAGTAATTTAGAGACAACCTAGAGAATTAAAAATAGACAAGTCAATCATTGCTATTTTTAAAAAAAAAAAAAAAAAAAACATAACATAGTTTCAAATAAAAGGTAACTGATCCAATACAACTAATGTAACTAATCCAAAAACATCTAAATATAATATCATAAAGACTAAAACATCAAAACATACATCAACAAAAACTAAAACTAACTAAACTAATAAGTTTGGGGATCTTTATCTGGAGGTTGCTGTGGAGGATTAAACATGGTAAGATATTTATTGATGGTGACTACTGGAGTATTGATTGAATTAAACTTTCCTCTAACCCAACCCATATTTTCATTATATCTTGCATATTGCTGGTCTAAGTGAGTCTCAACATGATCAAATCATTGATCAAAATAAAACTCAAGTTGATTAAATCACTGGACCATTTCTTGATAGAAGTGATGCTCATGTCCAGGAGTAGGTGCTGGAGTAGGTCCTTCTTCTTCTCCAATTTCTTCTCTCTCACCCCCTTAATCCCAGTAAAAAAGTGAGCAAAATGAATCACCAATAAAATAGATTGGTAGTTTATCTAGAGGATTGGGATGAACAAGATTGTACTTTTTCTCCAAAATGTAAGCAATTAAATAACCTAAAGTTACATTCTTCTTTATTTTGGATGAAGAATGTCTGATGTTCGTAAGGTTGTTGATAAAGTCCAAAATCAATTGGGCTTCATCAATAGGAGTGTTTGACATTCTAAGATACGTAACAATAGAATGCAAAAGAGTGATATTCATTCGATTACCAGCTTTAGGAATAATAGATGTTCTTCAAACATGTTGGATAATCTTGATATTTTGATTCAAGGTATAAACAAGTGGTAAATGTGAGGCTGAAGCTATGCCCTTAAGTGTTTGAATTACTTGAGACAAGCCAAAATTACTTGAAGAAATTATTGAATGAGCCCTAACTCCTTCAATTCTAAGATTGAGAAATCTACCTAAATCTTCCTTAGTCATTTTGACTCTTTGACAAAAAATAAATGAGGACATTCTTGCCGGATTTTCTCTTATTCTTAGGTTTGCAAGAAAATAATATAAAATGTTTGAGTAGAATGCATAGATTAAAGTGATAATAAAGGAAAAATGAGTAGAGTAAAATAGAGGTATTACAAAAAAGTTAATGTCCTCTTGGATAAGAAGATAGGATGTAGGGATTTTTATATGAATAAACTAATCAAAGGCTTGTTCATTTTCTTTAGAAAGAAAGTCATCTTCTCATTTCATATTAGTTGAACTCCCCTTTAAAGTACATGATCTCTTGCTACTGCTTTCCATTTTTAGAAGGATTGATCACAAGAGTTGAAAATGGAAAAAATTATGAAGAATTTCAAGGAAAGACTTCTAATTTAAAAAAAATGGCCTATTTTGTATAGTAAGAAGTTTGGATCATACCTACAATTTTGGAATTCATACTATATAAATATGGATTTGTACATACAAATGAAAACAGTCAAGAGAAATTATTTTAGTGTAATATCTTTTCGTAAAGTTTTCAATTATGATGAGTCATTTTGTACGATCTTTTACTAACCTGATCAAATATACAAATAGGTGTTTGTACGGGATGATTAGTTAATAATTATTATAACCGCCATTAGGTTCATCTGCATGAAAATTGTTATATGTATCGTTCATATGAACATGTGTTCATACAAATATATCTTTGAAAAATAATTGTCATAAGAATTCCTGCCATCTTTATACAGATGAAAATATAAACAATTCGTAGAGATGATGACATCATCATATAGTATGATGACTTTTCAATATTTTATTTTTTTGTCTAACTAACTTAAAAAAATTTCATGTAAAATCTATTTATTTTGTATAGTACAAAAGTGGTTCATATAATATGAATGGAATATAAATTTTAGATTTGCACATGATAATCAAGTTGTTTTATGAAAATAAATCAAACAAGATCCATGAGACACTAAAATGAATCATAAACAAAGAATAAAACACAAACAACAATAAAAGAAATTCACCACAAATGCAAATTGTAGAATTACTATTGTCAAGCATGAATATCAATAACACCCAATTATGTTCTTAAGGTGCTAAATATTTCAAAAGCCAGTGGTTTTGTGAAATTTTATAAGTTGATTTTCAGCAACTATATAATGTAGCTCAATTTCTCCTTTAATGACATGGTCTCTAATGAAGTGATATCTTATGTCTATATGCTTGGTTCTAAAGTGTTGTATTGGTTTCTTTAAAATGCCAAAGGCATTAGTATTATAATAGAAATTGGAATAGTACTAGTTAAAAACCCTAAATCTATAAGTTGTTAATTTAACCAAAGAACCTATGCCACACAACTTCCTAAGGCTATGTATGTATTCTGCTTCCGAAATAAAAAGGGCTACTGAATTATGTTTTCTACTAGACCAGGAAACTAAAGAGTTTCTATTGAATTGACCAGTATAACAAGTACTCTTTATATCAAACCCTACATCTTGCAAAATCTAAATTTGAATATGTAATGATTTCAAAATAAGAGCTATGTCTAGGATACCAAATCCCTTGGTTTTGAGTTCCTAAAAGATATCTCAAAATTCTTTTAATACCAACAAAATGGAATTTTTTTGAATGAGCTTGAAATATAACATAAAGATAAACACTAAAAATGATATCAAGTCTGCTTGTTGTTAAGTAAATTAATGATCCAATTATTCATTTAAAATTCTTTTGATCATATTTACTTTTGGTTTCCTTATCCAATTAAACAAAGGAACTCATTGTGTATAAATGGTTTAGCTTTATGCATTTCATATTTCTTAAGGATGTCCTTAATATATTTTAACTAATTAGGAAATGTGCCATCCTCTTCCTATTTTATGCTAAAACCAAGAATGTAACTCAAGTCTCCCATCAAGCTAATTTCAAATTCATTACTCATTATTTTTGAAAAATCATCACAAAGTTTTTTATTAGAATATCTAAATAAGATATCATTAATATATATTTGGACAATGAGAATGACATCTCCTACTCTTTTTAAGAAGAGAGTGGTATCCACACTCCCTTTAACAAATAATCTTACTAGTAGGAATGAGCTTAGCCTTTCATACCTATTTTAGTCCATACAAAGCCTTTTTTCAATTTAAACACATGATTAGGCAATTATGAATTTTCATAACATAGAGCTTACTCAACATAAACATCCTCTTGTATCAACCCATTAAGAAGGGCACTCTTAACATACATTTGATAAAACTTAAAACTTTTAAAACAGGCAAAAGCTAGAAGAACACTAATTTCTTCGAGACTAGCTATAGGGGCAAAAGTCTCCTCAAAATTAGTTCTTTTGAATTGATTGTACCCCTTGGGAATCAATCTTACATTATTTCTAACCACTACACTTAAATCATTATTCTTATTCTTGAAAATTCACTTAGTTCTAATAATACTTTGATCTTTAAGTCATTTTATCAACTCCCAAACATCATTTCTAACAAATTGATTCAATTCTTTCTACATGGCTAAAAACCAAAATTCATCAAAAAATACTTGATTTACATTAGTGGGTTTAATCATTGAAATTAATATTGAGTTGTTTACTTCTTTGCTATGGCCATGCCTAGTTCTAACACTTTCAGTTCGTTCTCGTAAAATCAATTCTTTAGGATCACTTTTAGAATATTTCTATTCTTTAGGCAAAAGTATTTTTTGTTCCAACTCGTTCTTCAAGATTTGCATTTTTAATTCCTTGGGTTATTTCTTCAATATATTCTTCTTCAACCTTAGACTCTTCAGAAATATCAGAGTCATCAAAAACTATATGAGTGGTCTCCTCTACTACTAATGTCCTTTTGTTAAAAACACTATATGATTTTCCAACACTTGAATATCCTATAAAATATCTCTCATAAGATTTAGGATCAATTTTTTCTAAAGAGCTTTACCATTATTATGAACAAATACTTTATATCCACAGACATTTAGATGTAAGAGGTTGGGTGTTCCTCCCTTAAGAAGTTCATAGGATGTCTTATTCAACTTAGATCTAATGTTCACCCTATTCAGAACATAACACATTATATTAATTGCTTCAACTCAAAAATATTTAGGAAGTGAATATTCAACCAATATGGCTCTAGCAGCTTTTACCATAATTTTGTTCTTTCTTTCAACAATCCCATTCTATTGAGGGATCCTTGGAGCTAAAAAAATGTGATTTATTCCTTGTTCTTTACAAAAAACTTCACATTTTTTATTTTCAAATTCTGCACCATGATCACCACAAACTACAAGAATTTCACAACATAGATTCTTCTAAATCCAAGTAGAAAAATTTTTAAATTAACCAAATAAATCACTCTTATGAGATAAAAATTTAACCCAAGTTAACCTCAAATAATACTCATAAACTTTCCCTCCTAGACTTAGAGTGCTAATGTGTTTGAAGAGATCCATATGAAGGACGTCTAAGGGTTTACTAGCTTTAAGATCCTTAATCGAATGAAAGTAAGATTTGACTTGTTTTCCTAATTGACATGCCTCACATAGGTGATCCTTAGTGAAGTCTTATTTGGGTTTGCCTCTAACCAATTCCTTTTGGGTAATCTTCCTAAGATTTTTCATGCTTGCATGTTAAACTCTTCTATAACATAACCAAGATTCATCAGCATTAATTTTTAAGGAAAAAGCATTAGAGGATTTAACATAGTTTAAATCAAGCATATAAGAAGAGCTTTACCATTATTATAAACAAATACTTTATATCCATCGATATTTAGATATGAGAGGTTGGGTTTTCTTCACTTAAGAAGTTCATATGATGTCTTATTCAACTTAGATCTAATGATCACCCTATTCAGAACATAACACATTATATTAATTACTTCAACTCAAAAATATTTAGGAAGTGAATATTCAATCAATATGGCTCTAGCAGCTTTTACCATAGTTTTGTTCTTTCTTTCAACAATTCCATTATATAGAGGGGTCCTTGAAGCTAAAAGAATGTGATTTATTCCTTGTTATTTATAAAAAACTTCACATTTTTTATTTTCAAATTCTATACCGTGATAACTACAAACTACAAGAATTTCACAATATAGATTCCTCTAAATCCAAGTAGAAAAATTTCTAAACTAACTAAATAAATCACTCTTATGTGATAAAAATTAAATCCAAGTTAACCTCAAATAATCATCTAAAATTACATACTCATAAACTTTCCCTCCTAGACTTATAGTGCTAATGGGTTTGAAGAGATCCATGTGAAGGACGTCTAATGGTTTACTAGTTTTAAGATTCTAAATTGAATGAAAGTAGGATTTGACTTGTTTTCCTAATTGACATGCCTCACATTGGTGATCCTTAGTGAGTCTAATTTGAGTTTGCCTCTAACCAATTCCTTTTGGGTAATCTTACTAAGATTTTTCATTCTTGCATGTTAAACTCTTCTATACCATAACCAAGATTCATCAACATTAATTTTTAAGGAAAAATCATTAGAAGATTTAACACAGTTTAAATCAAGTATATAAATATTATTTACCCTATTTTCTTACAACACATCAACTCTATTTTGGCTTATAATATAACTTGCAGGTATAATTTTTTGTTAAAACCCTTATCACAAAACTAAGTAATACTTAGCAAGTTATGTTTTAAGCCTTCTACAAATAAAATATTTTCATTCAGAAAACTATTAGTGTTACCAATTATACATAAACCTACAACTCTCCTTTTTGTGTTATCTCCCTAGTGTTACTTTGCCTCCATACCTAGCTTCCATCAATATAAAGTGATTTGCATCTCAGTTCATATATTTTGAAGATCTCCTTTTTAGGTACCAAATGTTCTCACAAGGGCTTGTATGAGAGTGTTTCTATAAAATTATCAAACATTAGACATGAGAAACCAAATAAATTTAGGTTCTCCTCTTGATAATGATAATCTAGATGCATGTTTGATATGCTATGATTGATATATCTTAGGTCTCCATATTAGATGTGTTCTATGTGTAATAGTGCAAGTACAGGAAATATGCCCCATCATTCCACATGAAAAGCATTTAACACCAAGAAAAGAATTTACCAATCTATGTTAGTTATAGTACCTTTTCCAAGATTTGGAAATTGTACGCTTTTGATCAGGATTATAAAATTGTTAAAGTGAGGGAGGTATCTTATCTTCCTTAAAAACTTTTAATTTTACTTGAAGATAAGAGTTTGACCTTTTTAAAACTTATTTTTTAACTTTGAACTTATATTCTCTTGGATCTGATTTATCCATAAACAACTTAAAATAATTTTTAAGTTCATTAAAATATATTTTCAATAAAAAATGCTTCTTATTCAAATAATCAAATTCATATATTAAAGCCATGTGATTGTTATCTGTCTATGTCATCCTTTCAAAGGTTTTCATACTCTTTTTGTAAATTCAGATGCTTAATATTAAGGTTTGCATGCAATTTTTTAAGTTTCCTATATGCATTATAAATTTTCTTAGAAACTTAAATAATTCATTATAAGATAGTTCACATACCTCCTCTTGATCTGAATGATTAAGTTTATCTATCAATAAGCATAAATTTGTAACCTCCTCTTCTGCTTCTATTTTTGAAGAGTCTAAACCTGAGTCAGTCTAGAAAGGTCTTTACATCCTTTTATTACCCTTCCTGATGTTAGTTTTCTCCTTAGCTTTCTCCTTACTAGGATTAGCTTTGAGATTTAGGCAATCAGTCTTTACAGGTCCTAGCTTCGAACATTCATAACAAATAACTTTATTAGAATCTTTAGCATTATTATTGAACTTAGTTTTGTTCCAATGTTGATGTCTTCATTGCTTTCTCATAAGGAAACTTTTAAATTCACTAGTCATAAGTATAATATTTTCTTCATCCTTAGGCATTGATTGATCACTCTCTGAATCGTCAACTTTCAAAACTATATTCTTATCTTTCTTCTTGTGACCTGCATCAATCTATTTTTCACTCCTTACTTGTAAGTAATCAGTGATCCAAGCAAATTGTCAAGAGAATATACATTTAGGTCTTTAAACTTAGTTATGGCATTTATCTTTGCATCGTAAACACTAAGTAAACATTGTAAAAATTTATTTACTTTTTCAAAATTTCCAAGTTCTCCACCTAAAGCATGTAATGGGATGACAATCTAAGTAAACCTCGTATACATATCAAAATTTGGTTTGTTAGGTTTCATGTAACAAGATGTTTAACCTAGACTGCTTTATCTCTTATGTTCCTTCATATGTTTTGCAAAGTTCATCACAGATTTCCAATCAAGTTTTGCAAGTAGAAACATGCATATAATCCTCAAATTTCAAAGCACATAAATATTTTTTTAAATATTTGGCATTTATCTATATTAATTCCTTTTATTATAATGTTCAATCAGTAAATGGTGTTTTTATTCTAATGCCATCAATAATTCTAGAAGGTTTAATATAACCTTCCTGTACTAAAATCCACATGTGATAGTCAAGAGATTGCAGAAAAGTAGAAATGCGTGTTTTCCAAAAATCAATGAAATGTTATCAAATAAAGATAGTCTAGTAATCGAATATCCTTCAGTAGTATTCCATACTCAAAAATTAGCCATGATCATTTTTCAAAAAGTAATCTAAACTTTAAATTTTAAAATATTCTCTAATACCAATTGAAAGTCTATGTAGGTTTTTAAACTTAATAGAACTATCCCAAGGCTAACCGAGAGGGAGGGGGGTGAATTGGTTATTTAAAAATGTTCATGGATTCTTAAATTTTTTTTTTAGAAATTTAAATCAATTTCTTCAAATATATGATTACATAACAAAATAATTCTCACAAAATCTTTCAACCACAAAGATTTAAATGAAGGAAATAAAAATATAAAAAAATAAATATCACAAGTGCAACACCAAATTTTATAGTGGTTCGGTCGAACCCAATCTACGTCCACTCCTTGGAGACTCCTCTAGGTATTATACTAAATAATAACAACTCTCCTTTTTTCTCCCACAGTAAGTGGTAGATGCCCTTACAAACTCTCTTCTACCAACCTAATACGATAAAGAACAGATGCCTTTTATACTCTCCAAGTGATGGCAGCATACCATCATGTCCTTTTCACCCTCCTTATGAAGGTAGAGAATCGTTACAACGTTTTTCACCCTCCTGGTGAAGGTAGAGAACCATCATGTCCTTTTCACCCTCCTTATGAAGGCAGAGAATCGTTACAACCTTTTTCACCCTCCTGGTGAAGGTAGAGAACCATCACATCCTATTTTACCATCCTTGTGAAGAAAGAGTAACTTGATCCAATATTGAAGATATTCTTGCAAGAATCTCCAAAAAAGTCAGGTAGAAACTTGAAGAAGAAGACAAAAAAGATCTTTACCTTAGGTAACCTTGTGAATCTCTCATTATTTCCCTTCATTAGATCTCTCACTCTTAACTCACAAAAGTTCTTCCAAAAACCCTCTCAGTGGTCTCTCTTAAAAGAAGTTTTTATCAAAGGATTCACTGAATCATTTCTTAGGACTTTATTTATAGATAAACTATGACAAACCATCCAAAAATTGAAATTTCTAAGAGATCCATCCTACAATCGTACACTACAATCATATATCATACATTTTGAATAGTCTAAAAAACCAAGACTTTTGTTTATTATGATATGGTACAAACCTTATTTTATACTTTGTTAGTCGTCTGTACAAATGAAGATCCTACTATATGAACTATTCAAAAATGAACAAATTTGTCTAAAATGATATGGAATAAAAGAAATTTCATATTCTGTCAGTCGTCTATATGAAATAAGATTATAACGTATGAATAGTTCAAAAACTAAATGTGTTCTTTTGATACGATCTAGTACAAACCTATTTTTGTACTCTGTTAGTTGTCTGTATAACCTAACATTATATTTTACGACTAATTCAAATAATTTATGCCATGATTTGATTGACTGTGCTTGGAAGAAAACTAAGTCAAATCATATAGTACAATTCAATGTTATATAGTCTAATTAATGTTAGAAATTTAATTTTTAACTATCTCTCTCCTCTCATGTGTGTGTGCATCGTTACCAATTAAAATCACGTTTGCTCAGACTCAAGAAATAAAATAGAGATCTACAAACTCTATTACATTAAATCTTATTCTACAGTCTTGAAGTCTTTAGTAATTTGGAGTACCCCAAAATATTTATACATACTGAAATAAGTAAACAAAAATATCTAACATATACTAGGAGAAATAATAAAATTATCAACATAATAATTAGTTTTGTTATCATCAAAATCACAAGCTTAATCTTGATTCCTAGGTTGTAACATACCCCCCTTGAAGCCTTATGTACACCTTTTTTAGGATGGTAGGATTGAAGACTACATTCACGATGTCACCTGACACAGACTATACATGTCTTTCTTAAAGTGGCGGGCAGGCTGCCATATTTTACATTGATAAGGGACCTTTCTGAAATAACACCATCTGATTTATAAATCAATTTGAATTCAATCTATTATTTTTCAATAGAAGTTACACCAATCTCTAATATCTTTATATATATGTAGGTTAAATTCATTGTATTATGGATATTATAAATCTAAGAAGTTTGATGTGTAACATATTGGCGCAAGGATGAAAGGCAATAAAAATAAGTTCATTGATGGGTGAATTTTTTCATTCAAACAGCCTATCAACTGCCTAGCTTCATCTCAAATAGAAATTTTTATGCCCATTTTCTAAATATAATAAATTAAGTGCACATAAGACCATATGATGTAATTGTTAATCTATATTACAGAGGGTTTATGCCAGTATATTAGTATTATACTTCTCATGGTGAGTACGAGCAATATTTCAATTCTTATTGTTGCCCGTCTATAAGTTCTAATATAACTTATGAAGAAAATATCTAACCTTTTGAAGACTTATTATATGATGCAATTTGAGCACAATTTGAACAATATATAGAAGAGTCACCAAATAAGGAGGTAAATAATTTTTATGATTTATTGTATAATACCAAACAACCAATATAGATGGGGTGTACCACCCACTTAGAGTTATCCATTACTGTAAAGATGATAAGTATAAAGATAGAATATAATGTCCCTTGTAATTATTTTTATTATTTCATTGGGTTGCTTAAGGAAACTAACCCGATAGATAATATCATTCCTATAGATTTATATCAAACTAAGAAGTTAGTTTCCAAACTTGGTTTAACATACACATCCATCAGATGTAGAAGCTTGGAAATACTTTAATCATACACATCCGACCTTCGCCACATAATCAAGAAAGGAAATATTAGGTTAATGAGTAGATGATTTTACTCTATTTTGTTAGTCTGTTTCACTAGACTCATGCTGGCCCATGATACTCACCCCTTATAATCTTCCTCTAGAGTTGTGTATGACTACTCCTAACATGTTTCTAATATTGATCATTCTAGGGCGACATAGTCCAAAAGAAAAAATTGATGTATTCTTGTAACCATTAATTGATGATTTAAATTTATTAAGGAAAAAGGAGTAAGTACATATCATATCTCCACCAAAAAAAACTTTATAATAAGGGAAACATTATTTTTTATTAATGGTGACCTTTCTCCATACAGTATGTTATCAGGTTGGGAAACTTCCTGCAAATTATCATATCCATATTTTACGAAATTTACAAAGTCATTCACTTTAAAGCATGAATGGAAGAGCACATTTTTAACTCTCACCATATATTCTACCTAAAGGTCACCTTTTTAGAAAAAATAAGGATGCTTTTACTAAAAAATACAATGGTGATGTCACAGATTCTTCCAAGATTAACCACTAAAGAAATATTTGAAATATAAAGGTTCATACCCATGATAGTTGTTTCTCTAACATTAACAAATGACAAATTTCCATGGTATGGTGTCAACCATAGTTGGAACAAGAAATGTATTGTATGTCATTTCCATATTGGAGAACTAACCTAATCAGACATAACTTAGATGTGATGCATATAGAGAAAAATATTTTTAATAATATATTTAAAAGTTTAGGGAGGTTGTAAGACCTCGATGAATTATCAATAGGATCATGAAAAGGAGGAGTAAATTGGTACTTTAAAAACACTACAACAAAACTTTTCTTTATGCAAGTTAAGAATTTTTAAAAATAAATCTTGATGACAAACTAGCATGAGCAGAACCTTTTTTTAAACTTGATAATAATTTTTTTATTTAATTTTAAAAATCAATAAAATCAAGCATAATATGTAATTTTTTCCAAACACAAATTAAACTATATGCATCTTGTAATAAGAAATAAAATTCATGTAAAAAATTTAAAGTGTATAAACTAAAAATAAAGAAAAGAGAAAATAATCAAAAAGATCACACAAGAAATTTTATAGTGGTTTGGTCAAACATAACCTACGCCACTCCCTAGAGTCCTCCTTTCTGGGTATTATTCTAACACTATAGTGATTCTCATTTTCCCCCACAGCAAGGTGGAGAAGATAGTACAAAAATCACTTCCATGAAACCTGGTGCAGTGGAGAACTGAAAGCTATGTAAACCTCCGATGATTGAAGCGAACCTTCAATCCTTTTCACCATCATCGTGAAGGCAGAGAACCCAAAAATCTTTCTCGCTCTCTTGGTGATAGCATATATCCTCCTATCCTATTTCACCCTCCTAGTGAATTTATAGAATCCTAGTCCATGACTAAGCTTCTCTCCCAAGAGCAACTCCAATAACTCTCCATCGCCATAAGAGGAAAAAGCAAGGTGGAAGCTTGCTGGATCAATCGTATGAACACCCCTCACACTCCTCCTTTATGTATAACCTCACCTTCTCCCTCTATAGGCTCAAAGCTCTCTCAAGAATTCTCCCATAGATTTCCTTCAATAGCCAAAAGTCTTTTTCAAGACTTCATTGAGTTACTTAAGTATAAGGCTTTAGAAAAACCTAAATTTTTAATTAAGATGTCATTTTTTATATTGTATAATCCTGGTTCCTACAGTATAATTAGTTTAATATAGCTACTTTGTTGCTATGATGGAATAGTTATTTAGATGAACAGTTTAAATTCACTAAACTTATCATATAGTATAATCGTATGTTTGTACAGTATGATTAGTTTAATTTCACTCTATTCATACAGGAAAATTAATGGGATTTTAGAAATCATCTCTCGATCCTCCGATATGATTTACATCATACAATACATTCAATTCCAATATCAAGGGTTGTATAGTATGATTAACTTCGTACAACATGATTAGTGCAAAAACCAAGGTTTTCATCCAGTATGATATTCAGGATGATAGAATTTCATCTCTATCATTTAAACTATATGATCTACATCATACATAATGATTAGTCATATTTATTAAACCTTAATTTAATAGACTTATCATAGGAGATAATTTTAAGAAAGTTTTTAAATATCATATAACATGATTAGTTAATAATTTAATTTGAAAATACTTACATTATCTGGCGGATAGGGTTTCTTGATGCAAATGAATCATATAGTATGATATATATGGTATAATATGATTAGTTTATTAACATTAATGACATAATTAGCCATTAACCCAATTTTTTTATAATTGATCATACAGTATGATTGTAATCGTACACTATGATCAGTTTAAAAATTATCAACTCAATTTTTCTCACTTCCTTGTGTGTGTGTGTGCACAATTGCCAATTTAGCATACACCTTTATATGGTCAAACTCAAGAAATATAAAATAAAGGAAAATAAAAATACATACTCTATTAAAAGACATTCTATTATACTAAAGCTTGAGTCTTTATAAATCTTAAGTGGTGTATGATGTATCTGAAATTTAAGTACAAAAAAAATATAATATTTAATATATATCCTATAATAAGTAAAATTTCAATCATTAATATTTGTTATCATCAAAATTATAAGCTAGGGATTCTAGATTGTAACATTGTCCCCCTTTTTGATGATGACAAACATTATTAGTTGAAAAAATAAGTTAATGTTTTTCTCCTAATCTCCCCTCACTATGTGATAGATTTGAAAATAGGGGTAAGATTACTTTTTATAAAAAGGTCCTTTTTCTAATTTAATTGTAAAATAGAAATACAATAGAAAGAAAAATACCATATAAATAATAAATATAAAAGATTAACTATTTAATAAAAATAAATAGATATACAAATAACTAACTACTACTCCCCCTTTTGTCATCACCAAAAAGGAGGATAAAGCACATACATAAAAAAAAAAAGCTACAAAGCATAGAAAACATAAAAAAATACAATAGATAAAGCCTAAAAATAGGAAGACCCTTGATGAGGCTGTTGTGGTGGTGGTGGCTAGAAATATTTGTGAACGGAAGAAAATTATTCCCCAAACCTTTCAATGTCTACCTTATGTTGTTGTTTTTCCTACTGAATATTAGTATCTAGAAGAGAAACTTATTAATCAAATTGTTGAATCAGCTCCTCATAAGAGTATAAATTGTATGCTAGTATAAGTGGTGGGATTTGTGCTAGTGTAGGTACATTTATAGGACTAGCTCCCCCTTCCTCATCAAAATCAGGTTCCTCTTACTCTTGCCCCTGGTGATGACAAAAATGATTGTAGAAGGAACTGTTAGTGTAGAAATAAAAAAAAGATCGACAGTCACTGGGTCGGTAAGGTCATACTTTTTGTATAAAATATAAGCAATGACATGAACAAAAGCAATTTTTTTCTTCCTTTTAGTGGATGGAAGTTGAACGGAAGTTAAGTTTTGGATATAATTAATAATGATTTGGGCTTCATTAAATTTGGTTTTGGACATAATAAAGTACATAACCAAGGAAAGGAGTGGAGTAATATTTACACGATCTCCCATTTTAAGAATGATTGAGGTTTAAAGGAAATGCTGGATAATATGTGTATTTTGATTTAAGGAGTGGACTTTGGGTTGATGTGTATTTAGGCCAACATTTCTAATAATTAAATTGAGCTTACTCCAATTAAAGTCTCCTATAGAAGCCATTGATTGGGGTTTATGTCCATTTGTTGATAAGTGGAGATATGTGCCCATCCTCCATAATGATTTATATGAGTCTCCTACATAAATATGATTGATTATAGGATTAGCAGCACTAACTTTGGATATGCAAATAATTCATATAAAAGTTCAAAGTTGAAAGGAAACACAAGGGTATGCAAACATTGGAGAGAGGTTAATGTAAAAAAGATTCATCACCTCAAACTTCAAGGCTTTTAAATTTAGAATTCTTGAGGGGGTAATGCAAGCTTCCATATACCTATAGTACGGAGCTTCATCTTTTGTAGATTGGAAATGATCATTGATAGGATGACGAGTGGAAGAGCCTCGTTGGGTCACTTGACCTATCCTGTTGCCTCCAACCATTTGAGCAGTCAAGGTATAAAAGTATGAGTCAAGAAGGAAGAAAGGAATTGAAGGATTGGATGAGTTAAGCATTAGGAATCCTTCCATTCTATAGAGTTTTCAATAGATTATACCATATGATTTGGGATCATATAATTTAATCAGATGAATTTAAATCGTCTGGATGACTTGTTGGAAAAGGAGGTCAAATCATACAGTATAATCAGTATTATATTGGATGAACTTAAGGAATTATGTTCATCCTGAGGATTCATATGTACGTCATTTGACTAAATGTATCGTACATTATGAACAAGTGTTCGTACAACACAATAGGTTAATTATTATCATACTGACCAATTTGAATTCATCCAATGCCTTTAGACATGAGTATCATACAGTACGAAGAGCTATTCATAGGGTATGATTATAAATAATTGAATAGATATAAACCATTTATTTAAATGGGAGCTTAGATTTGTAGAGGGATGTGTAGATCATATAGTATGAAGTGAATCATATAGTACAATTGGAAAAAAATTTAATTTTCATTTTTTTATTATAGAAGATGAAAGGTGTGTTATAACTAAGGAACATCTACCAAATGTAAAACTATTAATAGAAAAGAGAAAAATGAAAAGTTGAAAACACACAATAATTAGCAGATACACTCAATTATTCAAAAATAACACACATCGAAAACAGACAAAATGAATTGATGACTTCAAAGGATAGAGTAATTCAGATTCATCCTGATCAAGCATGAATGTTTATAGTATCTACTCCAGTCCTCAAGGTGCTAAAGATGTCATAGGCAAGGATTTTCATAAAGATGTCTGCCAATGAACTCTAGTAGCTATATAATATAATTATATATCTCACTTGGCAACATTATCTCTAATGAAATGATGTATAATATCTATATTCTTAGTATGGGAGTGTTGGATTAGTTTTTTGGAAATGCAAATTGCACTATTATTATCACACATAATAGGAAGGGTTCCTACAAGTAGTCCAAGATCTAATATTGGTTTCTTCAGCCATAAGACTTGAACAACATAGGTTCCTACCACAATGTATTCCACCTCAATGGTTGCTAGGGCTACTAAATTCTACTTTATACTAGACCAGGAAACTATTGATTGACATGTAAAATAAAAGGTTCTTGATGTGTTTTTCCTATCTACCCTGCAGCATGCAAAGTTAGAGTCTGAATATCCTATGATTTAAAAGGATGAGCTATGCCTACTGTATTAAATTCTTATGTTTTGAGTGCATAATAGATATCTAAGGATTCTCTTAATGGTATTCATTTGAGATTCTTTGTGATCAGCTTAATATTTAGCATAAATATATCTTCTAAATATTATGTCAAGTCTATAAGTACTCAAATAAAGAAGTGATCTAATTATCCCTCTATATTTTTTTATCAACTAATTTTTAATTTGAATCCTTATTTAATTTAATAGTAGAGCTCATGAGAGTATTTATTGCCTTAGTAATATTATCTCATATTTCTTAAGAATATCTTTGATATTATTTGATTAAAAAGAGTGTTGAGTTTCATAAAGGTTAATTTTTTTGGCATAATTTAATTTATGGAATTTTTAAATTTTAAATTGAATACTTCATTATAAATAATATATCACCTCAGGAGGCAAAAATATCATTCCCTAATAAGTTCAAATTGCAAAACTTTGGGTTCATCCTTATTACCATAGTCAGATTCAAGAAAAAACCACATATGCCCCCAAAGGGTCAAAATGTGTTCGATATAGTATTTGATTGTGCTAATCTTGATAAAGGGATCATTAATTTCATAATTAAAGTCATGGTACTAGACTGATATATATAACCAAGGAAACAGAATATCATCTATTATCGATCATTTAAATATGATGATAATAATCGTTGAATTTAATTTTCCCAAAAAGAATTAATTAAGTTTTTTTAAAAAAGTGATTTTTTAAAATTGGTTTCTAAATCTCTTATGAGCGCAAGTCCTCGTAGTTAATTACATCATGGGAAACTAAAATTTCCTATGAATACTCTTAATTAAAATAGTCACAAAAATTTATTTTGTTAAGAGAGTTACTATTTGCATGTTTTACATTCTTGCAACTTGTATAGTTTTGATGATTCCAAAAATTATTATTTTATGTATAGTTATCTCCTAACACTTTTTGGAAGATTTGTTTTTGCTCTTGTGTGTACTAACATTTCAGGAAGATTGAACTCCAAACTACTGAAGACTTCAAATCAAATTCAGCATAAGATATCTTGTATTTTGAAGCTTATAATTTTTGTATGAATTAAGTTTGAGAGAGAGTGATTGTAATTGAGTGAATAAACACACACACACTTGAGGAGATCTTAAAAATTTTGTATTGATCGTACGGGATGAATACAATTCGTACGGGACGATCAGGTCAGTTATCTCCTTTTAAGAGCAATGGAACGAATAGTTATTGGAGAAAATTTTTTCTAGGTCCTGATCATCTAGATAAATTATTTTCATCCCAAGACGAGCTAGGCTCAATAAAATGTTCATCGAAATGAAATTATAATTGTGCCAGGATGAGCTAGGCTCTATAAAATTTTCGTCCAGATGAAATTATAATCGTCCCCGGACGAGTTGGGCTCTTTAAAATTTTTGTCCAGACGACATTTATAATCGTGCCTGGATGACTTAATCTCTATAAAAATTTCACCCAGATGAAATCCTGTTCATCCCAAGATGATGGAATCCGACTTAGGTAAGTTGGTTACATTTTGTAGTTATTTGGGAACCGACCTATGAAATAATTGTTCGTCCGAACGAACCTAGTTCGTACGGGATGATGATCGTGTATGAACATAGTATGTACCAATATTCATTAGGATCATTTTTGACACTTTAAGTAAAATCATCCAGGATGATCCACGATCGTACGGGACGATCCATTTCGTGTTGACTTGAAAATTTGTAGTTTTTGGACGATTTTTCTTGTCTCTTCTATATATAGTCCAATTTTAACTGCCACCAAATCTTTGTGCTCATTGATATTCATGCCTATTGAAAGAAGAGTCAAGGAGAGAGTGTAAGAGAGCATTCAAAGAAGAATTCTTACTACTAGAGCATGAAGGCTTCACTTTTTTTTTAAAGGTAAAATTCTCTACTTGTGATTTTGGATTACTTCACTCTTTTCTTTCTTCCTTCTAGAATTCTTGTGAGAAGATCTATCAAGGAGATCCGGTTCTCTGTCGACACATGAAGAGTGTGTACAGCCGCGGGTTCTCTTCCCATACTAGAAGAGTGTGAAAGGAAGAAGGGTTCTCTGCCTACACCAGGAAAGTGTGAAAGGACAAAGGGTTCTCTGCCTACACTGGGAGAGTGTGAAAGGATGAACAGTTCTCTACCTACACTGAGAGAGTGTGAAAGGATGAACTATTCTCTGCCGACATCAGAGGAGTGTGAAAGGATAGACGGTTCTCTGCCAGCACTGGGCATAGTATAAAAGGATGACGGTTATCTACCGCACCGGGTAGTGGTGAAAAGAGTTTTGTAAAGGCTTTTCCGCCTTTCTATGGGTGCAAAAGAAGAGTCACTAGTGGTATTAGTGCAATACTCGGAGGGTTCCTCCGAGGAGTGGATGTAGGTCTGGTTTTGATCGAACCACTATAAATCTGGTGTCATTATTTTTTCGCTACTTTTTATTTTTGTGATTTACTATTTTAAAATTGAGGTTGAAAAATTATTTTTATAAAATTCATTAAAGTTTAATTTCGGTTTAAAATACTCTAAAAGAGGGATTAATTTTTAAAATACCAATTCACCCCCCCTCTTGGTTAGCCGTGGGACATAAACTTAGGCTTAACAACCTAATTCATAGTGAACAAGTTTCAAGAAGTGGTATCAGAGCTTTGTTTCAAAATCATAAGTTTAGACTACTTTTTTATTAACGTAGATGGATACATTTGAAAACCGAAAAACACATGAGGGTTATTCTATAACTAGACCTCCAATGTTTGACAATATACCTTTTGATTTTTGGAAAACTCACATGTCTACTTTTTTACAGTCACTTAATTATCGTATATGGATCTTAGTCCAGGAAGGATATACAAAACCAACTAGATTAGTTGATGAAGTTAGATTTAAAACACCTTTTGCAGACTGGACAGTAGAAGAACGTGACTTAGCACAACTTAATGCCAAATGCTTGAATAGTTTCTTTTGTGCTTTAAAATCAGAAGACTACATGCGGGTTTCCACTTACGAAAGTGGAAAGAATATATGGGTTAGACTTTGTATAACATATGAGTGGACTAATGAGGTTAAGAAATCTATACTTAATATCTTGTTGCATGATTATGAACTATTTCGCATGAAACCAAATGAATCTATTTCTAATATGTACACAAGATTCACACAAATAGTCACCTCTTTACATGCATTTAGTAGGGAGTTAACAAATATTGAAATGGTTAATAAGATTCTTTGTTGCTTATCTACTATATATGATGCTAAAATTACTGCATTCAGAGTTTAAGAATTTAAACATTTACTCTATTGACAATCTTCTTGGTTCCCTTATTGCTTACAAGCAAGGAGTTAGCCAAAGAAAGGTTGATGCAGGTGAACCACGAAGGGAGAAAAATATAGCACTGAATGTGGAAGAGTTTGAGAGTGAACACTCATAACCTAAGGATGAAGAGGACATCGCATTGATGACTAGATAATTCAGAAGCTTTCTAAAGAGGAAGTAGAAGAGACGCCAGCAGTGGAATAGAGGTAAATTCAATAGAAATGCCAAGGTTTCAAATGAAATTATTTGCTATGAGTGCAGGAAACCTGGACATATAAAGACGGATTGACCAAAACTCAAAGCCACTCCTAGCAATGAGAAAGTAGAGGAGAAACCAATTGTAAAGAAGGCCAAGAAGAAGTTTTAAAGAGCTTTCTGGGTGGACTAAGCTTCAGATTCATCAGAGACTGAAAAAGAAGAGGATGTCACTAATCTATGCTTGATGGCCGACAATCTTGATCAGTTAGATCAAGAAGAGGGTTGCTCTCACACAAGACCTCATGAGAGCAAATGGTACTTGGACAGCGAATGTTCAAAGCATATGACTGGAGATACTGCTCAATTCATAATGCTAGAAGCTAGGAGTGGAGGCAAGGTTACACTTGGAGATAACACCACAAGGAAGGTGGTTGGATCAGGTATGATTGGAAATTTAAAAAAAAATTTCATAGATAATGTGTTATTGGTAGAAGGCTTAAAGCATAATTTGTTAAGAATAAGCCAGCTATGTGATAAGGGTTATTGTGTAAAATATTTTCCTACTAGCTGCATATTAAGCCTAAATGATAAAGATGTTTTGAATGGTAAAAGGGTAAACAATGTTTACATGCTAGATTTAAATTTCATTAATTCTCCTACTGCTTTTTATTTGAAAATTGTATCTGATGAGTCATGGCTATGGCATAGGAGACTTTATCATTCTAGAATGAAAAACCATAGGAGAATTACCTAAAAGAACTTAGTGAGAGGTATACCTAAACTAGACTTTATTAAAGACCACCTTTGTGATGCATGTCAACTAGGAAAGAAAGTGAAGTCCTCTTTTTAGTCCAATATGGATCTTAGAACTACTAAACCTTTAGAGATTTTGCATATGGTTCTTTTTGGACCAGTTGGAACTGTGAGTCTAGGAGGGAAGGTATACGGATTTGTGATTGTGGATGATTACTCAAGATTCACATGGGTTAGATTTCTATTTCATAAGAGTGAATCATTTGAGGAATTTAGAAATTTTTTGACTTGGATTCAAAGAAAACTAGGGTGTGAAATTATCTCTATATAAAATGATCATGGAGGAGAATTTGAGAATGATAAATTTGAAGAATTTTGTAAGGAGAAAAGAATTGATCACGACTTTTCTGCACCTAGAACCCCTTAATAGAATGGGATAGTCGAAAGAAAAAATAGAACATTAATAGAAGTCACCCGAGCAATGTTGGCAGAATACTCACTTCCCAAATATTTCTTGGCTGAGGCGGTAAGCACTACATGTTATGCTCTGAACAGGGTGAATGTGAGATCAAAATTAAATAAAACACCCTATGAGTTGCTAAAAGGAAGAACACTTAATTTATCTCATTTGCATGTTTTTGGTTGCAAGGTAGTCATTCATAACAATGGAAAATCTGCCTTAGGAAAATTTGATCCAAAATCAGATGAAGGAATTTTTGTTGGATACTCAAATGTTGGAAAATCTTATAGGATATTCAATAAAAGAACTTTGGTAATTGAGGAGACCACACATGTTATATTTGATGAATCTAGAAATATGAAAGAGCCAAATGTTGAAGAAAATGAAATTGAGATTAACTCCCAAAAGATTGATAAGATGAATTTGAAAGAAAATATGGAAGAAAATTTGGAGATAGAAAACCCTTTGCCTAGAGATTTGAGATTTTCTAAAACCACCCAAGGGAATTGATTATAGGTGAACCTAGTGAGGATGTAAGGACTAGGCGTGGATTAAACAAGGAAGTCAATCATTCAGCATTCATTTCAAATATAGAACCCACAAATATTGATCAAGCACTATCGGATGAATTTTGGATTTTGGCCATGCAAGAAGAGTTGAATCAATTTGTAAAAAATAAAGTTTGAGAATTAACTACAAGGCTAAAGGATCAAAGTGTAGTTGGAACTAAGTGGGTATTCAAAAATAAAATGAATGACTCAGGAGTGGTCATTAGAAATAAGGCTAGATTAGTAGCTAAGGGGTATAATCAGATTGAAGGGATTGATTTTGAGGAGACTTTTCCCACTATAGCTAGACTTAAAGCAATTAGGGTTTTGCTAGCCTTTGCCTATTTTAAAGGATTTAAATTATATCAAATGGATGTCAAAAGTGTCTTTTTAAATTGGGTAATTCAAGAGGATATTTTTGTAGAACAACCTCCAAGTTTTGAAAATTCTAAATACCCAAATCATGTTTTTAAGTTGAAAAAGGCATTATATGGATTGAAATAGGAACCTAGGGCTTGGTATGAGAGGTTGAGCACCTTCCTACTTGAAAGATCTTTTGAAAAGGAAGTGTGGATACAACTCTCTTTTTGAAGAAATGTGGAAAGGATATACTCTTTGTTCAAATTTATGTGGATGATATCATTTTTAGATCTTCAAATAAAAATCTTTGTGATGATTTTTCTAAAACAATGAGTAGTGAATTTGAGATGAGTCTAATGAGAGATTTGAGTTACTTTCTAGGATTTAGCATTAAGCAAATTTAGGAAGACACATTTCTTAGTCAATCAAAGTATGTTAAGTACATCCTCAAAAAGTATGAAATGGACAATGCTAAACCTGTTAGTACACCAATGAGTTCCTCAGTTCAGTTGGATAAGGACACTAAGGTAAAATCTATTGATCAAAAGAAATTTAGAGGGATAATTGGATCATTGCTTTACTTGATAGCTAGCCGCCCCAATATCATGTTTAGTGTCTATTTGTGTGCTAAATTTCAATCAGATCCAAAAGAATCACATTTGACAGAAGTGAAAAGGATTTTAAGATATCTGTTAGGAACTCAGAACTTATGAATTTGGTATCCTAAGTTTAGCTCATCATTTGAAATAATTGGTTATTCAGATTCTGACTTTCCAGGTTGTAGGGTGGATAGGAAAAGAACTTCTAGAACATGTCAATTCATTGGAAATTCTTTAGTCTCTAGGTCCAGTAGAAAATAAAATTCAGTAGCCGTATCTACTACTGAAGCTGAATACATTGTATTAGAAAGTTATGTGGCGCAAGTACTTTGGTTGAAATAACAGTTTATTGATTTAGGAATGACTATAGGCACTATTCCAATTTATTGTGATAACACTAGTGCTATTTGCATTTCTAGAAATCCTATTCAACATTTAAGAACCAAACATATAGACATAAGGCATCATTTCATAAGGGATCATGTATCCAAGGGAGAAATTGAACTCATTCATGTTACAATTGAAAATCAACTTGCAGATATTTTTACAAAACCTTTAGCCTTTGATACTTTCAGTGCATTAAGAACAAGGCTTGGTGTGATTGATTTAAATGCTTAAATAAAAATATTTTCTACAACATTGACTTTTATTTTCTAGTTAATATTTTTTCTTGTTCGTTATGAGTTTTTATCTTGATTTTGTGTGATTTTTTTTTGGAGTCTATGTTTTATTGTTGTACATGGTATTTTTGATGCATTTTTTGAAGTTTAGTTTTATTTGTGTGTAAAATTAAAATTTTTTTTAAGTGACAATTGTCCGGGACAAAAAATTTTCATACGGGATGATTTGTGTAATGTGTCAAAGTGTCAGATTTTAAACCGTTTGTATGCAGTTTTCAGTGTTTAATGGTCGCTTCATTTGGACGATCTTACAGGATGATTTATTTTCAATCGGCGGGATGGATGAATGAATGAAACGGTTGAATGGATAAAGTAGTTTTTAATATGAACTTCATACGTACGAACCTTTGGTTTGTTTGGACGAACACATGCCGGTTCGATGTAGAGGACCTTCAACTGCCATTAAAATGATATAAGTCCTAATCGTCCTGGGACGAACACATATTCGTCTGTATAATCAGACTGGTCAAAAGTTTATATGAAAGGATGCTTCGTAAGTAGCATTAATTACAAAAAGCCATTTCATTCTGGTCGTATTAGATCGTCTGTACGAAATATTTTCATACGGGATGAATGAAAATGTCGTACAGGACAAAAAATTTTTGTCTGGTATGAACATGTCAATTTCAATAAATAGGCAGGCTTTTTAGATCAATAAGTCACACTCCTGACATCACTTTCAATCCCTTTTGTATTCTAGATCTTTTACAAATGGTAAGTTCTAGCAAGCGCCAAAAGGTTCTAGCGAAGAAACCTCATAGGAATTCATCCGAGAACTTTCTTTCCAAAGCTAATGAGGATTTTTTTCCTAGGTTTGTTGCAGCCAAAATCACCCCCTCCAGAATTCTAAACCAAGATGAAATTACCTTTCAGGTGATGCAATTATGTGCTTCGACACAGTTTTATTTTATCCTTACCCTCATCCACACCTACAATAAAGAAACATTTCATTGCTTTCTTGCCAACATGTCCTTCAATTCTGACCACTCTATAATTCGCTCCTATGTCTTCAAACAAAAAGTTGAAATCACTAAGCATGACTTAGGAGTATTTCTATATTTAAGGACTAACGGAGGAAGAGCCCTTACCTTAATCACCAATGATCAATATAAATGGCATGAAATCAATAGGGTGATTAGAGGAAATAGTTTAGATGAGCATGTGGCTAGGGTATCCGGTCTTGTCCGGAATGCACGCATCATCAAACACGTTCTTAGAACTTCAATCATTCCAAAAGTTGGTGATAGAGTCAATATTACCCCCCTTCTTTCCATGGTGACCTTCTTAATCATGAGTAATAAACCTATAGATGAAGCCCAACTTATTCTTGACTATCTTTATGGGCTTTTTGAAATTGGCCATGCAGAATAAAAAAGAAAGAGGAATATTATCTTAGGACACTTAGTTAACTATATTATAGAGAAGAAATACAACTTGTTTCATCCTGATCAAGAATATGAAGAACTGCTCTACTACAGTGATGGATCATTTAAAGCGATCTTCAAGGAAGAATCAGGTAAAACACATGTCATAAGTGATACAGAAGAACTGCCAGAAGGTGCACCTGCTCCTGCAAATGAACCAAATTATCAGAATTTGGTTCAAAGATTTGATCAGTTAAAGACTCATTTTGATCAACGCTTTGATCAAATTGAGACTCATTTACACCAGCAGGCTGCTCAATATCAACATGACATGGGTTATATGAGGACAAATGAATGATATTAGTACCAATGTACTTATGATGAGTACATACTTTAACCTATTTGGTGGTGCTCCTCCTCCTCCTCCTCCAAATCAGGGACCATCTGAGTGATAGATGCACTTGATGTTATGTGTTTGTGTTGTTATTATTTTTACTTTATGTGTAAGTTATTGTTTATTTTTAGTAGTTTGATGTATTTCTCTTTTATTTCAGATATTTTATTTTGTATTGATATCCTGATGTATCATTGTAATATCTTCGAAGTGATATTAATATTAGTTCTTGTGTTTTAATTTGAACTTATTTTTAAAATGTTTGTTAGTTTTTATGAAAATCATAAGATTTTTTAATCTTAATTGTGCTATAACCTGAATTGTAAGTTAAAATTAAATTCATTAGAAAATCTAATTATTCTAAGTTTAAGTTTTGGTTATAACTTGATATTATTAGAATTTTGAATTTCATGTCTCTCATTTAGACTACCTTATTGTTAATATTATTATTATTGCAATTGCGATGATTTCTTATTTTATATTTCACTTATCAATCATTATTTATGCACTTAGAAAGATTTGAAATTTTAGATTATTATTTTTAGAAAGAATAAAATTACTCTGGCAAATTGTATAAAAGTACAAAAAATCAAAAAGAATGTGCAAAGGTTCGCAATGTGAAAAAGAGGCACAAAATAAGCCCAAAGTAAAAATGATGCACAAAAATGTGCCACAAATGTGAAAAAGATGTGCAAAGCGCCACATGTGGTAGTTATTTCTTTCCAAACTCTTTTAATCTCTTAATTCAAATTGATCTTATGTTAATTTATAATTGATATTGAAATTTGAAATAAATAATTTTTTTATTCATCCTTCGTGCAATGATTTTCTCTATCTTAGTATCTAAATTGACTCATATCTTTGATAAATTCTTTTTATTATCTATATTATATCACTTCTTAAATTGTATGAATTTTTATAATTTGTCAAATGTTTTAATTTTATTTACATAACTTATGTCAATCACTTTCAAGGTTAAATTGTCAAATGATTTTCATATTTATACTTACATTTCAAGTATTTTTCTTCTTCACTTTTTGATGTTGTAAAAAAGGAGGAAAAATTATTTGTTGTGTCTTGTGTATTTGTGTCAAGTGTATTTTTATATTTTTTATTTGTTTTATCGTATGTTTTCGTATGTGTGTTTGATTATTTTTGTTTTGTCTTTTGTGTTGTTTTGTGCTGTTTAAAATTTTTGAAAAACAATTTTTTTTTTGAATTCAATTACCTCCTTATTGTCATGGGTTTATCAATTCAGGGGGAATTTAGGAGATACTTAGAATTTGAATTCCTACAAACAATAATTATTTTGCCATCATCAAAAAGGGAGAGATTGTTAAGAGAGTTGCTATTTGCATGTTTTACATTCTTGAAACTTGTATAGTTTTGATGATTCTAAATATTATTATTTTATGTGTAGTTATCTCCTAACACTTTTTAGAAGATATGTTTTTACTCGTGTGTACTAATATTTCAGGAAAATCGAACTCCAAACTACTGAAGACTTCAAATCAAATTTAGCATAAGATATCTTGTATTTTGAAGCTTGTAATTTTTGTATGAATTAAGTTTGAGAGGGAGTGATTGTAATTGAGTGATGGAACGAGCAGTTTTTGGAGAAACTTTTTTGTAAGTCCTTATCGTCCAGACAAAATTATTTTCATCCCAGAACGAGCTAGGCTCTATAAAATGTTCATCCATATGAAATTATAATCATGCTAGAATGAGTTAGGCTCTGTAAAATTTTTATCCATATGAAATTATAATCATCCCCGTACGAGTTGGGCTCGGTAAAATTTTCATCCAGACGACATTTAAAATCATGCCTGGACGAGTTACTCTTTGTAAAAATTTTGTCTAGACGAAATCCTGTTTATCCCAAGATGATGGAAAACGACTTAAGTTGGTTACATCCTGTAGTTATTTTAAAACTGACCTATGAAATAATTGTTCGTCCGGACGAACCTAGTTTGTACGGGATGATGATCGTGTACGAACATAGTTCATACCAATATTCATTAGGATCATTTCTGACACTTTAAGTAAAATCATCCAGGATGATTCACGATTGCATGGGATGATCCATTTCGTGTTGACTTGAAAATTTGAAATTTTTTTTATGATTTTTCTTATCTCTTCTATATATAATCCAATTTTGACTACCACCAAATCTTTTTGCTCATTGATCTTCATGCCTATTGAAAGAAGAGTCAAGGAGAGAGTGTGAGAGAGCGTTCAAAGAGGAATTCTTGAAAGTTTGTTAGGAATGTTAAGCCCTATGGAACTGGCCCAAGAAAACCAAGAGGGGGGTGAATTGGTATTTTAAAATTTTCTTTTCACAAAGAATAAAAATCACACAAACCAAAATCACACCACAAGAAAAATAGATGCGGAAATTAAAGTGCGGAAGCAAGAAATAAGAAACCAGAGATTTATAGTGGTTCGATCAACTCGACCTACATCCACTCCCCAGAGGCGCCCTCTGAGTATTGCACTACAATCATGACTCTCCTTTAGCCCCCACAGCTTGGCGGAGAAGCCTTTACAAGAACCTCCTTTTTGCCACCCTCGCAAGGCAGAGAACCTATCTCCTTTTACTTCCTTCTGAAGCTGGCAGAGAACCACAATTAGATGCTGAATCCTTACCTCTACCAATCCTTCCACGGATGAGAAACTCTAGACGAAGAAGAAGCAGAGCGATCCTTGAAGCAACCCTTGTGAATCCCCTCACAAGCTCCCCCTCACATGATCCTCTCTCTCTTTCTCTCCTCAAGGTCTTCTCAGGTCAAGGCAGCAGCAAAAGATTATTCAAAACGTTGAACAAGAGCTCTTAAATAGAAGAGCTTCAAAGGAGCTCATTAATTGTAAGTTGCCGACAATATCGTCTAGGCCGATCTAGACATCATCCTGGCCGATCAGTACAAATCTCAGAAGATCGGCCAGAGCATTGCCTTCAATGCAATTTGGAAGATTGAAAAATTGGCTTGATCTTCCTGGCCGATCTCACGATCATCCCGGCCGATCAGTTCAAATCAGAGGAAAATCGTCCAGAGCATCGCCCTGAATTCGAGCTGTCCGATCTCGATCGTCTAGCACATCGCCCTGAATATGTGCTGGGTTATATTTATCGTACAGAAGTAACTAAAATTTTTTAATAGATCATCCTGGCTGATCTTGAGATTGTCCAAGATGATATGATCATATCAATCATCCTTAATTACTCCCTTGATTTCCTGATCAATTAAGGCATAATTTATTAATATCGTCCAGGCCGATAAAATATCGTCCTGACCGATTATTAAAAAATATAGAATACCTTAATTATCTATGGCGGCAATTTCTTTCTATTTTGAGCTTATCATCCTGGCCGATACACGTATCGTCTAGGACGATCTGATAATGATGGCTGCCTTAATTAAGAATCCTTATTTAGATTTTCTGTATTAAGCCCGATCATCCAGGATGATGTAAATATCGTCCTGGCCGATATGAGTAAAAATAGAAATTCTAAGTATCTCAAGTGTGTGTGTGTAGTGTTACTTAGCATCAGTCTCTTGAACATTACAAATAGACTCAATAAGAAAAAAAAAACAGAGTACAGACTAACTCAACCCTAAACCTATATAATCTTGAGCTGGCTTCGTTTGTTTGTCCGATCTTCGATTCCTAAAAAGTTAGAAGTAACAAGCAGTCCAAGAGAATCAATAGTGTTTGTCAATCATCAAAACATAAGTCATGAAAATAGATTTGCAATTCTTACTACTAGAGCGTGAAGGCTTCACTTTGTTTTTAAAGGTAAGATTCTCTACTTGTGATTTTGGATTACTTCACTCTTTTCTTTCTTCCTTCTAGAATTCTTGTGAGATGATCTGTCAAGGAGATCTGGTTCTCTGCGAACATTTGGAGAGTATGAATAGCCGTGGGTTCTCTACCCACACTAGGAGAGTGTGAAAGAACGAAGGGTTCTCTTCCCACACCGGGAAAGTGTGAAAGGATGAAGGGTTCTCTGCCTACATCGGGAGAGTGTGAAAGGACGAACGGTTCTCTGCCAACACCGGGAGAGTGTGAAAGGATGAATGATTTTCTACCGACATTGAATGAGTGTGAAAGGACAGACAGTTCTCTGCCAGCACTGGGGATAATGTAAAAGGATGACGGTTCTCTGCCGTACCGGTTAGTGGTGAAAAGAGTTTTGTAAAGGCTTCTCCGCCTTGCTGTGGGTGCAAAAGGAGAGTCACTAGTGGTATTAGTGCTATACTCGGAGAGTGCCTCCAGGGAGTGGATGTAGGTCTGGTTTTGACCGAACAACTATAAATCTGGTGTCATTATTTTTTCACAACTTTTTTATTTTTGTGATTTACTATTTTAAAATTATGGTTGAAAAATTATTTCTACAAAATTCATTAAAGTTTAATTTCAGTTTAAAATACTCCAAAAGAGGGATCAATTTTTAAAATACCAATTCACCCCCCCTCTTGGTTAGCCATGGGACATAAGCTTAGGCTTAACAACCTAATTCATAGTGAACGAGTTTCAACATATTTATGTTTTTAAGGCTTGATGTTAAAGGAAATGAGGTTGGATATTCAATAGGGATTAGATCAAAGTGGAACATTTACTTTTTGAGGTTAAAGGAGAAAAGTAGGAGGTGTTTTGAATTATGAAACAATTTAGAAATACCTCAATCTACCCTATGTGTTGGCCTTAAATTTTAATTGAAAGGGATTTAAGTTTGACATGTTAATTTTTTTAGAAAGTTGGGATTCAATTCCTAAAGGTTGAGGTCTTATAGTCTGTAACTGCTTTAGAACCGAAGTCTAAATTATGTAGTAAAAATAAATAACCCGAACCTAGCTAATATAGTGCAAATCTGGACTTACCCCAACATGGATTGGGGAGCCAGCTAACCACCCAGCAGGTGCTTTAAAATCCTGAGTCTGGTCACTTAAAAAGGAGAGGTAAGGATATTTAATTTTATTAAATTTAATGAATTGGGGCCAACATCTAGAGCATATCCTAATTTGGTCCCTTGACTTATGTTGGGTAGTATGAAGCTTAAAGTAAATGTAATAAAAATTTTCACTCATATTAATTTTTATGTAATACAATGTATAAATATCAACTCGATTAATGTTTAAATTTGAAATAAAGTAGTTTAAAAATTAGGATTAAAAAAATTTTATCCTATAGATTTCTGAACTTTTCATTAACATGATTGCACCCTAATAGGTCAGGTGGCCTGCCAAAACTCACAGGCGAGGAGGTGTTTAATAAGGTAGAGAAAAATTCAATATGTACGCATATGAACTCTCGACGAAGCCAACCTTACTTCATAATATTGTTAGAGTTTTTATGTTATCCTAAATTTTTTTTATTTTTAATTAAAGTTAAAGTTTTGAATTGTACCCACACAAACCTCCAATCGATTTTTAGGTTAAAATAAAATCATTATGCAATTGATAAAATCTAGAAATATTAAAGATGCCATTTATACTATGCAATAAATGTAAATAAAAGTAATTAAATTTAATACTCAAATTAAATGTCCACGTAACAAGTGCCACTTAATGTTATAATCCAGGGTCATTAAGAAAAGTAATGTGGCCAAGCACCACTAACAATAAGCCTAAATTTCTAATCCTAAGACTCAATTGACTTTGAGAATGTGATTTTTCTCATTCTTCACTTCTTCATCCTTCTATAGGCTCCTTGAATCTATCGGTCTGGATATCCAAATGAAAAGAAACTCTCCCTCGAATTGGGTGTTATCCTTTCCCTTTGGATAATTGGAATTATCCTAACTTTTCTTTCCAAATGGAGAACTCTGCTTTAATGGATGTCCTGTCCTCTTTGAAATCAACTTTGGTTGTAAATATTCCATCTCAAATTTTTCATTCTTAAACATTTATAACTCAATACTTAAATTAAATACATTAAATCTCAAAAATTAAAGAAAACTATAGAAGACCTCCATGATTATCCTAAGAAGTTAATATTGAAATCAATATCAAATCTCAAGCAGTTACATATTTTAAAATGCTCAAATTACAACCACACTTAGTCATTCTCTTTTAATTTAAAGGGGGTATTAACATGCATAACACCAGTATAAAACATGTTAATTTGAAAGCTTAATTTAATGCTCCCTTTATTTTAATTGCCCTGTATGAGCATGACCACCTACAGAAGACTTTTTTAGCATCTAGATAATCCCTAACAAAAGGTTAATCTACTGCCCATCAAATTAATTCAGATATTTCATTAAACTTAAATAAATAATTAGATCAACTTGTTATATCAACCAATATGTAATGAAATCTTGAAAAACCTAACACACAATAATGGGAAAGTAAAACACTGGCCTAGCCTAAGAGTAGAGTTTGTTTCCCTAACAAACTATCTAAAGTGTGTTAGGTATGGTGTGTGATTTGGATATATCCTGTGTAAGATAGTTTGTTAAAGTTATCTCATGTTTTAATTAATTAAAAACTTAAAGTATTTATGTTTGAGTTTAAATATTAATGGTTTGAAGTTGATTTTAAAGTGTATTTTAAAGGTTGATTGATGACCACCTTTTTTGCTCATAGGGGCTGTGAAGTTTATTTCACATTTTGTGGGCCTAAGCTAATAGCCTCATAGACCTGATTATCTAGTGGTAACTGCATAATTAAGTGATTTGATTTCATTATGGTTTAAAAGTTAATGAAATTAAATTAAGATTGATTGATTAGAGATTTTTAAGTTGGATTAAGGTCTTTTTGGATTTTTTTAATTAAATATTCATTTTTTGGTATTATTTAAAATATTTAAATGCATTAATTAAATAGGTTAAAATTTGACTTTTTTATTAAAGTTTAATTTTATATAGTTGATATTTTTCTTAAGTGTTTGAGAATTTTTTGGAACTTTAAATTATTTTTAATTAATTAAAATAATTAAATATTTATTTTAATTAAAATTAAATTAAGCTTTAATTTGATGTCAATTTAAAGGGCTTTTATTTTCTTGAGTTAAGGTTTGAATTTTAATCAATTTGAGGTATTATATTTAAATTTTATTTTTTAGAATTATTGAAAGTTTTTAATGGTTAATTAAGGGATTAATTTTGACTTAATTAATTAGGTTGCTTGATGATTTTTAAAGTTGCTAGCAATTTTTTTATGGCCTGGAGATGTCACTAAGTTTAAATGTTTAAAGTCTTATGCCAGTAGGAAGTGTATCCTAATTATTAAAATTAATCTAATTTTTTTAAACACATCCTTAATTATTATCCTTAGTGAGGTCACTAGGTTGTGTATGATTGAATCAAGATTTTGCTAACCCTTGGACAAGCATATGAATACATATACAATCACAATCAAGACCCTAAATCTTGGAGAGCCTAAGACTAAGGGAGTGTGAGCATCATAAACATGTAAGTATTAAATATAAGACCAATATTAAAGACTATATTAGCGAACAATCAAGATAAGATTATTCACTAATCATCCCCATTAACATTATTCTTATAGGATCAATCCATGCTTATAACTTGAAGGGATCTCTAAATATTCAAATATTTAAAATATGTATAACTTTAAAAATTAAATTTCATATTGAAAATAGGTTGATTTTAAATTTTAGAAATGTTATTTTTAAAAGTAATTTTGAAAATAATTCTTAAAAATACGTTAATAATTTGAAAATACCTTAAAATAAAAGTTACTAGTTTTTTTTGAAAATTATTTAAATAAAAATCTAATTAAATATTTAAATATTTCAAAGTATTTTAAATATTTTAAATATATTAAAATAATTCTCTAATTCTTTAAACTATTTTAACATTAAAATTTTTAATTTTTAAAATGATTAATTTAATATTTAATTTAATATTAATTAAATAATTAATATTATTTAAAATAAATTTGTTTTTTTAATTTTGAAATTAATTTTATATTAAAGAATTTTGAATTTTGAAAATCTTAATATAAAATATTAAGAGCTTTTACTAAATTTAATTTTTTATTATTTATTGACTATTTTTTTATGATTAAATATACATTTATTATAATTAAACAAAACTAATATTAATTTTAATTTTTAAATATTTTAAAAAAATTAGAGAATATAACTAAAATTTATCAATCAAATTTTAAAAATATCTTAAGTTTTTTTAATTAAATATTAATTTAAATTATTACATATTTAATATTTAAAATAATATAAAATATATAAATTATTTTAAATTAATATTTATTTTAAATTAAAGAGTAAAATGTTCTATGAAATTTTATATATTATATGTATTTTTTTAGTAAAAATTTATTTATTAATTATTTAATTTAGTTTTTATAATTAAAAAAAGTTTAAAAACAATTATTATTAACTAAATTTTAAAACAACAGTGATAGAAGACGTGAGGCTCGCTCTGATTTTGTTGATCAGAACTACAGCAGTATCCCAACTTTTAATGTAAATGATTGCGCCACCAAAAATCATTGGCATTTATGCGACCATGGTGGTGCAAATGTAATTTTAACTTGTCCGTGTCATCATCATCGCAAAACCGTTTGATCTGTGTGGTTTTGAAATAAGTAGTCCAAATGCAGTTAGATGGGATATCTAATAGACCTTTGGCTACGTATAGTTTGATCGAAGCATGAAAAGATAAGATTGAAGCTTTTCATAAAAAAATCAACAGCTGAGATCTTGTGCAAGTCAACTGGACTACGAATAACACCGTAAAAATAATAAAATGCCTTTTTCTCTCAATTAAGACAGCCAATTTTCATGAAATTTTAAACATAAATCTTATAAGTGAACATAAAGAATTTGGATGTTGCTTGATAGCTTAAAACATGCTTAATGAAAAGCTATTTTGAACTAGGTATCCTAAGCTAGGGTTTAGGATTATACCTCACCTAATATATGGATTTGGATGAAATCAATCTCTTTAAAACTATAGTTTGTTCATGTAAAATATTATACAAGATTCCATGAGCTAAAAGTGTATGGATAGAGTAGCTTAATCCCTTGGAAAGAATGGATGCTAAGGTAACCAGAGGATCGCCACCAATGACTTTGACCAACCATATTCAAATGGTAAAGTGTAAAGAGGATAGTTAACAGCTTGAATGAAATCAAAGGGGGCTTTGGGGGGCTAGAGGAAGTGAGATATTTATAGATGAAACATGCCCTTTCTTTTTGTATTTTTTCCCAATTCAAAATAGCTCAAGTGGTTTGGATGGCTAGGATAGACTACAGAGACTACTAGATTTCTACCACATGTGTCTATGGTGGTTAGAAAGCTAGGAGCAAGGATAGACCAAGGACATCCTTATGGAAAGGTCTCTTTTTCTTTACATGGGCTTTGGGACCACTACGTCTATGCTTAAATCTAACCAAGAGATTAAGAAGGGTTTAAGAAGCTTCTATAGGTTGATTATTAATGAGTTTTCATGAGGAGAAATGGTTTAAAATTGTCATCTTGCCGATTTTTGGCTTAATTAAACTTTGTTGGCTATTTGGCCAATCAATAAAGTCAAGTTGTGTTGAGATGGTAAAAAAGTGGCATGGAAAGCTAGTAGAGTGAGTTGAGGAGGGTTTTGAGGTTAAGGGCTGAAGATTCAATGCATAGGAAAATATTTAATCAATTATTTACTGACTTGACCAAGTCAACTTGACTTGGGTTTAATTGATTAATGACTATGGAAAGTCTAGATTATGGTTTGGAATTTATTTGAAGTTTGATAAAGATTGGATAGCTTAATTTGAGTGTTTAAAATGGCTTGACCCAAACAGACCACTTTTGACTAGATTTGGGCTTAACTGACTAGGTTAATTATTGGTTGGGTTAGGGGTCCAATCAATTCTAAATCACTAATAATGATTAAGTGAGTTTGAGAGAATTTGGGATTGATCTGGAGCTTGATTGGGAATAAATAGGCTCGAAGTTGATTGGGCCAACCTAGGTTGACTTGGTCAACGAAGTTGAATCAGGACCTAGGTCAAGGTTGAACAAATTTAAAATGATAGAAAATGTCTGGTAGAGGTAATTTTAAGAGTAAGATTGGTCATCTGGGTGAAAGTCATCTATTTGGGTCCTTAATGGGTTATTAGGTCAACCAAGTTGAACTAGGGTCTTGGGTTGAGTCTTATGCACTCCTAATAATGATTAGGATTCATTGTAAGAGGTTTTAAAGCTTGATTTTAAAGGTTATATTTATGTTTATAAAAATCTCTAAAATTACCATAAAGGGCATTTTGGTCATTTTGACCCCTAGTCAATTGGGGGTCAAAACGGGTCAACCAAAATGTATTTTAATTCTTAACAAGTCATAATGAAGGGTATAGATATGATTATAATTTTTGGAGAAGGCTCCAAGGTCAAGATCCACTAGGTGGCAGGTCCAGTGGCATAGGTCATAAATATTTAATGGTTTTATAGTCTTTAGATTTCAATCAGGTTTTTAGGGTTAGAAGTCTCAGATTGAGCTCAAATTTGGAGGCTTTACCCTAAGGATATGCATACTTAATATTAAATTAATAAATAATGAATTGGGGGTCATTTAAATGGGGTTTGAAATATTTAAAAATTCTATGGACAAAGCTTTTAAGATAAGGCCTTTAGCCTTGGATTTTTGGTTTGGAAATCTGGATTGAGTAGGATTTTTCGTTTGAATGATTGGAATTGAATTATCTAATTTATTTATGATCATTTGGATGATCATAAGTTATTGTATAGAATTGAACCTAGATTGGAGGTTGTCTTAAAGTTTAAGCTTGAATTTATATTTAGATAGGCTTAGAGTCGGGAGAGGTTTTAAGTCAAGATTTGATTTGAACCTAGATTGATCCTTGGGTTTGGATAGATATAGGTTGATCCTATGGTCCAGATTGATCTAGTGTTTGGGAGGATCCTAGGGTTTAGATTGATCTAGGGTCAGAGTAGATCCTAAGGTTTGGATTGATCTAGGGTCTAGGTAAATCCTAATAACCTCATACAAAAATGAGGTCAATAAATATATTTTCATTGGCTAAAGAAATGTTTCATTATTACTTTGCTTCACATTAAATCTAAGGAAATATTTAAGCTCTTCTATAATGCTCATCTCAAACTTTTTACCTATTATTTTTAAAAATTCATCACTTAGATTTTTATTTGTTCATCCAAATGTATATCATCAACATAAATCTAATTAATGTGTAGATATTCTCCTACTTTCTAAATAGGGTGGTGTTTGAGTGAAGTGAGAGAAGCTCCCATTTTTTTCTAGTAAGAGAAGCTCCAATTTTTTGGTGAGAGAAAATCCTGTAAGATTTTAAATTCCCATTTTTTATGTGTATGGTGGGGGTTGATCGGCGGCATTCACCAACGAGCAACCCTTCTTGTTTGCCAATTCCAAATCTAAAGCCGATGATGGGATCTCCTTTAGTTATTAAATATTATCAAGTTTATGAGATTGTGAAAGGTTTTCATATTAAAGAAATTTGCTCTGGTAAGGGAAAGTTCTAATGGTTGAGAAGATTGGTGATCCTGAAAAGGTAAGAAAAGATTTGCTGAATTAGAAAATTGATTTGGGAACCTCATCTTCTTCCGGATTAAACTTAAATTTAGCAGATTTTCAAAATTTGCTCTTGAAGATGGAAAGCCTCCATCCTTTACGCAAGTTGTTTCTTCTTCATGTATGGAATTAGAATAGAATTTTAATGTTAACTTTGATAAAGATAATGTGATATTAGATTCATCGATTGTGGATGTGTTTTGAAAAAAAAAATATATTTATTTATATATAGTTTTGAAAAAGAATTAATTTTCTTTGGGAAATATTTAATTTCGAATTTTAAAATTGAACGCGTCATTATGAACAATATATCACCTCGAAAGACGAACTTACCGTTCCCTAATGGGTTCGAATTTCAAAATTATAATCGTATCTGAATTATCGTAATCAAACTCAAAGGGAGAATTACATTCAACCTCAGAAGATCAAAATGGACTTTAACCAATTGTTTGATTATTCTAATTCGAATAAATGATCATTAATTTCATAATCGAAGCCACGATAATAATTGATATATCTCTCCGAAGAAAGAAGATATCAATTATTATGGATCGTTCGAAAATGACGATAATGATCGTCGGGTTTGATTTTCCCAAAGAAAGTTAATTAGAGATTTTGAAAAATTATTGGTTTTGAAAATAATTTTTGGGTTTCTAAATCTCCTACGAGCGCAAGCCCTCGTAGTTAATTACATCGTAGAAAATCAGAATTTTCTACGAAAACTCTCGATTAAAATAGCGGTGTAAATTTTATTTTTAAGATTTTCAAAGTTTGATATCAAAGGTCGAAAATGGTAGGAATTTCAAATGGGATTGGATCAAAATTGAAGACTTATTTTCAGAGTCAAAGGAAGAAAAGTAAGAGGTGTTTTGAGATTCTGAATTACTTCAGAAACACCTCAATCTATCCTAAGTGTTAGGCTTGTATTTGATTGAAAGAAAAATTTTTAGTTTGAGTGATCAATTTTATTAGAATTTTGGAATTCAATTTCCGAAAGTTGAGGTCTTATGGCCCGAGCCAGCCTCAGAACCTAAGTCTAAATTGGGCACTAAAAGTTAGTGCCCCGAACTTAGCTAGTGCAATGCGGATCTGGTCTTACCCCGGCCTGGATTGGGGAGCCAGCTAAACCACCTAAACGATTTTAAAATATGAGTCAAGTCTTTTAATGTTGAGTGGTAGGGACGTTATTTAAGAAAGGTTTTGAGAAACGGGGCCGACATCTAGAGCAGATCCTAATTGGCCCCTTAGACTTATGTTGGGTTTGATGTCTAAATAAATGCAATTAAATATTAGACTCCTTTTAATTTGTTACTAATGCGATGCATGCTAATTGACTCGATTGAATGCAAAATCTATATGTAGCAGTTTAAAAATTTTGGCTTAGAAAATAGGTTTTTCCCTAGAGATTGCATAACATCCCCTTGACAGATCGGCACCCTCATAGGCCAGGTGGTCTGCCAAAACCCGCAGGCGGGGAGATGCCTAACAAGGAAGAGAAGTTATAATATGAATGCATGAAAAACCCTCGGCGAGTCCGAGCTTACTTCTTAAGACCGTTTAGAGTTTCTATCTTATCTTAAAATTTTTTATTTAATTGAAGTAGAAGAATTTTTTGACAAACCCCTAAGAGCCTAAATCGAATTCCAGGTCAATCCAAATACGGCATGCAAATAAAAAAAAACTAGAAAAGCAGGAATTCTAATGCGCAATCAATTAAAATAAATCAATCAAATTAAGTATATCAAATTGAATGTCCGCAGGCAAGTGCCCCTTATTATTACATCACAGAATTGCAAGAAAGTAAAGTGGCCGGGCACCACTGACTACAACCCGGATTTCTAATCCTCAATTAAATGATTTTGAGACTTGGGATTCTTCTCGTTGTCCAATCCTTCATCTTTTCACGAACATCTTGATTCGTCGGTTCAGGATATCCAAATGGAAAGAAACTCCCCCTTGATCGGGGTGTTATCTTTCCTCTTTGGATATTTGCAAAGTATCCTAATTTGAATTCCAAATGGAAGAAGCCTCTCCCCTTTAGGGATGTCTTCACCTCTTTGGAGCTCAAATTGGATATTTATATCCCAATCTCAAATCATTTTAAATAAATACAACCTTTACTGAATTAAATTTACATTGAGAGAAATAAGAAAAAAATCTAGACTCGATCCTGCAAGGTTATCCTAATAATCAACAGTTGTATATTCATTCCCAAGCAGTTATAATATAGAAAATTGAAATGCATTTTTTTAGCCACACTTGGCCATGCTCTTTTTATTTAAAGGGGGTCTCAAGCGCGGCAGGCACCTGTGCAAAGAGTTATATATTTTTTTTTAACTGCCCCCTTTAATTTCAGCTCCTTGTATGAGCATGGCCACCTGCATAAGATTGCACAAATATATATATTTCGTTCCTAGCCTATGGGTAGGTCTAACGCACAATCAAACACAGAGTGCAGAAAGCAAGTAAATAAACACAACAATTCTACACTAGCAAACAGCATGCAGTGAAAGCTACGAAAATCCGGCACACAGCAGGAAAAATAAAACACCGGCCTATCCTAAAACTAGAGTCGGTGATCCTAGCACAACATCTAAAGTGTGTAAGGTAGGTCGTGTGGTTTTGATATGTCCTAAATAGGGTTATTAATTAAAGTTGTTTCAAGTTTGATTGGTTGACAGGCCTAAGGAATTTTTAATTAAAGTTTAAGTATTAATGATTTAAATCTTTTAAAATTAATTATTTAATTATTTGTTGGAAACCACCTTTGTTTCACACCGAGGCCGTGAAGTTTATTTCACCTTCCTTGGGGCTGAGTGAACAGCCTCGTAGGCCTGGGTTACCCAGTGGTACCCGATATGATTAAGTGTTTTAATAATTGATTAAAGATTAAGAGTTAATAAACTTTATTAAAAGTGTTTGGTTGCTGATTTTTTAAAGACTTGTTAATTTAAGTTTTCCATTAATTGATTCGTGGCGTTGTGCCACCAGGCTCGAGGAACCAGCCTCCTTAGGACACTTAGCCCCGCAGCCCGGAGTAGTCCAGCCGATAAACCAAATTAATGTTATGGAATTAAAGATTTTAAAATGTTGAATAATTAATGATTAATCAATTTTAAGGTTTAACACCCTTTAGAATCCATTCGTGGCGTTGTGCCACCAGGCTCGAGGAACCAGCCTCCTTAGGACACTTAGCCCCGCAGCCCGGAGTAGTCCAGCCAATAAACTTCATCTTTAGGATCGTTGTTGTATTTTAAAAGTTTTGTTGAATGTTTTAAACATTAAGTTAACATTTTCTGAAGTTTTAAAACAATTTTGAGTTTTATGACTTTTTGAATATTTTGATCATTTAATTAAGGGGTTGAAAATTGACTTTTTAATTAAGTTCAAATTCTAGAATGTTTGTATTTTATTAAAATACTAGACCTTACTACGATCAGTTAGAAGGTAAGTATGTTGAAATCGGATTTTTCTGCATTTTATTACGAAGGTTTGAAGTTTCGGACTAGTTTTGAACTATGGTTTGACCAATTTGTTGACTTTTTGAATTATTACAGATCTCTGGAGTTTAACATTTTTAATAAATATTAGGCCTTATTATGAGTTGAATGCAATTGAGTTTGGTCAATTTTGATTTTTCTGGAATTAGTTATGAAGGTTTGAAGTTTAATGTATTTAATGAATTTTGAAAATTACTTAATTAGAGGGGCCTTTTTGTGATTTTGATCCAAATGAAGCCCAAGCTCCTTGAAATCAACTCCAAAGGTCAGAAATGACCTAAGAAGAGATTCTCAAGTGTTTGGGGAATTTTTGGAATTTTAAAGTATTTTTAATTAATTATACTAATAAAATATTGATTTTTGATTAAAATTAAATTAGAGTTCAATTTGCTGTCAAATCAAGGGGCTTTTAATTTTCATTAATTAAGGTTTGCATTCTGGTCAATTGGAGGTGTTGTACATATTTTTTTGGGTTTAATCTTGATTTATTAGAATTTTTGGAAGTTTTAAGGCTTAATTGAGGGTTTAAACTCAAGAAATTGATTAAGGGACTTAATGATTTCAAAAATCAGTGAAACTTTTTCTATGGGTTTTAGATGTCACTATGTTCAATTGTTCAAAATTTTGAGTCAAAAAGATGTGTATCCTAATTATTAGAATTTCTCTAAGTTTTCCAAACATAAGTCCTTAATTATTGTCCTTAATGTCACTAAGTTATAGGTTTGAATCAATTGTTTTCACTAACCCTTGGACACTAAATATAAGCACATCCCCACATAGAAAATCATGAACAAGATGGAAGCGATCCTAATGTTCCATAGAATAATTATGGAGAATTATTAAAGTCATAAGTCATGTGAATACTTATGAATTTGATAATTCAAACATAAAACAATAAGCATATCAAACTGAATGTAAGATATTAAAAGATGTAGATCACATCTTCAAATAGGATTCTATTCAATTTGAAAAACATAATCATATATGGTTGAAGGGTTATTCGCAAGAGGGCCATGATATTTGTTCAAATCAATTTTCCCTTAAACATATATGATTATGACATGAACTTATTTTTCAATGAAAGTTAGGCTTTCAATGATTCCATGGAATACTAATATGCATTGATTAGATGACTGAAAAGTTTCCAAATGAATTTTCAAATATTCAATCCAAGTACTGGATTAAACATTTGAACATCCATTTGGGATTAGAACCAAGCTCTGAAATCCTCCCCAAAAATTCAGAGTATGCCTACACTAAACCTCAGGTATCATGCCATTTAATGTTTGATTTATTAAATATTTAAATAAAATATAATTTGAAAGACATTAAAGAAAATTTTAGTGTTTAAAATATAAGTTTTAAAATAGAGAAAATTAAGCTCTGATTTTATTTTTAAAAAATAGGAAATTTAATTCCGAGAAAAACGAGTGGTTGTGGGAAAAATTTGGTTTAGTATTTTATTTTCTATGATTTTTATAAGTTATGATATTAAATATAATTAAAATAAACCCTTAAAACGGGATTTACACTTGGCGGAGGGTGATTGGTCCACGCAAATGGCGGCGGTCAGACACGTGGATCACTTAAATGAGTCAGCGCCTTTCCCACACCGTCCGATTCCGCGGTTCTGATCCGACAGACGGGATCAAATCCCGTTGTTTAATCTCGGTTAAGAGATCGGACGGTTGAAAGAGGCTCCGCAATTTGAAAAGGATGAACCAGATTGTGCCGTATGAAGACGAATCTTCCAGCCGTTCATGCGAATCAAATCTAACGGAACAAATGATTAAATCTCGTCCGTTGAAATCAAATAGATGAGATCAACGGCAGTGATTTCATCTTCCTCACTTTACCACCGCGAACCCTAATCTTAGATTTTGCTTTAAACATGTTCTAGGATCCGTTAAATGGCTTTATACACGAGATCTAGATGACAGTAATTGAGATGAAGATTGGGGAACGATTTTTAGCGCTCAATATAAATTCCTTAGAAGCCTATATGAGAAACAAAGTATTATCTAGGGTTTGAGATTTCTCACCGAAGGATGGATCGAATGTGTTGATTTAAAAACGGTTGAATTTGTAGGCTGTCCACGTGTTGTTTTATTGAAGACTTCGAGCTCGGAGGATCACCGGAACAAGAGTTGTGGGAGTTTGGACGGAGCTAGCTCTCTATCAGCAAGGGATCTCGCCGGCGGTAGCTGAGAACGTCGGGAAATCAACGGGAGAATGGAGATAGAGCTATGTGGAACTGGAACGAACACTCAAGGGTTCTAGAGATGGACTGGGATGCAGGATTGCTTCGAATGAGCTCCTCCCGCCTCTCTCGCCTATTCCAACTGCTGGAGCCAAAAGGGACGGCCAGGATGCATCAGAGAGGGGCTTTGGATGCTGGACAGCTGTCCACGGCCGTTAGAGGAACAGAGATCGTGCTGCCTCAGGTGAAAACGACGGGAGTTCTTCTCACGTGAATGGGGGGACCACGGGTCGTTTGGTGTGAGATGGAGATAAAATGAATGGCTGGGATGAGTCTAGGGGGGCTCTAAGAACATTCCAGAATGTATTCGAACGGCTGGATTGATATAGTTTGGAGAAAGCACTTGATTTGAAAATATTGAACATGGGATGTGTTTTGAGCCATTGAATTGAGCTAGGGGGCAAACCAACGGCTGGGGGAGGTCTGGCCGAACTCCAGGAAGCTTCTGGGGTCGATTCCAGAGGCTGGAAGGGCCTGGATACGAATGGATAATGGGCTTGGTCGGGTTGACCAAATAAGCCCATTTGAGTTCTTGAATGGGCTAGGGAGTAAGCTTGGGCCCGAGTTGAGTTGGGTTGAGTCCAGTAATGCTTATGGAAGTGATTTAAATGGATGGAAGGGCCTAGGTTGGAGTGGGAGAGAGAACTCAAGTAGGTTTGGTCACTTAGAGCTCTCTCAACTCCCCATTGACCATTTGACTGGTCTACGGGTCAAATGTTGCTGAGTTGGCACCTAGGCAAGCTGTAGAATCCTTCCCGATGGTTGGGTGGGGTTGGATGGGTCATGTTGACTCAACCTAAACCTATTTGAGCTTTTATTGACTCTTTGACCAGTCAACAAAAGTCAAATGGATTTGAGTGGAATCTAGATAAGTTTAGGAATTAGTGCATGAATTTAAGAACCACACATAACCCTGGATGGGATGTTGAGGTATGGATTGCCTTTGCTTAAGTTGATTTTGACTAAAATTGGATTTGTTTGGGTGAGTCAAAATCAGTGTGGTTTGACTCCAAATGAGCTGAATAGATTGGACACAGGTTTTGGTATAGATTTGAGAGCTTGAATGAGTCAGATAGATCAAACGGGTTAAAATGACCCATTAAGAACCTTAAGGGAGAATTGGGTCAACTTGTTTCAATGGGTCAACCAGGCTGATCCAGAGTATGGGTTTGAGCTAGACAGATTTGAAATGATTTTTAGAGACCATTGGAAGTGGTCCCAAGGTCTGGGAAGATCAGATCAATCAAAATCCCTGTTTGAGCCTTAAGGGGCTGTTTGGTCATTTTGACCCCTGGTCAACCAAGGGTCAAAATAAGTCTAGAAAAATGCAGTTTAATATTCAATATGTCATAATCAAGGGTTTAGAAGTGATTGGATGCTTTGTAGAAAGCTCCAAGGTTAAAATCCACTGGATGGCAAATCCAGTGGCATTGGCCGTAAATATTTGAAGGTTTTACAGCCTTTGGGTTTTGATTTAGTTTCTGGGGTTAGAGACCTCAGAATGGGCTCAAATTTGGAGGGTTGCCTCCAGAGACATGTCCCATCAGTATGCAACTGACAGACTCTGAATCGGAGGTCAATTGATTGATTTTGAAGTGTTTGAAAATTTGCTGAAAAAGGCCTTAATTTAGGACTTGCCCTTTTAGCATTGGATTTTGGTTTGAAATTTTAGATTTGGATTGGGTTTTGGATTTGATTGACTATATGTCTGGATTGACTTATGATTTAGGTAGCTCCTATAGTCTGACTTCTAGAAGGGTCCTATGACCTAGAGTAGATCCTAAGGTCAGGATTCCAGGAAGATCCTAGAGTTCGAATTGATTTGACAATTGAATTGATTTATGGTCAAGATTGCTCCAAGTGACCTCATACAAAAATGAGGTCAACAAGATGATAAGCCTAAAAGTAATAAAGAGGAGATTGCTTATGATATTGAGGCATCTAAAAATTTTGGTTTTGCCTGGAATAAACCATAATATATTAAGGTGGTGAATTCAAAAATTAATTCCGTTATAACTGAGGATGGAATTGCAGTCTAGCTTTAGATTGATAATGAGAAGAATAATATAAATAGGCTTTGTAATTCTACTATTGTCAAAGTCTTTGGCAATTCAACTTCATACCCTATCATTAGTAATAAGTTACGTTGACAATGGATCCATCTAGGGGCTTTTCATCTTACCAACTTAGGTATGGAATTGATGTTGTGTTCATTTCATTCTAAGGTTGTTAAGGATGTTGTATTGAGTGGAGGTCCATGGTTTGTATATTTCCATATCATTGGTATGGAAGAATGAACATATATGTTTTCTACCTAAAGTTTGAAAAATTTGTTCTCTCCAATGTGGATCCGTCTGCCATAACTCCCATTATTCTTTTGGGATGAGACTAATATCACAAGAATAGCTTCAATGATTGGTTTACCATTATTCCTTGATGGTAATATGTTCAATTTGGATGATAGAGAATTTTCTAGAATATGTGTTCATATCAATCTTGATGAATAATTACCTCAAGGTGTTTGGGTTGAAGACAGTTTCGATCGTTTCTTCCAAAAAGTTCAATATGAGAAAATTTTTTATTTATGCTTCAAATTTGGTAAAGTAGGACATTATTAATAAGATTGTTTTGGAGTATTGAACCAAGGTAAACTTGATGATTCAGAATGGAACAAATGTGAAAAATTATACTTTAGTTTATTCTAGTAATGTCTTTCAAAACTCTGGGGTTGAAGTTGATAAAAATAAATCTTTTGCAAATGATGCTCAAATGGAGGCTAATTTGGATGGTCCTTGGATTCATGTTAATTATGGTAGAAAGAAAAAAAGAGCCAATTTGTCTACTGCTTCAAGGAAAAATAGAGTGAAATTCAAATCTACTTCAAAAATTATATCTGGTGATAAGGTTAATGCGGTCTTAGAAAGTTCTCTAAATGATTACAAGGCTAATGCTGATAAGGTGGTTAGTGAGGATTGTGCTTCTATTATTCCAAGTACTAAAGAGTCTTCACAGTTGTTATTAAGTAATGGTGGAGTTTGCAATGTTGTTGTTGATCCAGTTTCAATGGAAGATGGTGAATTTGTTCCGGATGCTGGAGATTTTAATGTTGTTAAATAAAGACTTGTTTTTAATCCAAGTTATCAAGTTGTGCTATGTGGAAATGAGGTAGCTTTTGAAAATCCTTTTAATCTTGTTACTATTTCTTTAGCTCTTAAGGGAGTTATTGCAAATAATGATGGTGCTATGGATGACAAAATACCTAATCCTAATGAGAAGAATGTATAAGGAGTGGTAGAAGATAATTCTTGAAATGTTGATTTTGTAGGTGATGCTGATGTTTTTGAAGACAATGCTAGAAGTGTTCCAGATTATGGAAGTGAAAAGTCTATTGCGGCTCCTTCTTTGTTTAGTAAGTATATTGTGAAGAGTAGATGAGATTTGATTGAAGGTTGAAATAAGGTCAAATTGCCATCTAAATTGGTGCAATAGAAGAAAAAGTTGAATAAACATTTGAATTTGTTTGGCCTTATCAAAGGCTGTCTTATATGAAGAAAATTGGGAATTCTTAGTGAAAGTGATGGAGGTACTTCACCATTTATCTCATAAAAAGCTTATGATTGTTCAAGATGGTACGTATCAAGAGGATTGTGTTAAAGATTTCGATGGTATTGCAAACTTTAGGATTGTTGTTATTGGATTCTCTATTGATGGTGTAGTCTTTAAAAGGAATTTCTTTCTTTATAAGATTATGGAGCTTATTGGTCTGGTTTTAGAAATTCAAGGCTGGTTTGTGGTTGGTGTGAAGGTCGTGGAGTTTGTGAAAGTCAGAGCCTTTAGAGCTGTGAAGATCCAATTTTCTCCTTTGCCTATAGAGACCCGCTTCTGTTTCTTGTCTTTTTCTTTGATTAGTTATTTTCTTTTTCTAGATTTAATTTAAGCATAGTTTGGTATTTGAAAAATGGAGTTAGAACAATGGAATTTAAGCATCATTCTATTTCTTATTTTTTACTTAGTAAGGAATTATGGGATACTAATCAACCATTTTGGTTATTTTATCTTTGGTATCCCCGTCACTCCAATTGGTTTTACTTATTTTCATTATTAAATTTCCTAATTTTCAGATATTTTTCTATTGCTTAAATTTCTTTTTAATAAGGCTTCCTTTCGCAATATTTTGAAAGGATTGCCTTGTAGTTTCTTTATGTTCTAGTTTGTAATAGTTATTAATTTTTTAATGCTATTTGCATCTTCTCAAAATAAAAGGAGGTGGTGTCTACACTACCTTAACAAAGGCTCTATTAAGGAGAAATGTGCTCAGCCTTTTATAATAAGCTCTAGGTGCTTGCTTTAATCCATATAATACCTTCTTTAATATTAATACATGATTGAGAAATTGATAATTCTTAAAACCTTGGGGTTTCTCAACATATACATTTTTGTTTGTAACCCCATTTAGAAAGGCACTTTTAATGTCCATATGATATAACTTAAATACTATAAAGCAAGCAAAGGCTTGTAGCACTCTAATGCTTGTAGTTTAGTTATAGGGGCAAAGGTTTCCTTAAAATTATTTCCTTTAATCTGATTGTACTCCTTAGCTACTAATCTTGCTTTATTCCTAACCACTATTCTAGAGTCATTAATTTTATTCTTGAAAACCCACTTAGTTCCTACAACACTCTAGTCCTTTGGTATTCTAACCAGTTCCAATACATCATTCCTAACAAATTAATTTAATTTTTCTTGTATTGCTTGGATACAAAATTCATTTTTTAGGGCTTGATCTTTGTTGCTGGGTTCTACCATAGAGATGAATGTAGAATGATTAACTTCCTTCCTAAGTCCTTGCCTAGTTCTAACACTTTAGATAGGAGTTCTATGATAAGTTCTTTATGATGAATAGAAGTATCTCCATTCTCTAGGCAAAAGCTCTTGTGATTCTACTCTATCCTCTTGGTCAATAGAATTTACCCCTTGGATGACCTCTACTTCTTCTAGTATAATTCAATGGTTTTATCTGATTCATAAAACATAACATGGGTAGGCTCTTCTATAATTAAGGTCCTTTTATTAAAAATGTTATAGGTCTTACCTACAAAAGAATATCATAAGAAGAATTACTCATCCAATTTGGGATCAAACCTTTTTAAAGGTGGTTTTCATTAATCAGGACAAAACATTTACATCCAAAGATATGAAAGTGTGATTGGTTGGGTGTCCTAACCTTAAGGAGCTCATATGGTGTATTATTTAACTTGATCTAATGTGACCTATTCAACACATAAGAAGCGGTGTTTACTACTTCTATCTAAAACTATATTAGGAGAGAATATCCATCTAACGTGGCCCTAGAAGCTTCTACTAAAGTTCTAATCTTTCTTTAAGCTATTCTGTTTTGCTGAATTTTTTTTATAATGCTTGGATACAAAATTCAATTTTTTTGGGCTTGATTGTAAGTTCATGAGGGGTGTTAAACCCTAAAGAACTAGCCCAAGGCTAACCAATAGGGGGGTGAATTTGTAGTAAAATAAAATAATAAGTCTTGATGTGGAAGAAAAAATAATTTTCATAATAACAATACAATCAGATATTTCAATCACAAAAAAAAAAAATCATTGACAAATGCCAAAATAAAATGAGGTTAAAGTAATAATAAAGAACTCACTAAATTTTATAGTGGTTCGGTCAAATCTTACCTACGTCCACTCCTTGGAGACTCTCTCTTCAAGTATTACAAAAAAAGAAAGTGACTCTCTTTTTGCTCCCACAACAAGGCGGAGAAGCCCTTACAAAATCTTTTAAATGACATGGTGAGGTAGAGAACCTTGAATCCTGTTTCACTCGCCTGGTGAAGTCATAGAACCCAGGTATCCTTTTACTCTTTACTGGAGTAGGCAGAGAACCTGGATCTATTGATAAGGATGACCTCCCTAGAGAAACCAAGAAACTAGTGGAGCAACTCGAAGAAGATGATGAACACCTTACTTGGAGAAACCTTTGTGATTCCCTAACAAACTCCCCCTCACAATGATCTCTCTCTCTCTCTCTCTCTCTCTCTCAAACTCTCCCTCTTCCTTCACTAAGCTCTCTCTTGGATTTATTCTATAGCAAAATATTAACTCAGGGGTCAACATAATTGCTTAAATTGAGAGCCTCCAGAAGAAGCCATACTTTTCAATTCTACGTAACTGATCATCCAGGACGATCAAAGTATGTTCATGTATGATTAGTATAAAATAACCCTTTCAGCCAAGATAAATGGCATTGTTCTGTACGATTTGTTCAAGAGAAGTAGGTTGATCATCCCATACGATGCAAATATCATCCTTAATGATTAGTATTAAAGTATTGAACTTCATAGAGTATGATGCATCGTAGTGCGTTATCGTCCCATACACTTCTATGTCATCAAGTATGAAAGGGTAATATCATCATGGACTATTAGTTAAAAAATTATGGTATTCTTCTTTTATGATAGGTGGTGATCCCTTATCATACCAAGCATAATCTTTATCATCCACCATAATCTTATTCGATCATATCAAATTATGTTTTACCTTAATTACTCTCCTAATCATGGGATTAATTTAGGAACAATTGTTGCAAATTTCCTAGGATGATCAACATCATCCTGTATGATTAGTAAAAAATTTAAAAATTAAAATATTTCCTTAATTATGGTTGGTGATTGTTTTCACAATCTGAACTGATAGTCTAGGATGATAGGGATCGTCAATTATGATTAGTATATTGACTCTTAAAGTTTAGATCCCCTAATTAAGGTTTTTTTATCTGATCGTCTAATATGATTTGAGATTGTCTTGTATGATTAGGTCAAAAATAGAGAGAATTCTCTAACTTACAAAAATTCTCCCCTGAGTGTTTGTGTGCATAGTTACTTAGCTTGGGGTCCACCAGATACATGGCTTGACTCAATAAAATTAAGACGTATATTGAAATTTAAGTTATAGACAAACTCAACCCTAGTCTACTGGATCTTGAGCTGATTTGCAAGGATTATAATTTTTTTTAGTTAAAGAAATAATAAAATGAAATTAAAAAAATAATAAAATAGAGAAAATTAATCTAAAAATATAAGTAAAATAAGACACTACTATCCCTTTTGACATCAAGAAAAAGGAGGAAACCAAAAAAATACTTAACAAAACAAAATATAGAAAAGGGGGCCAATACAAACATAGAAACATTCATAGACAAACTAGTAGAAAAAGGAACTCTGATCAAGGATTTTTCAAGACACAAATAAAAGTACATAAAGAACATAAAACAGCACAAAAGAAAACAAAAACCAACCATAAATCAAAAATATTTTATTTTTGAAATGATCAACTCTGGTAAATGAGAAATTTTCCTTGTAAGTGGATTAAAAATCAATAAGAGATGAATTAACAATGCTGAAATTCAAAAAGAATAGAAAATCAATCTTATTAACCCTAGCTCATACTCCTTATAGGTTGAAAATCTTTTTAAGATAGAAATTTAATTTAGAAACAAATCAGATAAGAAAAGTGATCTATTCACAACTTTAATTCAAAAAATATCTAATAGAGTTATATTACAAACTAATCAATCATAATCATGAGTTTAAAAAAAAAAATTTAGAAGATATCAAGTGGCACATGAATTCTTCTAAGATTTAAAGGTTTAAAAGTGAATGAAGCTTATGTTGTGGGCTCATTTTGTTCGTCTTTTTTAATTATTTGGTGCACTATGTGCATCTTTTGATTTGTGATACATTTTGATGTATCATGTAATTATTTGGTGGTCATTGCGCATCTTTTCATTTTTTTGAGCTCATTTTATGCCTCTTATCAATTTTTGCAATGTGGCTTCCTTCCTTTTTTATTTTTGAAGAAATGCAAGAATTGCATTAAAATGAAAGAAATAACAACCTAATACAAATTAGAAAGAAGAAACTAATGGTTCCTGGATCAAAAGAAAAAGGAACCTTATTGAAAGCATATTTTTTTAAAATAAACCTATTATTTTTGAAATGAAACCCACAGTTTCCCATTTTAAAACCGTTGAGATGTAGGGGATACCAAAATATTAAACAACCCGAGGGTTGGTTAGTATCCAAGAGTTCCCATCAGATTAAAAAATAAGATCTAGTATCGATCCCATAAGCAATTAAAATAAGTTTAAAAAACAAATAAAAAACTAAAATAAAAAGTGGCTATAAAAGATAAATAAAAGGAAATTACAAATTATCAAAGACATTCGCAAAACACCTTTAAAAACTCATAATTGTGAGATTATATTCCATATATAAGAGAAGAAAAAGTCATTCTTTAATATAAGGATGAATAAAATACAAATTAGAATCATATCCATGTGATAAATGCAATAACTTGATCGAGAAACTTTGAAAGTGATTTAATGACTTCGAGCATTATTCATATGAGATAGATTACTGTAAGAAGATAAAAAGATCTCAATTTCAGATACCAACTTTTAATTTGAAATAAATTTTTCTTAAAAAAGAAAAATAAACAACTAAAGGAGCTATAGGAAGTGTTGTAATCATCAATGTTTCTTCTCTTAACTAATTTAGGATAGTCAATCACTACTTACAAAATTTCAAAACCAAAAGTAAGGCAAAAATCTCACTTAAGAAACTAATACAGGCAGTGACAATTAATTTGATTAAAAAACTAAACAGGAAAATAATATAAAAATGAAAAACAAAAAATATAAGTATATAAATAAAAACAAACTTGCAAAGAAAATAAAAATAATCAGAAAACAAAAAGTAGTGATTTCAAGCATTAATATCTTTGACACCTAATCTATTTCTTAAAATGTTGAAAGTTTCAAAGGCCAGTGGTTTTGTAAAAATATCAGAAAGTTGATTTTCAGTGGCTATATTGTGTAGCTCAATCTCTCCTTTAGTAATATGGTCCCTAATAAAGTAATGTCTTATGTCAATGTGTTTGGTCCTAGAGTGTTGGATTGAATTCTTTGAAATGTAGATAGCACTAGTGTTATCATAGAGGATTGAAATTGTTCCTACAAGTAAACCTAAATCTAGAATTTATTGTTTTAACCTAAGGACTTGGGCCATACAACTTCCTAAGGAAATGAACTCAGCTTCAGTAGTGGACATGCCAACTTTATTTTATTTTCTACTGGATCAGGAGGCTAAGGAATGTCCTATGAATTGATAAGTTCTAGAAGTGTTTTTTCTATCAACTTGGCATCTTGTAAAATCTGAATCTAAATATATTATGATTTCAAAGAAGGAGTTATGCCTAGAATACGATTCCTAAGTCAGAAGTTCCTAAGAGATACCTAAGAATTCTCTTAATAGTAGCCAAGTGGGACTCTTTTGGATCAACTTAAAATCTAGCATAGAGGTAAATACTAAATATAATATTAGGTTTGCAAGCAGTCAAGTAAAGAAGTGATCCAATTATTCCTCTGTATTTCTTTAAATTAACAAATTTTTCATTTGAATCCTTGTATAACTGAACAGTGGAACTCATATGAGTGTTGATTGGCTTAGCTTTAACCTTTTCATATTTCTTAAGGATATCCTTAATGTATTTTGATTGATTAAGGAAAGTCTAATCATCCTTCTGCCTTATGTTAAACCCCAAAAATTAAGTTAGTTCCCCTATTATACTCATTTCTAATTCCTTACTAATTATTTTTGAGACTTTATCATATAGTTTTTTAATCAGAAGATCCAAATAGAATTTCATCAATATAAATTTGAACAATCAGTAATTCTTCTCCTACTTTTTTAGAATTTGGGTTATGTATATGCTTCCCATAATAAAAGAACTTTCTAGTAGGAATGTACTTAGCCTTTTGTACCATGTCCTGGGTACTTATTTTAGTCCATACAACACCTTTTTTAATTATAATTTTTCAAATGTTCGGGGTTGTTCACCATACACATCTTGTTTTATAACCACATTCAAAAAGGAACTCTTAACCTCTATTTGATACAGTTTTAATCCCTTAAAATAAGTAATGGATAGTAGTAATCTAATTGCTTCCAATCTTGCTACAAGGGAAAAAGTTTCTTCAAAATCAATCCCTTCTGTTTGATTATACCCCGTTACTCACTAATCTTGCCTTATTACTTACTACTACTCTAGTCATATTACTTTTGAAAACCCATTTTGTTCCAACCACACTCTAGTCCTTAGGTCTTCAAACTTGCTCCCAAATATCATTCCTAATAAATTTATTTTACTCTTCTTATATAGCTAGGATCTAGAATTCATCAGATAAAGCTTGATTTAAGTTGGTGGGTTCTTGAAATTGAGACATAGTGGTTAACTTTTTTATTAAGTCCATGCCTAGTTCTAACACCTTTAGATGGGTCTCTTAAGATTAATTATTTAGGATAACTTGAAAAATATCTCCATTCTTTAGTTAAAGAATTTTCAGGTTCTACCCTTTCCTCTAGATTTATAGATTCTAATCCTTGGGCAACTTCTATAACCTCCTCTTCTTCTACACTAGACCCTCCAAAATATTTACGTTCATCAAACATAAAATGAGTGGTCTCTTCAACTATTAGTGTTCTTTTAATAATACTCTATAGGATTTTCCAACACTTGAGTAACCTAGGAACACTCCTTCATCAGATTTTCATTCAAACTTTCTATATGATACTTTCCATTATTCAAAATGAACACATTACATCCAAAGATATGGAGGTGAGAGTAGTTTGGTTTCTTACCCTTCAGAATTTTATAAGGTGTCTTGTTTAGTTTGGATCTAATATTCACCCTATTCATAACATAACATGATGTATCCACCACTTCTATTGAAAAGTATCTTAGAAGTGAGTATTCAACTAACATGACTCTAGCGGTTTCTTTTAGGGTCCTATTCTTTCTTTCTGCTACCCCATTCTGCTGAGTGATCCTAGGAGCTAAAAAGTTATGGTTTATATCTTATTCTTTACTGAAAGTTCATTAGGGATGTTAGGCCCTTAAGAACTAGTCCAAGGCTAACCAAGAGGGGCGGGGGGTGAATTGGCATTTTGAAAAATCTTTAAACCAAACCACAACAATCACAAACCAAACTCACCATAGAAAAACAAGTGCAGAAAAATTAAATACGGAAGCAGTAAAAAGAACACAAGGCTTTGTAGTGGTTCAGTCAACTCGACCTACGTCCACTCCCCGGAGGTGCCCTCCGAGTATTGCACTACCAAAGTGACTCTCCTTTTGCTCCCACAGCAAGGCGGAGAAGCCATTATAAGAACCTCCTTTTTGCCACCCCCGACAAGACAGAGAACCTAACTTCTTTTGCTTCCTCCTGAAGCAGGCAAAGAACCTTGATTGTGTTAAGATAGTTGTTATTTGCATGTTTTACATTTTTGCAACTTGTATAGTTTTGATGATTCCAAACATTATTGTTCAAATGTGTAGATATCTCCTAACAATTTTAGAAGATTTGTATTTGCTCTTGTGTGTACTAACATTTCAGGTGAATCATACTCTCAAACACAATGTCTTCAAATCAAATTCAGCAAGAAATACCTTTAGTTTTTGAAGCTTAAAGTTATCCTTTTAATTGAGAGGGAGTGATTGTAATTGAGTGAATAAAAACATACACACACACATACACAAGGAGATTATATAAAATTTATACTGATCGTACGGGACGATATCAGTTCGTACGGGACGATCAGACAGTTATCTCCTATTAAGATCACATGGAACGAATAGGAACTGGATAGAAAAAATTTTCTAAGTCCTATTCGTCAATATCGTTTAGGACGATTTGCTCTCTATAAGAATTTCATCCAGACAAAATTAAATATCATCCAGGATGATTCGCTCTCTGTAAGAATTTCATTCAAACGAAATTAAATATCGTCCAGGACGATTTTCTCTCTGTAAGAATTTCGTCTAGACGAAAATAATTATCGTCAGGGATGATTTTCTCTTTATAAGAATTTCGTCCAGACGAAATTAAATATCGTCCAGGATGATTTGGTCTCTGTAAAATTTTCATCCGGACGAACAAATTTTCGTCCAGACGATACAACCGACTTAGGACGGTTTTTCTATATTCATTTTTTGGAACCGACCTTGTTATAACCATTCGTACCGGACGAATTTGGTTCGTACAAGACGATCAGCTTGTACGAAAACATTTCGTACACTTATACAAAGAGGTTCGTTTCAAGGCTTTTAAGTAATATCGTCCAGGACGATCCACGATCATACGGGACGATCCAATGCGTACAGAATTGAAAACTTGCAATTTTTGGGCGATTTTTCTTGTCTTTTGTATAAATAGTCCAAATTAGACTGTCACCCAATCTTTTTGTCATTTGATCTTCGTGCCTATTGAGAGAAAAGTCAAGGAGAGAGTGTGTGAGAGCATTCAAAGGAGAGTTCCTACCACTGGAGTTTGAAGGCTTCACTTGGTGTTTAAAGGTAAGAATCTCTACTTATGAATTGGGATTACTTCACTCTTTTCTTTCTTCCTTTTAAATTTTTTGTGAGAAGATCTGTCAAGGAGATCCGGTTCGCTGCCGACACTTGGAGAGTGTGAACAACCGAAGGGTTCGCTGTCTACACTTGGAGAGTGTGAACAGTCGAAGGGATCGCTGCCTACACTTGGAGAGTGTGAACAGCCGGAGGGTTCTCTGCCCACACTAGGAGAGTGTGAAAGGACGGAAGGTTCTCTACCAACACTAGGGATTGTGTAAAAGGATGACGGTTCTCTGCCGCACCGGGTAGTGGTGAAAAGAGTGTTTGTAAAGCCTTCTCTGCCTTGCTATGGGTGCAAAAGGAGTGTCACTATTGGTATTAGTGAAATACTCAGACGGTGCCTTTGGGGAGTGGATGTAGGTCTGGTTTAGACCGAACCACTATAAATCTTGTGTCATTTACTTTACTGCTTTTAATTTTCCGCATTTTTCTTTTGTTTAAAATAATCTGTGGTTGAAAAACGTTTTCTATAAAAACTTAATAAAAATTTTCATTTCGGTTCAACACATTTTCAAAGAGGGTTAAGTTTTTAAAATACCAATTCAGCCCCCCTCTTAGTAGCCTTGGGACATTAACTTAGGTCTAACAACCTATTTACTAGACTCAACAAGTGGTATCAGAGCTGCATTTTCAAAATCATAAGTTTAAAACTACTTTTTGATTAACGTAGATGTCTACATTCGGAAACCGAAACACACCTGAGGGTTACTCTATTACTAGACCTCCATTGTTTGACAATATTCCTTTTGATTTTTGGAAAACACGCATGTCTACTTTCTTACAGTCACTTGATTATCGTATATGGATCCTAGTCCAGGAAGGTTATACAAAACCAACTAGATTAGTTGATGGAGTTAGGGTAGAAACACCTTTTGCAGGTTGGACTATAGAAGAACGTGATTTAGCACAACTAAATGCCAAATATCTAAATAGCTTCTTTTGTGCTTTAAAATCTGAAGACTACATACGGGTTTCCACTTGCAAAAGTGGAAAGGACATATGGGATAGACTTTGTATAACTTATGAAGGGACTAATGAGGTTAAGCAATCAAGACTCAATATCTTATTACATGACTATGAGTTATTTCGCATGAAACTTAATGAATTTATTTCTTACATGTACACAAGATTCACACAAATTGTCACTTCTTTGCATGCACTTGGTAGAGAATTAACTAATGCTGAAATGGTTAATAAGATTCTTCGTTGTTTACCTAATGCTTATGATGCTAAAATTACTATAATTACAGAGTCTAAAGATCTAAACATTTATTCTATTGACAATCTTCTTGGTTCACTCATTGCTTATGAGCAAGGAGTAAGTCAAAAAAAGATTGATACAGGTGAACCACGAAAGGAGAAGAATATTGCACTAAAAGTGGAAGAATCAGAGAGTGAACACTCATAATCTGAGGATGAAGACGATATTGCATTAATGACTAGACAATTCAGAAGCTTTTTAAAGAGGAAGCAGAAGAGACGCCATCAATGGAATAGAGGTAAGTTTAACAAAAATGGCAAGATTTTTAATGAAGTGATTTGTTATGAATGCAGGAAACTAGGTCATATCAAGACTGATTGTCCAAAACTCAAAGCCACTCCTAGCAAGGAGAAGGTAGAGGAAAAACCAATTATAAAGAAGGGCAAAAAGAAATTTCAAAGAGCTTTCTGGGTGGACTCAGCTTCAGACTCATCTGAGACTGAAAAAGAAGAAGAAGTTACCAATCTTTGCTTGATGGCAGATAATGTTGATCAATCAGATCAAGAAGAGGTATGTGACTTAACCTATGATGAATTATTTAAAGTTTCTGAACACATGCATGATGCATATAGGAAAATGAAAAAGATGCATGCTAGTGTAAGTTTAGAATTGGAAGAGCTTAAGAAGGAATATGAAATCTTTAAAAAAGATCATATATTAATAGATGACAACCACATGAAACTACTTGATGAATATGATGACTTGAATAAGAATTTTGAAATTTTAAAATCATCCTATGCTGATCTTGAAAGAGATTTTAAAATTTTTAAGGATGATTCTAAGAGGAAAACATATCGTATCAGTTATACAAATCGAATCTTGGAAGAAATAAATTCATATTATAAATTGACAATAAGAGCTCTTGAGGATAATAGGATACCCCTAAAACTTGAAGATTTTACAAATCCTAAATATTATCCTAAATATATGGAATCCCTTAAAAGACAAACAAATGGATGAAAACTTAGGAATACTTTTTCTAAAGTTAAATGTAATAATTGTGGATTTTTGGGACATATAGCTCACACCTGTACTTTGAAGATGAAATCTTATTTGGTGTGGAGACCTAAGATGCATAAACCTAGACATATCATACATGCATCTGATTATAAATTTCTAAAAGGTGAACCCAAACTTGTTTGGGTTCCCAGGTCTAACATTTGATATTTTTGCAGGGTTGCTCTCACACAAGACCTCGTAGGAGCATATGGTACCTGGACAGCGGATGTTCAAAGCATATGACTGGAGATACTACTCAATTTATAACGTTGGAAGCCAGGAGTGGAGGCAAGGTTACACTTGGAGATAATACCACAAAGAAAGTGGTTGGATCAGGTATGATTAGAAATTTGAAAAACTTTTTCATAGATAATGTGTTATTTGTTGAAGGCTTAAAACATAATTTGTTAAGTATAAGTCAGCTATGCGATAAGGGCTTTAGTGTAAAATTTTTACCTACTAGCTGCATATTAAGCCTAAATGGGAAAGAAGTTTTAAATGGAAAAAGGGTAAACAATGTTTACATGCTAGATTTAAATTGTATTCAATCTCCTACTGCTTTTTGTTTGAAAACTGTTTCTGATGAATCATGGCTTTGGCATAGGAGACTTTGTCATTCTAGTATGAAAAACCTTAGGAGAATTACCCAAAAGAACTTAGTGAGAGGTATACCAAAACTAGACTTTACTAAGGACCACCTTTGTGATGCATGTCAACTAGAAAAATAAGTGAAGTCCTCTTTTAAGTCCATAAGGATCTTAGGACTAGTAAACTATTGGAAATTCTTCACATGGATCTTTTTGGACCAGTAGGAACTGTAAGTCTAGGAGGGAAGGTATACACATTTGTTATAGTGGATGATTTCTCAAGATTCACTTGGGTTAGATTTCTTTTTCATAAGAATGAATCGTTTGAGTAATTTAGAAATTTTTTGACTTGGATTCAAAGAAAATTAGGATGTGAAATAATTTATATACAAAGTGATCATGGAGGAAAATTTGAAAATGAAAGATTTGAAAATTTTTGTAAAGAAAATGGGATTGATCACAATTTTTCTGCACCTAGAACCCCTCAACAAAATGGGGTAATTGAAAGGAAAAACAGAAAATTAATAGAAGCCGCCCGAGCAATGTTGGAAGAATACTCACTTCCTAGATATTTTTGGGCTGAGGCGGTTAGCACTACATGTTATGTTCTGAATAGGGTGAATGTGAGATCGAATTTAAATAAAACACCCTATGAGTTGCTAAATGGAAGAACACCAAATTTGTCTCATTTGCATATTTTTGGTTGCAAGGTGTTCATTCATAATAATGGAAATTCTGCCTTAAGAAAATTTGATCCAAAATCAGATGAAGGAATTTTTGTTGGATATTCAAGTGTTGGAAAATCTTATAGGGTATTCAACAAAAGAACCTTAGTAATTGAAGAAACCACACATATTGTATTTGATGAATCTGAAAATTTGGAAGAGCCAAATGTTGTTGAAGATGAGATTGAGGAAAACTCCCAAAAGATTGATAAAATAAATTTGGAAGAAAATGTGGAAGAGAATTTAAAAATAGAAAACCCTTTGCCTAGAGATTTGAGATTTTCAAAAAACCACCACCCAAGGGAATTGATTATAGGTGAACCTAGTGAGGGTGTTAGAACCAGGCGTGGATTAAACAAGGAAGTCAATCATTCAGCCTTTATTTCAACTATAGAATCCACTAATGTTGATCAAGCACTTTCTGATGAATTTTGGAAATTAGCCATGCAAGAAGAGTTGAATCAATTAATAAGAAATAAAGTTTGGGAATTTACTTCAAGGCAAAAAGATCAAAGTGTTGTTGGAACCAAGTGGGTGTTCAAAAATAAAATGAATGACTCAGGAGTAGTCATTAGAAATAAGGCTAGATTAGTTGCTAAGGGGTATAATCAAATTGAAGGAATTGATTTTGAGGAGACTTTTGCCCCTGTAGCTAGATTTGAAGCAATTAGGGTTTTACTTGCCTTTGCCTGTTTTAAAGGATTTAAATTATTTTAAATGGATGTCAAAAGTTCCTTTTTAAATGGGGTAATTGAAGAAGATGTTTTTGTAGAACAACCTCTACGTTTTGAAAATTCTAAATACCCAAATCATGTTTTCAAGTTAAAAAAGGCACTATATGGATTGAAACAGGCACCTAGGGCTTGGTATGAGAGGTTGAGCACCTTCCTACTTGAAAGATCTTTTAAAAAAGGGAGTGTGGATACACTTCTCTTTTTAAAGAAATTTGGAAAGAATATACTCATTGTTCAAATTTATGAGGATGATATCATTTTTGGATCTTCAAATAAAAATCTTTGTGATGATTTTTCTAAAATAATGAGTAGTGAATTTGAAATGAGTCTAATGGGAGATTTAAGTTACTTTCTAGGTTTTAGCATTAAGCAACTTGAGGAAGGTACATTTCTTAGTCAAACTAAATATGTAAAGGACATCCTCAAAAAATATGAAATGGATAATGCTAAACCTGTTATTACACCAATGAGTTCCTCAGTTCAGTTGGATAAGGACATTAAGGGAAAATCTGTTGATCAAAAGAAATTTAGGGGGATTATTGAATCTTTACTTTACTTGACTGCTAACCGACAATATATTATGTTCAGTGTTTGCTTATGTGCTAGATTTCAATCAGATCCAAAAGAATCACATTTGACAGCAATGAAAAGGATATTAAGATATTTACTAGGAACTCAGAACTTAGGAATTTTGTATCCTAAGTTTAGCTCTTCATTTGAAATTATTGGCTATTCAGATTCTGACTTTGCAGGCTGTAGAGTGGATAGGAAAAGCACTTCTGGAACATGTCAATTCATTGGAAATTCATTAGTTTCATGGTCTAGTAGAAAACAAAATTCAGTGGCCCTATCTACTGCAGAAGCATAATACATTGCATTAGAAAGTTGTGTGGCATAAGTACTTTGGATAAAAAAATAGTTGATTGATTTAGGACTAACTATAGGCACTATTCCAATTTATTGTGATAATACTAGTGCTATTTGCATTTCCAAAAATCCTATTCAACATTCTAGAACCAAACACATTGACATAAGACATCATTTCATAAGGGATCATGTATCCAAGGGAGAAATTGAACTTACTAATGTTTCAACTGAAAATCAACTTGCAGACATTTTTACAAAACCTTTAGCCTTTGATACCTTAAGTACATTAAGAACAAGGCTTGGTGTAATTGATTTGAGTGCTTAAATAAAAATGTTTTTGCAATATTGATATTTCTGTTTTCGTAGTTTACGTTTTTATGATTTTATTTTTGAGATTTTTTTTATTTTGTTTTTTGTTGTTTTGTTTGTTTTTTGAATACTTTTTATTTTAGAGTCTGTGCATTTATCATTTTCTATTGTGCTTTGCATGTTTAGTTTGATTTTCTTTGATAAAAATTCAAAAATCCAAAAATTTGTGGTAATCGTCCGAGACGAAAAATTTTTGTACAGCACGATGTGTGTAAAATGTCAATCTGCGTGATTTCAAACTGTCTTGAGAGCAGTTATTTATGTAGTTCGTCTGTACGATCTGCACGATCGTCTGGGACGAATTTTTTTTCTCTCAAACGTCGGGACGATTGATTGGAGCAGTTGAAAGGATAAGACTATTTTTATTATGAACTTCGTCTGTACGAACCTGAACTTCGTCTGTACAAAAATCTGGCAGTTCAATGTAGGGGACAGTTTTAAAACTGCCATTAAAATGATCACAAGTGTGATCGTCTGGACGAACATTAATCGTCTGTACAATCGGTCAAGTCAAAAGTCTGTACGAAAGAACGTATCGTAAGTTGTGTTGATTACGAAAAGCCGTTATATTTTGGACGAATTTGATCGTCTGTACTAAACTTTTACGTCCAGACGAACAACTAATTTCGTCCAGGACGAACATTTTTCGTCCAGGACGAACGTATTATTTCCTTTAAATAAGATGGCTTTCTAACTCAACAATCACATTTCCAAACATCTCTTTCAATCCCTTTCGATTTCTAGATCAACAATGGCCTCCTCTAGCAAGCGACAAAAGGTTTTAGCAAAGAAACCCCATAGGAATTCTTCCGAGAACTTTCCTTCAAAAGCAAATGAGGAATCCTTTCCTCGATTTGCCTATGCAAAAATCACTCCTCGCATTCTAATCTAGAGTGAGATAAACTTCAAGATAATGCATCTTTTTCACTTCCACTCAGTTTGAATTTATCCTAACTCTTATCCACCTCTACAACAAACAGACCTTCCTTTACTTCCTAACAAATATGAGTTTCAACTCCGACCACTCCTCTGTCAGTTCTTTTGTTTATAAAATAAAGGTTGAAATCACAAAGCATGACTTAGTTGATTTTCTTAACTTAAGAACTGAAGGTTTAAGAGCCCACACCCTTATGAATGATAACACCTTCAAGTGGTTTGAAATCAATAGGGTGATTAGACGAAATAGCCTAGATTATCATATTGCTAGAGTTTCTGGAGTGACAAAAAATGCTCGAATCATCCAGCACATTCTTAGATCTTCTATTATTCCAAAAGCTGGTGATAGAATCAACATTACTCCACTTCTTTCTATAGTGACATTTTTTATTATGAGAAAGAGTCCTATTGATGAAGCCCAATTTATCTTAGACTATCTTTATGGGCTTTCCGAAATTGGGCATGCTGATCTGAAAAGAAAAAAGGAATATTTCATTAGGTCACTTAGTTACCTTTATTTTGGAAAAGAAATACAATCTAGTGCATCCTGATGAAGAATATGAAGAGCCGGTCTACTACAATGATGCTTCTTTTAGAGTGATCTTCAAGGACAAAAAAGAGAAAGCACATGTCAGTGCTTCTGAAGAAGAAGAAGAAGAAGGAGCGCAAACATCTGCACCTCACCCAAATTATCAGAATTTGATTGAGAAATTTGATAAACTTGAGACTCATTTTGATCAACGATTTGATCAAATTGATGCTCAACTTCAGTAGCAGTAACAGGACATTGGTAATATAAGAAATGATGTTCATGAAATTAATACCAATGTTATGTTGATGAGTACCTACTTCAACTTATTTGGTGGTGTTCCTCCTCCTCCCTCCAAAAGAATAGAAATTTGAGTTTTTGATTTTCTAGATGTTTCTTGTATCAGTGTTTGCTTAAAAGTTCAGTGTATTTTTTTTCTTTTATTTTAGTATTGATATTATGAATTAATATTGTAATATCAATATTTGAGTGTTTGCTTTAGACTTGAATTGGTGTTGAAATGTGTTTAATCTTTATGAATTTCATTTAGTCTTTTTAATCTTAATTGTGCTTAAATTAGATTGTAATTTGAGATTAATTTCATTACATAGTCTAGACTTTCTAAATTTAAAATTTGTTTATAACTTGTTATAATTAGAATTTTTAATTTCATGTCTATTCATTTAGACTACATTAAATTTAATATTATTATTGTAATTAAGATGTTTTTTTATTTTGTATTTCTTTGTTCAAGTGATATTTATGCGCTTAGAAAAATTTGAAATTTTAGATTATTGATCTTGGAAAGAATTGGTATCAATAAGTCTTGAAAATTGTACAAAAAGTACAAAAATCAAAAGGAATGCGCAAAGGTTCGCAAATGTGAAAAAGAGGCATAAAATAAGCCCAATGTAAAAAAATGCAAATAAATGTGCCAAATAATTGAAAAAGATGCGCAAAGCGCCACATGTGGTAATTCTCTTCTTTCCAGATTCTTTCAATCTCTTAATTCAAATTGATCTTATGTTCATTAATATTTCTATTGAACTTTGAAATGTACAATTTTTATTCATCTCTCTTGTAATGATCTTCTTTATCTCAAATGTCTAAATTGAATCATGTCTTTGATAAATTCTTCTTACTTACAATGTTATATCACTTCTTAAATTCTATGAATTTCTATGATTTACCTAATGTTATTAGTTTTAGATTGCATACCATATGTCAATCACTCTTTAGATTAAATTTTCAAATGGATTTCATATAATTACTTACATTTCTTATCTATTTCTTCTTCACTTTTTGTTATTATCAAAAAGGGGGAGAAATTATTGTGTTTGTATGTTTGTATTTTGGTATTATATTGTATTTTGGTTTTGTGTCATTTGGCTTTATTTTTTGGTTTTGTGTCATTTGGCTTGTGTTATTAGTATTGTCTTGTATTTTTTTTGTTTTTTTTTGTTTTGTTAAAAATTTAAATAAATAAAAAAAATAAAAATTGTGTTCTTTAGTTCAACATGCCTCCTTATTTTCATGTATTCATCATTTTAGGAAGAGTTTAGGAGATTTTGTAAATTGAAATCATACAAACAATAATTATTTTGCCATCAACAAAAAGGGGGAAATTGTTAAAATAGTTGCTATTTGCATGTTTTACATTTTTGCAACTTGTATAGTTTTGATGATTCCAAACATTATTATTCAAATGTGTAGATATCTCCTAAAAATTTTAGAATATTTATATATGCTCTTGTGTGTACTAACATTTCAGGTGAATCATACTCTCAAACACAAAGTCTTCAAATCAAATTCAGTAAGAAATACCTTTAGTTTTTGAAGCTTAAAATTATCCTTTTAATTGAGAGGGAGTGAATGTAATTGAGTGAATAAAAACATATACACACACACATAAGGAGATCATATAAAATTTATACTGATCGTACGGGGCGATATCAGTTCGTACGGGACGATCAAATAGTTATCTCCTATTAAGATCAAATGGAACGAATAGGAACTGGCTAGAAAAATTTTTCTAAGTCCTATTCATCCGGGACGAAATTAAATATCGTCCAGGACGATTTGCTCTCTGTAAGAATTTCGTCCAGACAAAATTAAATATCGTCCAGGACGATTTGGTCTCTATAAGATTTTCGTCCGGATGAACAAATTTTCGTCCAAACGATACAACCGACTTAGGACGGTTCTTCTATATTCATTTTTTGGAACCGACCTTGTTATAACCATTCGTACTGGACGAACTTGGTTCATACGGGACGATCAGCTTGTACGAAAACATTTCGTACACATATACAAAGAGGTTCGTTTCTAGGCTTTTAATTAATATCGTCCAAGATGATCCATGATCGTACAGGACGATCCAATGCGTACAGAATTGAAAACTTACAGTTTTTGGGCGGTTTTTCTTATCTTTTATATAAATAGTCCAAATTAGACTGCCACCCAATCTTTTTGTCATTTGATCTTCGTGCCTATTGAGAGAAAAGTTAAGGAGAGAGTGTGAGAGAGCATTCAAAGGAGGATTCCTACCACTGGAGCGTGGAGGCTTCACTTAGTGTTTAAAGGTAAGAATCTCTACTTGTGAATTGGGATTACTTCACTCTTTTCTTTCTTCCTTTTAGAATTCTTTTGAGAAGATCTGTCAAAAAGATCCGGTTTGCTACCGACACTTGGAGAGTGTGAACAGCCGAAGGGTTCGATGCCTACACTTGGAGAGTGTGAACAGTCGAAGGGTTCGCTCCCTACACTTGGAGAGTGTGAACAGCCGAAGGGTTCGCTGCCTACACTTGGAGAGTGTGAACAGCCGGAGGGTTCTCTGCCCACACTAGGAGAGTGTGAAAGGACAGAAGGTTCTCTGCCAACACTGGGGATTATGTAAAAGGATGACGGTTCTCTGCCGTACCGGGTAGTGGTAAAAAGAGTGTTTGTAAAGGCTTCTCCGCCTTGCTGTGGGTGCAAAAGGAGAGTCACTATTGGTATTAGTGCAATACTCAGAGGGTGCCTCTGGGGAGTGGATGTAGGTCTGGTTTAGACCGAACCACTATAAATCTTGTGTCATTTACTTTACTGCTTTTTATTTTCCGCATTTTTCTTTTGTTTAAAAAACTCTGTGGTTGAAAAATATTTTCTATAAAAACTTAATAAAAATTTTCATTTCGGTTCAACACATTTTCAAAGAGGGTTAAGTTTTTAAAATACCAATTCACCCCCCTCTTGGCAGCCTTGGGACATTAACTTAGGTCTAACAACCTATTTACTAGACTCAACAGATTGATCGCTGAAGCTTACCTCTCCCAACCTTTCCAAGGATAAGAGACTCTAGTGGAAGAAGAAGTGCAACAATGATTGGAGCAACCCTTGTGAATCTCCCTCACAAGCTCCCCCTCATAAGATCATCTCTCTCTCTCCCTCTCTCTATCTCCTCTAGGCTTTCTCAAATCAAGACAGCAACAAAAGATTATTCAAAATGTTGAACAAGAGCTCTGAAATAGAAGAGCTTCAAAATAGGTCATTAATTACAGGTTGTCGATATTATCATCCAGGATGATAGGTATATCATCCTGTACGATCAGTGCAATTTAAACCTAATCAGCCAGGATAATTTGGGATGAACAGAAGAAAATTGTTCATATCATCCAGGACGATAATATATCGGCCTGTACGATTAGTTTAAATCACAGATTATTTGCCACACAATCGCTCTGAAGAGAGGTCTGGACGTTTCCAAAATAGCTTGATCGTCTGGGCCGATCTCAAGATCGTCCCAGATAATTAGTTCAAATCAGAGGAAAATCATCTAGAGCATCTCTAGAATTTAAGGTGGCCGATCCTAATCCTCTAGACCATCGCCCGGAATTTGAGCTGTCTGATATTAATCGTCTGGGAGTAACTAAGGTTTTTTGAACCGATCATCCCGGCCGATCTTATAATCATCCAGGATGATGTGATCGTATCAATCATCCTTAATTGCTTTTCTTAATTGCCAGATTAATTTAGGCATAATTGTATCATAATGTCCAGGCTGATACACGATCGTCTCGGCCGATTTCCAAAAATAAAGAATGCCTAAATAGATCATGGTGGCTAATTCTTTTTATTTTGATCCTATCATCCTGGCCGATACAAGTATCTTCCAGGCTGATCGGCTAATGACGGCTGCCTTAACTCAGATGTCCTGATTAGGGTTTCTATTTTGAACCCGATCGTTCAGGATGATATAAATATCATTCGGGATGATGTGAGTAAAATAAAAATTCTAATTCAGATAAAAAAATCACTCAAATGTGTTTGTGTAGGGTTACTTAGCATCAGACACTTCAAAGGTTATAATTGACTCAAGAAAGGGAAAAAGAAATTTCTAGACTGACTCAGACCTAGTCTACCCAATCTTTAGCTGGTTCTGATTGCCGTCTGATCATGTGGCCCTGAAATGTCAGTAGAAAAGGAAATCATAGAGAAACAATAGTATTTGCTAACATCAAAATCATAATCCATGAAAATAGATTTGCAACAATCTCCCCCTTTTTGATGATGGCAAACACCTCGATGATTAATTCTAAAATAGCAGTGCAAAACATAGAAAGCTTTCAAATTTCAAAATAGTGCAAACATAAACATACTACTCCCCCTTTTGATATCTCAAAATAGAGGAGGAAACTAAAAATAAAGTAAACAAATCCTAACATTTTTTTTTTTTGATAAACCAAAGCATGAACATGATATATTCATCCATGTGATTGATTTTAAAAATTTGTAAGTTAATGAGTTAACAACATAAAAAATTTCAAAAAATGGTAGAATATCCAATCATGTTAACCCTAAGCTCGGACTTTTTTCAAGGCAAAATTGCCTTTTGAAATTAACAACCTAACTCAAAAAATCAATTCGATATGAAAAATAGATCCGTTCACCACTTGGTTTCAAAAAAAATATCTTATAGAATAATGTATCAAAGTAATTTTGTCACAATCGCAAAAAAGTCAAAATCAAGCCTTTGATTTTATCCAGTGATGCATGAAATCTTCTAAGTTTTAAAAGTTTTGAAAAGAGAGGAGAGCTTGCTTTTAGTGGGCTCATTTTATGCCTCTTATCAATTTGAATGGCGCTTTATGCATCTTTTGATTTTTGATACACTTTGTTTATTTTTCTTCAATTTGGCATCATTGCGCCTCTTTCATTTTTGGCATCATTGGCCAATTTTTTTTCATTTTTGCAAGCTACATTCTCTTTCAAAAACTCTTAAATAATCTTAGTTGTGAGTATATCTTCTAGATATTAGGGAAGAAAAACTCACTTTCTAATGTAGGGAAGAACAATCCACAAAATAGAATCAATAATCGTATGAAGAAATGCAATGACAGGATAACGAGGAATCTTTATGTGACATAAAGTCTTTGATTATTATAAATACAAGATAGATTTTTTGTAGCAGGGTAGAAAGATCTTAATTGCATAATCAATTTGTTAATTTGAGATAGACTATTGATTGGAAAAGAAAATTGTACCACTACAATAGGTTAGAGAAAGAGACACAATCAACGGTATATATTTTCTTTGGTGAAAGAACTTTCTTATCTTGGTGTTAAGATAGCATTAAGAAGGATGGTGGCTTCGAATTTCCAAAAACTATTGGAGGTGGCTTCTAATAAGTTGAACACTTGGAGGAAGAATTGCATTTCATTGGAAGGGAAGTTGGTACTTGTGAAATTTGCATTTCTTTCACTTCCAATGTTTTTATCTTCCCTTTCTTTAGTTCCATTATCTATTCTCAAAGAATTTGACAAAATGTGTAGAAGCTTTTTATGGAACAATATTAGTGGAAATGGTGGTATGCATTATGTATCTTGGGAGCTTTTGTGTAAACCAAAGAATGAAGGTGGTCATGGATTGTTATTAGTGGTTTCCAAGGTGGGACCTCTTCGAGCTAAGTTTGCTTGGGATTTCTTCATGAAGCCTAATTCTTTGCATAATAGAATTATCAAAGGCAAGTATGGAAGTGATCTATGGTCAAGACCGGTGAAAATTGGGTGTTCTCCTACATGGAAGATTATTACTAATGGGGTTTTTTTTCTTAGAAACATTGTAAGATGGAAAGTATCTAATGGTATTTCTATTAATTGGTTGAATGATTCTTGGATTTTAGACAAAAGCATTTCAAAATGGCCTACTTTTGTCAACATTTTGTAACCAACAAATTACAAACTGAGTTACTTCATTTTGGAAGGAGCTTGGAATGTGAGTTTCCTGCGGGACTATTTTGTGAAGCCACTTCTTGAGCTTATTCTACAAATTCCTGTAGAAACAGTGGAAACTACTGATACTATTGAACTGAAATTGAAGGCTGCAGGTAAATCAATCATTGCTTTGTGTACAGAAGCAAAGAATGATTACAAGTCTGAAGTTTGTCACTGGAGATGGATGAAAAAGTTAAAAATGAGACCTAGAGTAGAGTTATTTTGGTGGAGATTATATAATCAAGCAATTCCCTCAAATGCTTTTTTGGTAAAGAGAAGATTATCAAATTTTTCAAGTTGTCCAAGAGGCTGTGAAGAAGAAGTGAGGCTGTGAAGAAGAAGTGGATAACAACCATATTTCTGGTAGGTGTATGAAATTTCATAGAATCATCAGCCTGATTAACAAATGGGGATTAAATATACCATTGTTTGAAGACTTGACAGCTTGCTTGGACAGGTTGGAAAGCTGCTCGGCTTCTAATCCTTTAATTGCAAACATATATTGTACAGCAGCTTTTCTCACTTGGAAAAATAGATGCAAGTTGGTTTATGAAGGAATTGAAGACTCGGACAATGTTACTGCAGCAAATACTATCTCGATGGCCACATTTAGCAATTTTATCAGCCTCTATCCGCAAACTGGGACATTAATCAGCAATTGCTATTTTCCTCTTGGTGTCCTCCTCTAACCGGATGGATTAAGATAAACATTGATGCATCTTTAAAAAGCAATAACTTGGCGGGTATTGGAGGTGTGGTGAGAGATGATAAAGGAAGATTTTTAATAGCATTGGAGCCCAATATTTGCATTGGGATATAGGTCAAATGGAATTGTTGGCTGCATACTACCTAAAGAATATCCAACGGGATTGGATGTGTGAAGCTGAAGGCATAATTATAGAAGGAGATAACTCCAACATTATTAAAATTCTTCAACAATCATTGAAGAGATGGAAGAATGAGGGAAGAATTGAAGAAGAACTTGCGTTTTTACAAGACTTCAATCAAGTTTTGTTTTCTTTTTCAAATAGGAAATTTAACAAATTAGCGGATGTATGTGCTAAATTGGCATGTAAAAAGAGTTTTATTTGGGAAGAGCTTAATAATGCGGAAATTCCTCCTTCATTCCTGTTCATCTTGAAGGAGGAATGTGATGGTTTAGGTTTGATTTGAGTAGTTTGTAATAAGTCTTTTTTATGATATTTTAATGCATGGTTGCATTTCTTTCAAAAAAAAAAGTAAAGATTTTTTGTTTGGAAAACACATAGAGGGGCCTACACGTTAATAAAGGCAAAAATTATATAATCCTTAAAGGGACCTCGAGCCCACTAATGCTCAAAAGAGCTACAAAATTAAAAGCAAAAAAACCTACGAGCTCAAGGTCCCTACTATGCAAAAGTATAGAACTACCTAGATACATCCTACGGTGCACAAGTAAGATCATCCAAAAAGAAGGAATACATCAAAAAATAGCTTGCAATAGCATCTTCCCATCAAAAATCCCATCAGCACGAATACTTTCATTAATAAGATCTTGCAAAACCAAATGACATCCACAAGAAAAATAGTATAAAGAGCAGTAATATCTTGCAAGATGGTAATTAACAAAGCTATGATTGAAAAAGGCTATAATATGTAAGCAGAAAATGAAACCCTAAGTCCCAACATCATCGGGGTAAGAATCCCAACAAACCTCATTCTCCACAAAAAATAATATATCATAAACAAAAATTAAAATACAAAGGATAACCAACTATCTCCTCCACTAATAAACCAGGCCAATGATAAACCAAAGTAGAACACAACCACTTGGTGTGAGTGAAATACTAGGAACCCAAGAGATGAGAGAACCAAAAAGATGTCCCCATAAAATGATTTTCCAACCAGACATCCATGGTAAGGCTCCAGGTAACACTTCAAGAAAGTGGAGAACTAGAAAAAATAGGAACATGAAGTCCAGCAGTTGAAATGAAATAGGGCAACCAAAGATGAACAAGGGAAGACATCTTAGGACCACCAAAGATATTTATCCAACAATATCAATATAAGTTAGATTCATCCAAATATAAATAGGAGGATAAAAGGATAAAAAACCTGACAACAACACATAACTTATTTCAACTAATGCCTCTAGTACTAGAACATAAATGAATGATCCAAGCATCCACCATCCACATAATACAGAGATCCAGCAGATAGCAAACCACCATATTTCAAAAGTTGTACAGAATCCATTCCAGTAATGAAAATAAGAGAATACTCAAGAAAAACAAATAAAGATTCCCCAAGTAGTAGTAAATAGCAACCAACAATCGAGAAATAGAATAGCTAACTCAAAAATTCCAAGAAGAGCGAAAATGCTTGGAGGAACACCAGAGCCACCAAAGAAGACAAAAACAAATATAATTAAGACATAACATAAGATAAACCAAATTGAACCAATCTTAAGAAGCCTTTAACCAGAAAAGGGTTATTAGAAACTGAAAACTCCGTCATAACATTCAAACCAAAACCCCATCTAGTAATCAACTAAGCTCAAGCATTCCCCTCCTCAAGTATAATAGAGAAAGAGCAATTTAAAAGACTCAATAAATACTTAATGTCCCTCCTGATATAAAAAAAAGCAGAGGAACAAACTTTATCCTCCCTAGAATTAAGAGAATGAAAACAAAAGTAAGAACCAACCTCCACCATGATATTCATGTAATTAAGATTGGAATAAAGACTAAAATCATGAAGAATAGCATACGTAGTAATAGAATCATCATCACCATTAACAACAGGACCAATAAAACCCAAAATATAATTACCATTATGGTCCCTTATAAGACCAGCACAGCCAACAATAGAGTTCATTTTAGCACTATCAACATTCAACTTAATAAAGTTGGGAGGAGGCTTCATCCAAGAAATACACCTAGCAACTTTATGGAAAATATTCACCTCCAAATTGATACCAAATTCAACCATAGTAAAGAAATAGTTTTTGAAATTCTTGGTAGAAAGAAGTTTAGCAGATTAAAGAGTCACCACCTTATCCTTAGTATTATGAAAAATTATATGATTGTTCATAACCACCCCGTTGACACATGTATTATTTCTCTCCGACCTTAAGAACCAAAGGATAAGAGAAGGAATCACATTTCTTATATGGTCTTTGGAATTAACAAACCAATAGTTAAGCATAGAATTAATAGATCCCATAGAAGTAAAATAGTTGAAATAAAAGATGTCATCAAAATTAGTCCAAACTTTAACAGCTAAAGGGCCAGAAAAAAAATATGATGCATATTGTCCACATAGTAGTAACATTGGCTTTTAGAAAGGAGGATAAAACCACTTTTAATCAAACTATCATCAGTAGGAATAAGCTTATGTAAAATTCGCAAAATAAAAATAGAGAGACAAAATAATGAATGATTTTATGCCATATCATATGAAAAGGCATGGAAGTTTTATTCATAGCTCTAAACGAATGCCAGACATCTTATAATCTAAAATAACCATCTTTAATTAAAGCACAAAGGGAAAAATCATTTGAATTTGTATTCATAGGGATCTTTAAAATATGCTGAATAATAAAATCAAGAAGAACATTAGAAAGTTTCTCCAAATCCCAACAAGAATTAGTAAAAAAATAATTCACCTTCACAAAAGCATTAGAAGTAGTATTTGTTAAGGATTAAATTGAATGGCCCAACAAATGTGTTGCAACCCATGACCCCGAGGTTGAGATTTTGATGATGCCAAATAATGTTGCCTAAACTACTTTTTATTGAATATCATTTAATGTTTGCTATTGTCCGTGAGTACTAGCATTTCAGGAAGATCACAAGCCACTCAAGACAACGGGAAGACTCAAGACTAGTTGGATTAGGAGTATGAGTCGGACATTGTATTTTGTTATTTATTTTATTTTTTATTTTTTTGAGTCTGGCCACAAACTGCAGGTAAGTCTAAGCAATCATGCACACACACAGGGGGAGAGGGTTTTTAAAAGTAAGAAATATAGTTTTTCATTCTCTGGTAATCGTACTGTACGAATTTATTTCATACTGTACGATATACTATTATAACACGTGTTCTGTGAACACATCGTATGGTATGATCTATTTCAAATCTAAAACCCTAGCCGTCATGATAAGTCAAGTATGATATTTTGTGTCATTCGTACTATACGACTATGTTCGTATGGTACGATCTATTTTAAATACATACTTAATTTAACACGTGATTAGTGCAAGAACTCAAGGCTTAATTACAAATTGGAAAATCATACTGTACGAACCCGTTCGTATAATACGATTAACAAAGATGAATTCTGATCGTCCCGGAGATCATCCTGGACGATCTTGTGTTTTTTATCTCATTGTACGGTACGATTACTATCGTAACATACGATGAATAGAGATGATATTTGATCATCCTGGAATTCATCCTAGACGATGCCTTGATTTTCAATATTCATACGGTATGATGTAGATCATACCATACGATGAACAAAGACGACATTTGATTGTCCCAGCTATCGCCGAGTACGAGTAGTGTGTTGTGGATCATACCGTACGATATATTATCGTACTATACAATTAGTTTTTGAACTATTCGCACAACTTTGTACCAGGACGATGCTAGTTTGAACATATCGTACTGTACGACATATAATCATACTATATGATTGTAACAGCTACTTTTGAAATCTCATGGATTTTGGAGCCCATTTTTATGTGCAAAACTTGTCATATTTTGTGAGAGAGAGACAGAAGAGGAAAACGTGAGTAGAGAGAAAGTCCTAGAGAGAGCTCTTGAGATGTTTGAGGGGTTGAGAGAGGAAGGAGAAGGTGAGCTTGGTGAGAGAGAAGAGCTGTGAGGGAGATCACACGATTGCTCCGATCTTGCTGCAACTTGCTCCTCCTGCGGCCCGGGAAGAACTTGTGGGAGGCTTTTTAAGTGGGAGACTCGTCTACATCCGTTGACCTCGAAGGTACTCTGCCTTTTCTAGGAGGGAGAAATACGAGAAGGTTTTCTGCCGTCACCAGGAGGGTGAAAACAACGCTTGGCACTCTGCCATGCCGGGTTGGTGAAAGGGAGTATTGTAAGGGCTTCTCCACCTTGCCGAGGGGGACAAAAGGAGAGCTATTTGTTGGTAGTGAAATTCCCGGAGCGGAGGACTCCGGGGAGTGGATGTAAGTCATGGTTTGATCGAACCACTATAAAAATCTCGGTGTTCTTTTTCCTTATTGTTTTTTTTCTTGCGTGCATTTTTATTTCATAATATTTGCTTGGAAAAATTGTGAAAGAAAAAGATTTTATTGTTGCGTGTTGCCTTAGAAGTTGTTTTAAATTTTCATGTTAAAACCTTTAAAAATATATATATTAAAAATACTAGAACTCATGTTTAGGTTTTATTTATTGCAATAAAGTTTTCACAATTCACCCCCCCCCCCCCCCTCTTGTCCATCTAGTAATTTCAAAATGATCTTTTTAAAAGAAAATATTAACATTACCAAGACCCCACATAATAGAAGGCTCAACAACCCATTTAACAAAGCAAAGACACTGCCAAACTTTGGAATTGTCTTTATTGAAGCAACACATGGTGCGATGCCTCCCCCATATAATACTTGGCAACCATAAAGTTAGCCTAAAGACTCACATTGGCATGAAGATTATACCATAACTTGATAGAAAAAGATTAGGCCAAATCATATATAGACTTACACCCTAAGGCCCCTTCATTCAAAGTCCCACACCCTTTATCCCACTAAGACCAGTGTATTTTAGAACTGCTATTCATGCCTTTCCAAAAAAATTTATTGAAAATTCTATCAATCCTATTACACATAGTCTTAGTAGGAGGAAAAGTTTGAAAACTATAAACAATTATAAAACAAATAATACTCTTGATAAGAATAAGATGACCACCAAAACTTAAGAAATTAGAATCCCATGTAGAAAGTCTATTCTACACCACAGTAATTAAATTATCAAAAAGAAAGGACTTCTTTCTACCCTTATAAAGAGGCAGGCCTAGATACTTTATAGGTAAAAGACCATGGCTAAAACCAGTTAAATTCATGATATTGACAACACGATCATAAGGAACTTTCTTAGTATAAACAAAATAACACTTTTGCTTATTAAGAGCTAGACCACTAATCAACTCAAAATGGTTAAGGAAACACAAAAGTATATTAATCCAATTCATCGAAGAATTTGTAAAAATAATGAAATCATCAACAAAGTAGAAGTGCAAAATTTTAAAGCCACCTAACATTCTGAAGTAGAGGCTAGGATACTTTTCAAAATGATCAGAAAGACCTCTAGATAGGTACTCAACAGTAATAATGAAAAGGGTAGGGGAGATAGGATCCCCTTGTCTTAGCCCATGAGATTCCTTAAAAAAACCATGGCTCTTACCACTCACAATGATAAAAAAATAAAGGCTTTCAATGCAATTCTTAATGAGGCTGATGAAATTTAAATCAAAACCAAATAAATCCAAGATATTGTAAATAAATTGCAACTAATATTATCATAAGCCTTAGCAATATCTAGTTTCAGAATCACATTACCACCTCTAACCTTGACATCAAAGTCTTGACAAAACGCTTGCGCCAATAGGATATTGTGCACAGTAGCATGCCCTTTAACAAAACCCATTTGAAAAGGGGAAATAAGCTTAGGCATAATAACAGTTAACCAATTCATCAAAATTTTATGAAGCAGTTTATAAAAGAAAGTACATAAACTAATAGGTTCAAAGTCTTACCAAAAACACAGAATTATTCTTGGGAATAAGCACAATATAAATTGAAGTAAAAAACTTAGGTATAGAATTGACATTAAAGAAATCGGTTATAGTAGAAAAAAGATCATTATAAATAATAGGCTATGTTTTTTGAAAAAACTTCATCATGAGACCATCTAGACTAGCCACAAAATCACAATTTATACCAAAAATAGTATCCTAAACCTCCTCAAGAGAAGGAGATTTAGACAAGCCAATATTATCATCATGAGAAATAAGATAAGGTATGATAGATGGATTATCAATAATATAAGGATCAATGGTTTTATTAAGATGATTTTGAAAATGTTGAATTGCCAAAATAGTAATTTTAGCATCATCCTCGATAATAGAGCCATCAACATGACTAATTTTATGAATGTAATTAATAATAGGTTTCTTTTTAACCAACGCGTAAAAATATTTAGTATTATTATCACCTTCAACCAGATGTTTAACAGTTGCTCTCTCGTTCCAAAAATTTCTTCATGAGATTGTAATTTATATAGCTTATCTCTAGCCTCTCTCGAAAAATAGAAGTTAGTATCAGAAGGCACCAATTGACATTAACTCTCATGAGAATTCACCTTATCTTCTGCAATTAAAATGTTAGAGAAAAGAATTTTAATAACATTTTGGTTCCACCAATTTAAAACTTGCTTAAGCTTTTTTAGCTTAAGACAAAATCTATTCATACCAAAGATAGAGTTATCAGGATACAGAGGGGCTTATCAATTATTCTTAATCACATACAAAAAAGAGTCATGAAGAAACCAGATGTTTTGAAATCTAAATTGAGATGGAATACCCCTAGATCTATTCTTAATTTTAATAAGAAGAGGAGAATGAACAGAGAGGGACCGGTTAAGATCCTCAACATTATTAGACTCAAAAGAATTAAGCCAATATAATTAAATAAAATCCTATCTAATCTTTGTCATAAATGCTCATGATGCCAACTGAATTTATTACCAAAAAAATCATTATCATTTAGGTTACAATCCATGATCATACGATTAAAATCCTCCATCAACTGATATATAGGGAGAGAGCCCCCTATGTGCTCAGACGGATTAGTTGTAGTATTAAAATCTCCACAAACAAGCCAAGTAAGATTGTAAATACTACGAAAATGAATGATTTGATCCCACAAAATTTTTCTAGTATAACGAAAGGAGGCTGCACAAACAAACGAAGCACGAACATTGAAAATTAGAACTTTTAATTTTACAATGCAAGACTTTAGTAAAATCACCAATGAACGTGCATTTTTATGTGATTGTATGATAACATTCCTTGGTTTCCTACCTCTCTTACCACGACCCTTGGTATAAGTCATATCATTATCATCTCTAGCAAAATATTTAGCCAACATATCCACCTCCTCTGTGTCCGTAAAAGCATCACTAAGATAAATTATCAGTTAAACCAAGCTTACTTTCATTTATCATACCTGAATACCCCTAGAAAGATTCAACTTGCCTTCCATATGGAAAACACAATCTTCCACTGTGGTTTTATTATTCACAACAATTCCACTTATATATCCCTTACCTTCTCGATTTGGACAATAGTCAGCCTCTTTACTTTGGACAAATCAGCCTCCGACATTAAAGGCTCAGCTCTTTCAGGAATCAACTCATTAACCTGTTCAGTCATAATGGTATGAGATTGAGGCAAATTAGAATAGTTAGTTTCAACAGAAATAACAACCATATCAGACAAAGTTTTCTTTGAAACATAAGGATTAGATGAAGAAGAATGCTCATTAATGCTATTAGAATTGCTAAATAACATTTGTTTCTCCATTCTAGAGTGATCATAACATAATATAGTGTATGTCTTGGGATCCACACTTTGATCAATGAGAAGTTTCACCCCATGAGAAGAGGTTGGTTCGATCTAACTTTTACCAAGCTATAAAATAATCACATCAAGACCCTGAACTTTCTCAACACTAGCCTCAGCACTATCAAGGTTCAAAGCAGCATTAACAAGGTCAATTGAAATACCCTCTTTCACCTTGGACTACTTGGCAATTTCTTTCTCCTTCTTAAGATGCGGATGAAGTTTAAAACTCTCACTCAAACCATGCCCATGCATCTTATAGTGTGAGAAAAAAATAAGTAAGTTTTTCAATGTTGTGTTGCAAACCTATTTTTCATTGATTATGATTTTTATGATAGCAAACAATCCTGTTTCTCTACGACTACCTTGCCTACTAACATTTCGGGACCACAAGATCATACGACAATCAGAACCAACTCAAATTTTTGGTAGACTAGGTCTGAGTAAGTTTGTAATATCTTTTTCCCTTTCTTGAGTCAATTGTAATCTTTGAAGTGTCTGATGCTAAGTAACCCTGCATACACACACTTGAGTGATTTTTTATCTGAATTAGAGTTTTCTTATTTTCACTCACGTCATCCTGGATGATATTTATATCATCCTAGATGGTATTTTTAGAAATAGAAACCCTAATCAGTGCATCATGGTTAAGGCAGCCGTCATTAAGCCGAACAGCCTGGACGATACCTATATCGGCCAGGACGATGGGCTAAAAACATAAAGAATCAGCCTCCATGATATATTTAGGTATTCTTTATTTTTAGAAATCGGTCAGGACGATCTTGTATCATCCAAGATGATATAATACAATTATGCCTAAAATAATCCGATAATCAAGGAAAGAAATTAAGGCTGATTGATACAATCACATCATCCTGGATGATAAGTTCAAAAACCTTAGTTGCTCCTAGATGATCAATATCGGCCAGCTCAAATTCCGGGCGATGTTCTGGACGATTTTCCTCTGATTTAAACTAATTGTCCGGGACGATCGTGAGGTCGGCAAGGATGATCAAGCTATTTTGAATCATCCAGACCTCTTTTCAGATAGAATGTCTGGCTGATAATCTGCGATTTAAACTAATCAAATAGGATGATATATTATCAACCTGGATGACAGGAACAATTTTCTTTTATTCGTCCCAGATCGTCCCAGCTGATTAGGCTAAAATTGCACTGATCGTACAGGACGATATACCTATCATCCTGGATGATAATGTCGACAAATTGCAATTAATGAGCTATTATGAAGCTCTTCTATTTAAGAGCTCTTTTTCAACATTTTGAATAATCTTTTGCTGATGTCTTGACCTTAGAAAGCCTAGAGGAGAGAGAGAGAGAGGGAGAGAGAGAGAGAGGATCTTGTGAGGGGGAGCTTATGAGGGAGATTCATAATGGTTGCTCCAAGCATTGTTCTAATTCTTCTTCCACCATCGTCTCTTATCCTTGGAAGGGTTGGGAGAGTTAAGCTTCAGCGATCAATCAAGGTTCTTTGCCTACTTCAGGAGGAAGCAAAAGGAGTTGGGTTCTCTACCTTGCCAGGGTTGGCTGAAAGGAGATTTTCGTAAGGGCTTCACTGCCTTGCTGTGGGAGCAAAAGGAGAGTCACATTTATAGTGTAATACTCAGAGGGCACCTCTGAGGAGTGGACGTAGGTTGAGTTGACTGAACCACTATAAACCCTTGTGTTCTTTTTACTGCTTTCGCATTTATTTTCTGCACTTTGATTTCTGTGGTAATTTTTGTTTGTGACTGTTGTGCTTTGCTTAAAGATTTTTCAAAATACTAATTCACCCTCCTCCTTGTTAGCCTCGGGCTAGTTCTTAAGGAACTAACATCCCTAATGAACTTTCAAGTGGTATCAGAGCGGGATTCATAAAAAACTGAGTTTGAAAACTTTTTTAATTTTGATCCATGGCTAACTTTGTGAATTGTAATACAACGAAAGGATATTATATTACACGACCACCTTTGTTTGATAATCTTTCTTTTAATTTTTGGGAAACTTGCATGTCTACTTTTATACAATCAATTGATTATCGCATGTGAATCCTTATTAAAGAAGGATATTCTCCACCTTCTCGTGAACTTAATGGAATTAAAACTGAAGTACTTTTTACATAATGGACTTTTGATGAGAGATTTAGCATAACATAATGTAAAGTGTTTGAATTATTTTTTCTGTGCTTTAAAATCTTAGGATTACATGCGTGTTTCTACTTGCTCTGCTAGCAAAGAGATTTGGGATAGATTGTGCATTACTTATAAAGGAACCAATGAAGTTAAGCAATCTCGTTTGAATATTCTCTTGAATGATTACAAACTTTTTTGTATGAAATCTTCTGATTTGATTTTCGAAATATATACAATGTTTACTCAGATAATTACTTCTTTGCATGCCTTGGGAAGAGAGCTTTCAAATTATGAAAAAGTGATCAAAATTTTGAGATGCTTGCCATCCTCTTTTGATGCTAAAATTACTGCAATTACTGAATCTAAAGATTAGAATACCTATTCGATTGACAACTTACTTGGCTAACTCATTGCTTATGAGCAAGGGGTGAATCAAAGAAATTTTGATGTAGGTGAGAAAAGAAAAGAGAAATCTGTGGCATTAAAGGCCAACAACATGGACGTTGATTCTTTCGGGTCTGAAAGCGATGACATTGCCTTAATCATAAGGCAATTCAAAAGTTTTCTATGGAAGAAGCAAAAGCATCATCAAAAGTGGAATAAAGGTAAGGGAAACAAAAATTTTAAGAATTCTAATGAGATTGTTTGTTTTGAATGCAGGAAGCCTCGACATGTGAAAGCTGATTGCCCTACACTTAAGACTCACCCAAGCAAGAAAAAGGGTGTGGAGAAACCCAAGTTCAGGAAGGACAAAAAGAGATTTCAAAAGGCATTTTAAGCGGATTCTGTATCTGATTCATCTGAGACTGAACCTGAAGATGATACAACAAACTTGTGCTTAATAGAAGACGATCATCCTAATAAGGAAGAGGTATGTGAACTAACCTATGACCAACTCCTTGAAGTTTCTGAAAAAATTCATGCATTATATAGAAAACTTAAGAAAACACATGTTAGTTTGAAATTGGAGCTTTTAAATTTACAAAAAGAGCATGAAATTTTGATTAATGATCATTCAACAATTGATTCAAATCACATGGTTCTACTTGATGAATTTGATGATTTAAATAAAAAAACATTTTGAATTAATTGATGAGCATGATTCATTAAAAGCTTCACACACCTCACTTGAATCTAATTTTAAGAAATTTAAACAGATAGAGCATAATTTGAGAATTAATAATGATGCTTTACAAAGTACTAACTTGAGGTTTAAAAATGAACTGGATACACTTAATAGAAATTGGATGACACCCATATTTGATCAAAAGCAAAGACCTAGGAAGAGGCATTATTACCCGAACAATTTAAGAAATCCTTTTCCTGTTGTTAGATATTTTTCATGTGGCATGCTAGGTCACATCTCACACACTTGAACTATTCACCATAATACACATTAGGTGTGGAGACCCAAATTGCATGATTCACAGCATAGCACACATGCATTGCATTCTTCTTTTCATAAGAAGGGACCCAAACCTGTTTGGGTTCCTAAATCTGACATTGGATGATTTTGTAGGTGAGCTCTCATAAAAGGCCTCGTGAGAGTATGTGGTACCTGGACAGCAGATGCCCTCGACATATGACTGGAGATGCCAATCAGTTTGTTTTGCTGGAGACCATGATAGGAGGCAAGGTTAATCTTGGAGACAACACCACCAGGAAGGTGGTAGGCTCAGGTATAATTGGTAATTCCAAGAACCTTGTGATTGAAAATATTTTTCTTGTAGATGGATTAAAACACAACCTGCTCAGCATCAGTCAGCTTTGCGATAAGGGCTTCTCCATATAATTTTTTGCAAATTCATACATTATAAGTTTAAATAATAACACTTTTTATAGGGAAAGTGGATTAACAATGTGTACATGCTTTATTTAAATAACGTTAAATGCACTGGATTATTTTGCTTAAAAACTACTGTTGATGATTTATGGTTATGCTACAGGATATTATATCATGCCAGTATGAAAACCCTTTGGAAAGTGACCCAAAAAGACCTAATTAGAGATCTCCCCAAACTTAAGTTTTTTAAAGACCACCTTTGTGATGCCTGCCAATTAGGAAAGCAAGTCCACTCCACTTTTCATACCATTTAGGACATTAGCACCTCTAGATCTCTAGAAGTGCTTCAAATGAATTTGTTTGGACCCATTAGCACTGCCAGCTTGAGAGGAAAAGTCTATGGTTTTGTAATTGTCGATGACTACTCGATATTCACTTGGATTAGAATTCTGTCATACAAAAATGAGTCTTTTGAGGAGTTTAGAACCTTTTTTACTTGGATTCATAAAAAGCTAGGTTGTGAGATCTTGTCCATCCATAGTGACCATGGGGGAGAGTTTGAAAATGAGAGATTTGGAGATTTTTTGTGAGGACAAGGGGATTAGCCACAACTTCTCAGCTCCTAGGACCCCCCAGCAGAACGGGGTAGCTGAAAGGAAGAATTGGACCTTAGTGGAAGCCACTAGAGTCGTGCTTGCTGAGTATTCACTTCTAAAATACTTTTGGGCTGAAGCGGTTAACCTAGCGTGTTATGTGTTGAATAGGGTGAATATTAGAGACAAATTAGATAAGACACCCTATGAAATCCTTAAGGGTAGGACACCCAATCTTTCCCACCTTTATGTCTTTGGTTGTAAGGTTTTCATTCACAATAATGGAAAGTCTCACTAAGGAAAAGTTGATCTAAAATCTAATGAAGGAGTGTTCTTAGGATATTCTAATGTTGGGAAGTCTTTCAGGGTGTTTAATAAGAGGACTTTGATGGTGAAAGAGACTATACATGTAGTGTTTAATGAGTCTGATCCTAGAAATCCTAGAGTTAAGGATGATGATGATGTTGGAGAGATTTCCACTGGAGTAGAAAGTTTGGAGAAGAGAGTAGAACACCAAAATACTGATGGAGTAGGAGATGTTACCCAAAGAGTAGAAAATATAGATCTGGAGGAAAGGGTTGAACCTTCACACACCTTTCCTAGAGATTAGATATACTCTACAAGTCACCCTAAAGATTTGATCTTAGGAGACCCTTCTAATGGAGTTAGGACTAGACATGGACTTAGGAAGGAAGTAAACCACTCTGCCTTTATCTCAATGACTGAACCCACCAACATAAATCAAGCCCTTTTTGATGAGTTTTGAATTTTAGTCATGCAGGAGGAGTTGAACCAATTTGTCAGGAATGATGTTTGGGAGCTTGTAGAAAGACCTAAGGGATAAAGTGTGTTGAGTCCAGTAATTAGGTTGTTAAGCCTAAGTAAGTGTCCCAAGGCTACCAAGAGGGGGGTGAATTGGTAGTTTTTAAAATTTTAAACCCTCTTAAAAATAAAGTTGAACCGAAATAAAATTTTCTTTTTAAAGTTAGTAGAAAAATATTTTTCAACCAAATAGTTGTTAAAACTGAAATTTAAAAGTGCGGAAACGTAAAAGCTATAAAGTAAATGACACCAGATTTATAGTGGTTCGGTCTATAACCAGACCTACATCCACTCCTCAGAGGCACCCTCTGAGTATTGCACTAATACCAATAGTGACTCTCCTTTTGCACCCACAGCAAGGCGGAGAAGCCCTTACAACACACTCTTTTCACCACTCCCCGGTGCGGTAGAGAACCGTCCGTCCTTTTACACAAAACCCAGTGTTGGCAGAGAACCGTCGTCCTTTCACACCCTCCAAGTGTAGGCAGAGAACCCTTCATCCTTTCACACTTTCCTAGTGTGGGCAGAGAACCCTTCGTCCTTTCACACTCTCCTAGTGTGGGCAGAGAACCCTTCGTCCTTTCACACTCTCCTAGTGTGGGCAGAGAACCCTTCGTCTGTTCACACTCTCCAAGTGTGGGCAGAGAACCCTTCGGCTGTTCACACTCTCCAAGTGTCGGCAGAGAACCGGACCTTCTTGAATGATCTTCTCACAAGAATCTAGAAGGAAGAAAGAAAAAGAGTGAAGAAATCCAATTTCACAAGTAGAGACTCTTACCTTAGCAATCCAAGTGAAGCCTCCTCGCTCCAGTGATAGGAATCCTCCTTTGAATGCTCTCTTCCACTCTCTCCTTGGCTATTCTCTCAAAAGGCACGAAGATCAAATGACAAAAAGATTGGGTGGCAGTCTAATTTGGACTATTTATATAAAAGACAAGTGAAACCGCCCAAAAACTGCAAATTTTCAATTCTGTACGCAGTGAATCGTCCTGTACGATCCTGGATCGTCCTGGACGATTTTACTTAAACGATCTGAAACGACCCAATTTGTATATGTGTACGAACTGACTTCGTACATCTGATCGTCCTGTACGAACTTGGTTCGTCCAGTACGAACGGTTATTACAAGGTCGGTTCTAGAAACTGCTGAAAACTGTTCTAAGTCGGTTTGTCGTTTGAACGAAAATGTGGTCGTCTGGACGAAAATTTTCCAGAGAGCCGATCGTCCTGGACGATTATTTATTTCGTCTGGACGAAAATTTTCCAGAGAACCTATCGCCGCGGACGATAACTTGTTTTCGTCTGTACGAAAAAGTTCCAGAGAGCTGATCGTCCTGTACGATATTTATTTCCGTCTGGACGAAAATTTTCCAGAGGACTGGTCGCCTCGTACGATGGTAAAATTCGTCTGGACGAAAATTTTGCAGAGAACCCATCGCCTGGGACGATGATAAATTTCGTCCTTGACGAATAGGACTTAGAAAATTTTTCAAGGCAAGTTCCTATTCGTTCCAAGTGCTCTATAAGAGATAACTGACAGATCGTCCAGTACGATAAATATCGTCCTGTACGATCAGTATAGAATTTCAAGATCTCCTTATTTGTGTGTGTGTGTGAGATTTTATTCACTCAATTACAATCACTCCCTTTCAAAATTAATTCAAAGAAAAGATAAACATCAATTAAACATAATATCTCATGTTGAATTTGAATTGAAGTTTTCGTAGTCTGGAGTCTGATTTTCCTGAAATGTTAGTACACACAAGAGCAAGTGCAAATCTTCTGAAATTGTTAGGAGATAACTATACATTTGAACAATAATGTTTGGAATCATCAAAACTACATAAGTTGCATAAATATAACTCATTCAAATAGCAACTATTCAAACAAAGTGTAGTTAGAACCAAGTGGGTCTTTAAGAACAAGGTGAATGATTCTGGAATGGTGGTAAGGAATAAAAGCAAGATTAGTGGCTAAGGGGTATAACCAAATAGAAGTGATAGATTTTGAGGAGACTTTTGCTCCTGTAGCTAGATTGGAAGCCATTAGAGTGTTATTAGCCTTTGTGTGTTATAAGGGATTTAAGCTTTTTTAAATGGACGTTAAGAGGGCCTTTTTAAATGGGGAAATAAAAGATGATGTGTTTGTAGAACAACCCCCAGGTTTTGAGAGTTCCCAATTCCTAAATCATGTTTTTAAATTAAAAAAGGCCTTATACGATTTAAAGCAGGCACCCAGAGCTTGGTATGAGAGGCTTAGCACATTCTTACTAGAATGGGAGTTTGTTAAGGGGAGCGTAGACTCCACCCTTTTTCTAAGAAAAGTAGGAGATGATTTGCTCATTGTTCAGATTTATGTGGATGACATACTTTTTGGATCTTTTGATAAGTGACTATGTGATGAGTTATCTAAAATAATGAGTACAAAGTTTGAGATGAGTATGATGGGTAAGTTCTACTACTTTTTGGGGTTTAGCATAAGACTATTAGATGATGGAACCTTTCTAAATCAATCAAAATACATAAAGGACATTTTGAAGAAGTATGAGATGGATAAAGCCAAGCCAATTAATACTCCCATGACCTCTAGTGTTCCATTGGAAAAGGACCTAAGTTGTATGTCTGTTGATTAGAAGAAGTACAGAGGCATGATTGGATCTTTACTTTACTTGATTGCTAGCCGACCTGATATAATATTTAACATTTGTCTTTGTGCTAGATTTCAAGCTGACCCTAAGGAATCCCACCTGGCTGCTGTCAAGAGAATTTTTATATACTTTTTAGGGACCGAAAACTTAGGAATCTAGTATCTTAGGCACAGCAATTCCTTTGAGAATATTGGATTTTCTGATTCTGATTTTGCATGATGTAAGGTTGATAGAAAATGCACTTTTGGAACTTGCCAATTCATAAGACAGTCTTTGGTCTCATGGTCTAGTAGAAAGCAAAACTCTGTTGCACTTTCCACTGCTGAAGCTGAGTACATTACTTTAAGAAGTTGTGTGGCCCAAGTCCTTTGGTTAAAATAGCAGGTACTGGATTTAGGATTACCTGTAGGCACCATCTCAATTTTTTGTGACAACACTAGTGCCATCTGCATTTCCAAGAATCCTATCCAACATTCAAGGACTAAGAACATTGATATTAGGCATCACTTTATTAGAGACCAAGTGACTAACGGAGACATTATGTTATACCATGTGACGACCGAGAATCAATTGGCTGACATCTTTACTAAACCATTGCCCTTCGACACTTTTAGCTTTTTAAGGACCAGATTGGGTGGGATTGACATAAATGCATGAACTTGATTTCTACTGATTTTTTATCTGCTTTTCTTCTTCTTTCTTCATCTTTTTCTTCTTTTATTACTTTATTTTTTATTTTTTTCTTTATTGTTTTGTTTTTGTGCTTTATTTTTTGTTTACTTAAATTTGTTTTTCTAAATCATTGCTGAATTGATATCCTATGGCTTATTCTTATTTTTAAAAATTTGTAGTCAATATTTTACATCTCTTAATCTGTTAAAGAGTAAAAATATACCGTTGATTGTGTCTCTTTCTCTAACATATTTTAGTGGCTTAGTTTTCTTTTCTAATCAAAAGTATCTCAAATTAACAAATGGATTATGCAATTAAGATATTTTCTACCTTGCTATAGCAAATCTATCTTGTATTTATAATGATCGAAGTCTTTATGTCACATCAAGATTCCTCGTTGCCCTGTCATTGCATTTCTCATACGATTATTGATTCTATTTTATGGATTGTTCTTCCCTATATTAGAGAGTGAGTTTTTCTTCTCTAATATCTAGAAGTTATACTCATAACTAAGATTATTAAGAGTTTTTGAATGAGAATTTAGCTTGCAAAAATAAAAAAAATTGGCCAATGATGCCAAAAACAAAAGATGCGCAATGACGCCAAATTGAAAAAAAAAATACTCAAAGTGTATCAAAAATTAAAAGATGCGCTAAGTGCCATTAAATTGACAAGAGCTATCAAATGAGCCCACCAAAAGCAAGCTCTCCTCTCTTTTCAAAACTTTTAAAACTTAGAAGATTTTATTTATCACTTGAGAAAATCAAAGGCTTGATTTTGACTTTTTGCGATTATGACAATATTACTTTGATACATTATTCTATAAGATATTTTTTCCAAAACCAAGTAATGAATGAATCTCTTTTTCATATCCAATTGAATTTTTTGAGTTAGGTTTTTGATTTCATAAGACAATTTTACCCTGAAAGAAAATCTGAGCTAAGGGTAACCATGATCGGATACTTTGCCACTTTTTTGAATTTTTGACGTTGTTAACTCATTAACTTACAAATGTTTAAAATCAATCACATGGAAAGCATTTCATATTCATGCCATAAAAAAAAAAAACCTTTTTTATTTTACTTCCCTCCTCCTTTTTGTGATGACAAAGGGGAAGAAGCTTGTATTGGTTGGTTTATTTTGTTCCTTACGCTTTCCTTTCAAAATTCTTTTTGAACTATTTTAAAAATAAGTGTTTGCCATTATCAAAAAGGAGAGATTGTTGCAAACTTATTTTTCATTGATTATGATTTTGATAATAGCAAATAATCCTTTTTCTTTACGACTACCTTGCCTACTAACATTTCAGGACCACAAGATCAGACAATCGGAACCAGCTCAAGTTTTAAGTAGACTAGGTCTGAGTCAGTTTGTAATATTTTTTTCCCTTTCTTGAGTCAATTGTAACCTTTGAAGTGTCTGATGCTAAGTAACCCTACACACACACAATTGCGTGATTTTTCTATATGAATTAGAGTTTTCTGATTTTCACTCACATCGTCCTGGACAATATTTATATCATTCAGGATGATATTTTTTGAAACAGAAACCCTAATAAGGGCATCATGGTTAAGGCAGCAGTCATTAAGCTGATAGGCCTTGACGATACCTGTATCGGCCAGGATGATAGGCTAAAAATAGAAAGAATTAGCCGCCATAATCTATTTAGGCATTCTTTATTTTGGAAATCGGCCAAGATAATCTTGTATCATCCTGGATGATGTAACACAATTATGCCTAAAATAATCCAGCAATCAAGGAAAGCAATTAATGCTAATTGATACGATTACATCATCTCAGGACGATAAGTTCAAAAACCTTAGTTGCTCCTAGATGATCAACATCGGCCAGCTCAAATTTCGGGTGATGTTCTGGACGATTTTCCTCTAATTTGAACTAATAGTACGGGGCGAACGTGAGATCAACCCAGACGATTAAACTATTTTTGAATCGTCCAGACCTCTTTTCAGAGCGATTGTCTGGCCGATAATCTGTGATTTGAACTAATCGTATAGGACGATATGTAATCATCCTAGACGATAGGAACAATTTTTTCTAATCGTCCCATATCATCCTGGCTAATTAGGCTTAAATTGCACTGATCGTACAAGACGATATATCTATAGTCCTGGATGATAATGTCAGCAAATTGCAATTAATGAGCTATTCTGAAGCTCTTCTATTTAAGAGCTCTTGTTGAACATTTTGAATAATCTTTTGTTGCTGTCTTGACCTAAGAAAGCTTAGAGGAGAGAAAGAGATAGAGGGAGAGAGAGAGAAGATATTGTGAGGGGGAGCTTATGAGGGAGATTCATAAGGGTTGCTCCAAGCATTATTCCACTTCTTCTTCCACCATCGTCTCTTGTCCTTGGAAGGGTTGGGAGAGGTAAGCTTCAGCGATCAATCAAGGTTCTCTGCCTGCTTCAGGAGGAAGCAAAAGGAGTTGGGTTCTCTGCTTCACCGGGGTTGGCGGAAAGGAGGTTTTTGTAAAGGCTTCTCGCCTTGCTGTGGGAGTAAAAGGAGAGTCATGTTTGTATTGTAATACTCGGAGGGTGCCTCTGGGGAGTGGATGTAGTTCTAGTTGATCGAGCCACTACAATCCCTTGTGTTCTTTTTATTGCTTTCGCATTTAATTTTCCGCACTTTGATTTCTGTGGTGATTTTGGTTTGTGATTGTTGTGCTTTGCTTAAAGATTTTTTAAAATACCAATTCACCCCCCCCCCTCTTGGTTAGCCTCAGGCTAGTTCTTAAGGGCCTAGCATCCCTAATGAACTTTCATTTGGACTTTTCAAAAATATCCATTCAACTCGAATCCTATCCAGATCTCAATAAAATGCTTTTTTGAAATATCTAACTCAACTAAAACACAAGCCACCGATGGATGATAAACTAAGGCCATCGTCTGGTCTATTTATAATGGCCTACCAAGAATAGAAGCAAGACCAAAGAGAATTTATGAGTTAAAGAAATGAAGCCTCATATTAGGGGAAGAAACCTAGATGGGAGCAATAGGAAACTCCTCATAGACATCAAAATTTTGTGTCCATTAGAGAAGCCTTATTTGACAAGCATGAATATAGAAAGATCTTCAAGAGAAAATACAGCTATAATCGAAGTCATTGCTCAGTTAAATTGCCACATGATGAGGATAAAGAAATCTTCTTTGAAAGGAACCCATAAGCATCATATTAATAAAAAAACATCTGAATAATATCAAGATTAGGTTGCCTAAGGAGAAACCTTCCAACTAAAGTAAGAGAAAAGGGGAAAACCAATTGAGATATAACCAAATCATCAAACATTAAGGCGGGACATCCCTTAAATGAAGTATGAATTAACTGGGGCTGGGATGAAGCAGAGGAAGAGCCAACAATCACATCCTTAAAGGAACAGGATTTGCCATTAGGAACCATAACATTCAGTTGGAAAGATGACGACAGAGTTGTCATCCTTCAAACCAACAAAAATGGGAAAAAACTTAAAACAAAATGCTGAATAAGCTCAAAAAATATAGAAGGATCAAAAATAGAAAGCAAAAGAGAGGAAAATCCTCGCTAAACCATGCCAGAAGTAGCACAAAGAGAGGGCGAGCAGGCAAACCCTAAATCTCCAAATAATTCCCCTAAGGACTAGAATAGAGAGACGTTGGTCAAGGATGTATGATTCTTAAAAAGGATAATGATCATCAAGTAAAGATATATAATTACTATCTAAATCATAATGTCAGCTATCAGATAATTAAATGGAACATAAACATAAAATATAAAAAAAACAAAAAAAAAATATAGAAAAAACTATAGAGCTAAATAGAATAAAAATAAGCTACAACCAAATACTACTCCCCATTTTGACATCACATAAAAGAGTAAATGACAAAACAAAAAAATAAAATACAAGCATTAAAAAGAAAGACTAATATAAGATACAACACAAAATAAAATAAAGGCATAATCCTATAAGTGTGATGGCCCCTGATCAGCTGGTGGTGAGGGTGGCAATAAATATTGACTAAGAGCAAAACATTGCTTAGTGCACCACTCCCAATCAGCCTCATAATGTTGTTGTAATTGTTAGTGGTGCTATAGAAGTGCATCTGAGTCCATTATTCATTGTTGTCATTAATAAATAAGGTAAACCTAATGTTCAAGATGGCTAAACCCTCTACCATTATGGTATAAACATCACCATAAGGTGGTGTAGGTGTGGGTGCTGGTGCTAGAGAAGAAAGGCCTCCCCCTTTTCATAAAAAATTGGCTCCTTTACTAGCTCATCTTCTCAGTGTTTATGAAAAATAATGTGAAATGAGTTTCAGTATAAAAGGTAAGAAAACGATCTACATTGCCATGATAGATAAGTTGATATTTGTGGCCGAGGATATAGGCTACAAGTTATTTTAGAGCAATATTTTTCTTTTGTTGGCAAGTAGTTTAATGAATAGTACTGAGATTCTATAAATACATGATAATAATATGATCCCCAAAAATGGTGTGTCTGATATAATAAAATATATAATAAATGATAGAAGTGGAGTAATATTTACCCTTAAAAGTTTATTAGGGATGTTCAACTCTTGTAAACTAGTCCTGAGGCTAACTATAGGGGGGTTTATTTAAAAATTTCTCAAAATAAAAACACAAACACAACCAAACTAAGATTCACCACAAAAGAAACGAAGTGCAAAAATTAAATACAGAAGAACAATAAAAAAAGAACACACCAGATTTTTTAGTGGTTCGGTTAATTTAACCTATATCCACTCTCTAGAGCCTCTCCTCTGAGTATTGCACTAAACTCAATGTCTCTCCTTTTGCCCCCGTAGAAAAGCAGAGAAGATTGTACAAAAACTCCTTTCCATTGACCCTAATGAGGCAGTGAACCGAACTAATTTTGCTTCCTCTAAAAACAGGTTGAGAACCCAACTCCATTTGCTTCCTCCTGAAGCAAGCAGAGAACCAAACTCCTTTTGCTTCTTCCAAAAGTAGGAAGATAACCTTGATCAGTTACTGAAGTAGACCTCTCTTGAACATTCAAGGAACCAGGGAAAACGAGCAAAGAAAATGACTCAGATCCTTGCTTGGAGTAACCTTTGTGAAACCCCTCACAAACTCCCCCTCATAAGATCTTCTCCCTCCCTTGCTCTCCCTCTTCTATTGGCTCTCTTAGTTCAGGACAGTAGCAAAATATGTCCTCTTAAGAAAATAATAGATCTTTTAAGTAAGGGCTCCAATTTTCCCTAATTAGCAAACTAATTGTCAAATATTATCCTGTACGATCAGCACAAATTTAGCTCAATCTGCCAAGATGATTTGGAAGAGTTTGGATGATTAGAAGGATACTTTATTTAGATTATCCAGGATGATAGGATATCATCCTATACGATAAGTTTAAGTCATTTAATATCATCTCGACCGTCACCCCGGATTGATGTCTGGATGATGGAAAAATAACTAGATCGTGAGGGATAATATCACAATTGTCCGAGCCAATTAGTGCAAAATGAAAAATATCATCTAGAATGTTACCCTGAATGGATGTTTTGATGATAAAGAAATAACTTGATCATACAGGCTGATCTTGTGATCGTCCCAGATTATTAGTTCAATTCAATACATATCGTCCAAGCATTGCCCTGGATGGAGCCAGAACGATTATTGATCATCCAGAAAGAACTAAGATTTGTGAACTGACCGTCCCGAATGATCCTACAATCATCCAGGATGATATGATCGAGCAATCAAAACTATAAATGCTTTCTATAATTACTAGATTAATTTAGGAATAATTATAATGCATCATCTAGGGCACTGTCCAAAAATAAAACATGCCTAAATAGATCTTACGGCTGATCCTTTCTGATTTGATCATATTATCTTAGATTATGCTAATATCATCTAGGACAATTCACTTAATTATGGTTGCCTTAACCAGGATGCCCTAATTAGGATTTTTGTTTTTAATTGATCATCTAGGATGATTTTTGGATTGTCCCGGATGATGTGATCAAAACATAAAACACTAATCAAATAGACAAAAAAATTTTCCCAATTATGACATATATTACAAGCTAACTCAGTCCTAATCTATCCAATCTTGAGTTTATTCGATTTGCAATTTTATGTTGTGGACATAAATGTTAGTAGATAAGACAATCATAGAAAAATAGAGATGTTTGTTATCTTGAAAATTATATTCACAATAATCTCCCCCTTTTTGATGATAAAAAATGATCAAACAATCAAAAATGTATAAAACATAAATAGAAGTAAAACAGTACAATGAAACAACTCAACCGCTGCCCACTACTCCCCATTTTGGCATCACAAAATGGACGAGGAAAACTTGAAATTAAAAAAAAAAAAGAATAAAAGACGAAAAGGAAGAGTGAAAGCCAAGTTTTTTCTTTATCAAGGCATGAATATAATAAATTCTCCATGTCATTGAATTAAAAAATTATAAGAATAATGAGTTAACATCATCAAAATCTAAAAAATGGTAGAATAGCCGATCTTGCTAGCCCATGCTGGGACTTCTCTCTGGGTAGAATCATCTTTTGGAAAAAAAAGACCTAACTCAGAAAAACCAATTAGATAAGAAAAGAGATCCATTCAAACCTTGGTTTCTAAAAATTTCTGATAAAATATTATACCAGAATAATTTTTCACAATTGCAAAATTCAAAATCAAGTCTTTGACAATATCAAGTGACACATGAACTCTTCTAAGATTTAAAGGTTTGAAAGAGATGGGAGCTTGTCTTTTGTGGGCTCATTTTATGTCGCTTGTCAATTGATTGGTGCATTTTGTGCATTTTTTATTTTTGATACACTTTGTGTATCTTTCAATTTTTTTTGGTGATAAATACTCAATTATTTAGTTTTTCTTCTTTTTGGGGATCATTTTATGCCCTTATCATTTTTGCAAGCTAGTTCAGTTTTCAAAACTCTTAAATACTCCCAGTTCTGAGTATATCTTCCAAGTATTAGAGAAGAAAAACTCACTCTCTAATTTAAGGAAGAACAAGCCACAAAATAGGATCAAATTCATATGATAAATGCAACGATAACATTACAAAAAATTTGAAAGTAACATAAAGGCTTTGAACATTATATATATAAGATAGATTACTATAGCAAGACAGAAAAAATCACAATCGCAAAGTCTTGTTGTTAATTTGAGATAGACTTTTATTTAGAAAAAAAAATTACACCTCTAAAGGAAAGGAAACAATCAATGGTGTTTCTCCCTTGAACTGATTTTGATATGTATACCATTGACTACATATTTTCAAAAACAAAAATATTGCATAAAATATCATTTCAATAGTGATCACAAAGAAAAGAAGAAAAACTAAAATAATAGAAATAAAACATGAAAAAAGGCAAGTAAAAAGTAAAACAAATAAATATGAAATAAACAAAAGAGTAAAAAAAACAACAACAAGCAACAAAGCAAAAAATTCAAAATTTAGTAAACATCAAGTTCATGGATTTAAATCAATCACACCCAATCTGGTTCTTAAGATGCTGAATGTGTCAAAAGCTAGTGATTTAGTTAAGATCTCAGCCAATTTATTCTCAGTTGTCATATGGTGTAACTCAATGTCTCCTTTGGTCACATGGTCTCTAATAAAGTGATGCCTTATGGCAATGTGTTTGATCCTTGAATGTTGGATAGGATTCTTTGAGATGTAGATAGCACTAGTATTATCACAAAGGATTGAAATTGTGCCTATAGGAAATCCTAAATCCATAATTTATTACTTCAACCAAAGGAATTGGGCCACGTAACTCCCTAAGGCAATGTACTCAGCTTTAGCTAAGGAAAGTCGAATAGAGTTTTATTTTCTACTAGACTAGGATACTAAAGACTATCATATGAATTGGAAAGTCCCAAAAGTGCTCTTTCTATGCACCCTACATATTGTAAAATTAAAATCAAAATATCTAATAATCTCAAAATAAGTGATGTGCCTATGATACCAGATTCCTAAGTTTTGGGTCCCCAAAAGATATCTAAGAATTCTCTTAACTATAGTAAGGTGGGATTCTTTAGGATCAATTTAAAAGCTATTATATCAGGTCAGCTAGCAGTAAGGTAATGTAAGAATCCAATCATCCTCTATACTTCTATTGATCAATATATTTTCCATTTAACACTAGAAATTATGGGAGTATTTATCAGCTTGGCTTTATTCATTTCATATTTCTTCAAGATGTCCTTTACGTACTTTGATTAATTTAAAAAGGTTTAATCATCTAATTATCTTATGCTAAACCCCAAAAATTAGGAAAACTCTCCCATCATACTCATCTTAAACTCCTTACTCATTATTTTAGAAAAAGCATCACATAGCTTTTTATCAGAAGATCCAAAAAGTATATCATCAACATAGATATGAATAATGAGTAACTCATCTCCTACTTTTCCCAAAAAAAGAGTGGTGTCTACACCCCCCTTAACGACTCCCTACTTAGAAAAAATATGTTAAGCCTCTCATACCAAGCTCTTAGTGCTTGTTTTAATCCATATAAGTCCTTTTTTTAATTTGAAAATATGATTTAGAAATTGGGAACTCTCAAAACCTAGGGGTTTCTTTATAAACACATCCTCTTTTATTACCCCATTTAAAAAGACACTCTTAACATCCATTTGATAAAGATTAAATCATTTATAACAAGCAAAGGCTAGTAGCACTCTAATGGCTTCCAATCTAACTATAGGGGCAAAGTTCTCCTCAAAATTAATCCCTTTTATTTGGTTGTACCACTTAGCCACCAATCTCGCCTTATTCGTAATCACCACAGCAGAATCATTAATCTTATTCTTAAAGACCCATTTGGTTCTAACTACACATGATTCCTTTGTTTAGTCTACATGCTCCCAAACATCATTCCTAACAAATTGGTTTAATTCCTCTTGTGTGGATAAGATCCAAAACTCATCAGACAAGGCTTAATTAATATTGGTGGGTTCAGTTATTGAGATAAAGGTAGAGTGGTTCACTTCCTTCCTAAGTCCATGATTAGTTCTAACACCTTCAAAAGGGTCTCCTAAGATTAGTTCTTTAGGATGACTCAAAAACATATCTCTAATATCTAGGCAAAGTTTGTGTAGGCTCAACCCTTTCCTCTATATTTGCATTCTCTACTCCTTGGGTAATCACACCTACTCCTTAAGTGTTTTGGGAGTCTACCCTCTTCTCCAAATTTTTAATTTCTTTGGAAATCTCCCCAACACCATCTTCATCCCCAACTTTAGACTTCTTAGGATCATATTCATCAAACACTACATGAGTAGTCTCCTCCACAACTAATGTCCTCTTATTAAACACCCTAAAGGATTTCCCAACACATAAATATCCTAAGAACACTCCTTCATAAAATTTTGGGTCAAATTTTCCTATGTGAGACTTCCCATTATTAAGAATGAAAACCTTACAGCCAAAGACATGGAGGGGGAAAAGATTGGATGTCCTACCCTTAAGGATCCCATAGGTTGTCTTATCAAGTTCGGCTCTAACATTCAACCTATTCAACACATAACAAGCTGTGTTTACTGATTCAACCCAAAAGTATTTTGAAAATGAATACTCAATAAGCATTATTCTAGCAGATCCTACTAAGGTTCGGTTCTTCCTTTCAGCTACCCCATTCTACTGAGGGGTCCTAAGAGCGGAGAAGTTGTGGCTAATCCCCTTATCCTCACAAAAGTCTCCAAATCTCTCATTTTCAAACTCTACCTCATAGTCACTATGGATAGTCAAGATCTTACAACCTAAATTTTTCTAAATCTAAGTGGAGAAGGATCTAAACTCACTAAAAACTCACTCTTATGAGATAAAAATTTAATCTAAGTGAACCTCGAGTAGTCATCGACAATCACAAAACCATAGGCTTTCCCCCCTAAGCTAGAAGTTCTAATGGGTCCAAACAAATCCATGTGAAGGAATTCTAAAGGTCTAGAGGTACTAATGTCCTTAATGGAATGAAAAGTGGATTGGACTTGCTTCCCTAGTTGGCAGGCATCATATAGGTGGTCTTTAGTGAACTTATGCTTGGGAACATCTCTAACTAGGTTCTTTTGGGTCACTCTTCTAAGGGTTTTCATATTGGCATGACATAATCTTCTGTGCCACAACCAAGTATCAACAATAATAGTCTTTAAACAAAAAGAAGTAGCACATTCAATATTATTTAAATCAAGCATGTAAACATAGTAGATCCACTTTCCCTACAAAATAGTATTGCTATTCAAGCTAATAATGCATGTATTTGCCAAAAAATTTATGATGATGCTCTTATCACACAGCTGACTGATGCTTAGCAAGTTATGTTTTAGTCTATCTACAAACAAAACATTTTCAATCAAAAGGTTCTTGGAGTTTTCGATTATACATGCGCCCACCACTTTTCTTTTGGTGTTATCTCCAAGAGTGACATTGCCTCCAGCCCTAGCCTCTAACAAAATGAAATGGTTAGCATCTCCAGTCATATGTTATGAGCATCCACTGTCCATATACCACATGCTCTCATGAAGCCTTTTGTGAGAGTAAGCCTACAAAATTATCAAATGATAGATTTAGGAACCTAAACAAGTTTAGGTCCCTTCTTTTGGAAGGAAGAACGCAATGCATGTGTGTTATGCTATGGATCATTCAATTTGGGTCTCCATATCCAATGTGTACTTTGATGAATAGTGCAAGTGTGTGAAATGTTCCTTAACATGCCACATGAAAAACATCTAACACAAGGAAAAGGGTTTACTTATTTATTTTGGCTATAGTACCTCTTCCAAGATTTTAGATTTGGATCAGGTGTGGGTGTAGTCCTATTTCCCTCAAGTGCATTCAATTCAGCTTTAAACCTCAAGTTAGCAATTTCTATAATAGTATTATCAACTCTCAAATAGTGTTCCCTACTTTTAGCTTCATCAATATAAGTTTTATAATCAATTTCAAGTGAGGTGTAGGATGCCTTCAATAAATCATGCTCAATAACTAGCTCAAATTATTTTTTATTCAATTCATCAAACTCATCAAGTAAGGACATGTGATTGCTATCAATTTGGGAGTGATTTTTTAATAAAATTTCATGCCCTTTTTTGCAAATTAAAAAACTCTAATTTTAAACTAGCATCTAATTTCTTAAGTTTCCTATATGATGCATGAATTTTTTACAAACTTCAAGTAGGTTGGTTTTCATACCTCTTTTTGGTCAAACTGACCAAGAGGATCACCCACCATCAAGTACAAATTTATAGTCTCCTCCTTCGCTTCAGTCTTAGAGTCAGATGTAGAATCTGCCTAGAACGCCTTTGGAATTGCTTCTTATCCTTCTTGAACTTAGGTTTCTCCTCAACCTTCGCCTTTCTTGAGTGATCCTTAAGTGTAGGATAATCATCTTTGACATGTCCAAGCTTCCTGCATTCAGAACAAAAAACATCAAAATAAACTCTAATTTTTTCTATCCTTACCTTTTTTTTCACTTTTGATGATGGTTGTGGTTCTTCCTTAGAAAGCTTTTGAATTGCCTAGTGATAATGGCAACATCATCACTTTTAGACCCGAAAGAATTTGTATATATATCGTTAGCTTTCAATGCCACAATTTTCTCCTTTATCTTCTCACTTGCATTAAGTTATATTTTGTTCACCCCTTGCTTGTAGGCAATGAGTGACCCAAGTAAGTTTTCAATAGAATAAGTATTCAAATCTTTAGATTCAGTAATTATAATAATCTTAGTATCTAAGGAAGAAGGCAAGCATCTCAAAATCTTATTGACTCTTTTATAATTTATGAGTTCTCTTCCTAAGGAATGTAATGAGGTGATAATTTGAGTGAACCTATTATATAAGTAGAAATCGATTCAATAGGTTTCATACAAAAATGTTCGTAGTCATGCACTAAAATATTCAATCTAGATTGCTTAACTTCATTTATTCCTTTATAAATAATATGCAATCTAACCCAAATCTCTTTACCATTAGCACAAGTTAAAACATGCATATAATCTTCCAATTTCAATGCACAAAAAAAATAATTTAAACATTTTGCATTCAGTTGTGCTAAATTCCTATCATCAAAAGTCCATTCATTAAAAGGAAGTATAGTTTTAATGCCATTAATTTTATGCAGGTGAACAATCATCCTTAACAAGCATCCACATGTGATAGTCAATCGACCGTTAAAACATAAACATGAGAGTTTAACAAATATTTAAAGGAATATTGTCAAACAAAGGTAATCGGGTAGTATAATACCCTTCCATAGTATTATGATTACCAAAGTTAGGCATTGATCAAAATTCAATAGTTTTCAAAAACTAATTTTATGAATCCTGCTCTGATACCACTTGAAAGTTGGCTAGGGATATTAAGCCCTTATGAACTCGTCCCAAGGTTAACTAAGTGGGGGGTGTATTGGTATTCAAAAACTTCTCCAAACAAAAACAAAAACATAACCTAACCATGATTCACCACAAGAGAAGCAAAGTGCAAAAATTAAATACGAAAGAATAATAAGAAAGAACACCCCACATTTTATAGCGGTTCGATCAACTTGACTTACATCCACTTCCAGGAGCCTCTCCTTTGAGTATTGTACTAAACTCAGTGTCTATCCTTATGGCCCAATAGCAAGGTAGATAAGCCTGTATGAAAACTCCTTTCCACCAACCCCGGTGAGGCATAGAACCCAACTCCTTTTATTTTCTCCTGAAGTAGGTAGAGAATTCAACTCCTTTTGCTTCCTCCAGAAGCTGGTAGAGAACCTTGATCAGTTGCTGATGTAGACCTCTCTCGAACATCTAGGGAACCCAGGACAATGGCCAGAGAAGACAACTCGGGTCCTTGCTTGGAGCAACCTTTGTAAAACCCCTCACAAACTCCCCCTCACAAGATCTTCTCTCTCTCTCTCCCTATTACTCTCCCTCTCCTCTTAGCTCTTTGATCCTGAGATAGCAGCAAAATATGTCTTCTTGATAAAATAAGAAATCTTTTAAAAAGGGCTCCAAATTTTACCTAATTAATAAATTAATCAAATATCATCAAGGATGATCTACCGATCGTCCTGTACGATCAATAAAAATTTAGCTCAATCAGTTAGGAAAATATTGAAGAGTTTGGATGTTTAGAAGGTTACTTTATTCAGATCATCAAGGACATTAGGATATCATCCAGGATGATAGGATATCATCCTGTATGATTAGTTCAAGTCATCAAATATCATCCAGACCATCATCCTTGATGGATGTCTAGACGGTGGAAAAATAATTTGATTGTTAAGGAAGATCTCACAATCGTCCAGGCTGATTAGTACAATATGACAAATATCATCCAAAACATCACCCTGAATGGATGTTTGGACGATGAAGAAATAACTTGATTGTCCAGGCTGATCTAAAAATCATCCCAGATGATTAGTTCAATTCCATACATATTGTCCAGAGCATCACCCTGAATGGAGCTAGGCCGATTATTAATCATCCAGAAAGAACTAAGGTTTGTGAACTGATTGTCCTGCATGATCCTATAATCGTCCAGGATGATATGATAGAGCAATCAAACCTTAAATACTTTCCTTAATTACTAGATTAATTTAGATATAATTACATAGTATCGTCCAGGATGATGTCCAAAAATAAAACATGCCTAAAAAAATCTGGCGGCTGATCCTTTCTGATTTGAGCTTATCATTCTAGACGATGATAATATCATCCAGAACGATTCACTTAATTGCGGTTGCCTTAACCTGGATGCCCTAATAATGGTTCCTATTTTTAATTGATCCTTTATGATAATTTTTGGATTGTCCCGGATGATGTGATCAAAATATAAAATACTAATCAAATAGATAAAAAATTTTCCAAGTGTATGTGTACAAGGTTACTTAGGATCAGGACCAACAATTTTATAATGGACTCAAGAAAATGTAAAAGATACTTTATGTACAATACAAGCTGACTTAGTCCTAATCTATCCAATCTTGGGTTGGTTTGATTTGCAGTTTGATCTTATGGACCTAAAATGTTAGTAGACAAGACAATCATAGAAAAATAGAGATGTTTGCAATCATCAAAATTATATTCCCTAAAACCAAATCTGCAGTAACCCTATCCCTAGCGTTAGGTGATGTTTCAAGGATGTATCGGATGACTTAGGAATTTTGGTTTAAGGACTAAACTAAGGGCTGGTATTGACTTAATGGTTGACCCCTAATGGTGAGGTTGATAATAATATATTCATAGGAACTCTTAGATGAGAGCAACCATGTTTCGAACCTTCATAAATAGGTGTAAGTATTAGGCTATGTTCTCTTTAGTGATTTCCACATTCTCTTACAGATATATGAGGATTTAACAAAGTAATTTGCATTCTCCCTAAGATTAGAAAAGAACGCAAAGAGGAGTTCAAAATTAAAATGAAAAGTTAGGGTAAGGAGAAAGTGTAGGGTAGTGGAAGTAGAAATATTCATGGCTTGATAATTGAGGGCAAGCGTGTCTGTGAGATGATAGGGTTTGATATAAGTAGTTGTAAAGAGATGATATGCAGCCTCATATTCTGTAGTTTGAAATCTATTGTCCAAAGGATGATTAAAGGAACTCCCTAGTAATTAAGAAGATTGAGCATAACATAAGAAGTAAATGAAAGGAAGTTAAAGTTGAGTGAATGAAATCTTTAGAATCTTTTCCAATTTATAGAGATTTTAGCATATTGTAAATTTTGATTGAGGTTCATACTGGACTATCAAAGGGAGTTAAATTGTTTAGATGACTTATCAAAAAAGGTGGTCAAATAGTATAGTGCAATTAGGATCATCCTGGATGATCTTCACAAAAGTAGTCATCTCGATGATTCATTCGATGATTTTTTAACAAACATAACATCTTGTATGAATGGTGTTTGTATTGTATAATAGTGTAACTATTATCATACTGATCGATTTGAATTCATCCAATGACTATCAATACACGGATCATCTTATACAAAGTGATGGTCATAGACTATGATCACTAATTATTGGTTAGATGGGAACCATTGATTTTATGATGAGTGAGGATGTGCAGACATGTAAAGATCATATAGTATGAATACAGTTTGTATAGTGTAAAAGAAGATTGCATAGTATGAATGAGGTTCATACAGTATAATGTGAGAAATTTTTTTTCATTTTAATTTTTTTTTTAAATAGCTTAGTATGTGAAGATTAGGGAACAATTAGTAACTAGAATTATGATACAAAAAAATGAAATAAAATAAATAAAAACACAACAACAAAAATTATTGTACAAAGTGGTAGTCAAGGATATGCAGTTCTTCTAATGATTTTCGATACATGGATCATCTTGTACTAAGTGGTGGTCGTATTGTATGATCACTAATTTTTGGTCAGATCATAACCATTGATATTATGAGGGGTGAGGATGTGAAAACATGTGAAGATCATATAGTATGAATGAGGATTTTATAGTATGAATGAATATTATATAGTATGAATGAGGTTTATATAGTACAATGTGAGCAATTTTTATTTTCATTTTCATTTAATTTTTTTTAAATAGCTTGGTGTGTGAATATTAAGGAACAATTACTAACTAGAATTATCAAAAACACAAAATGAAATAATAATAAATAAAATAAAATAAAAAACTCAACAAAAATAAAAATACATATAAATAAATTACTGCATACATTGTTCATTTCACTATGCCTTGAATCAAGCATGAATATCTATGATACATAGTATAGTCCTTAATGTGTTAATGGTATCATAGTTTAGGGGATTGGTGAATATGTTTGCAACTGAATTTTAGTTGCTATATGATATAGTTTTATATCTCCCTTAGCTACATGATCTCTAATGAAATGATATTTAATGTATGTATGCATAGTGCAGGAGTGTTGAATTAGATTTTTAAAAAAGCAAATGGCTCTACTGTTATCACACAAGATAGGAATGGTGCCTATAGATAATCCATGATATATGATTTATTATTTCAATCATAAGACTTGGGTAATACAGCTTCTTATAACTATATATTCTGCAGTAGTGGTGGATAAGGTTATAGAATTTTTCTCCTACTAGACCAAGAAACTAATGATTGTCCCATAAATTAACAGGTTCCTAAGGTGCGTTTTCTATCTATCCTACACCAAATAAAGTCTAAGTTTGAATATCTAATAATTTCAAAGGAAGAGTTACTCTAGGATATCATATACTTAAATTTTTTATGCCCAAAAGGAATCTAAGACTTCTCTTAACTGCAATCATATGAGATTTCTTGGGATCAGCTTGGAATCTGACACAAAGATATACACTAAACATTATATCTAATCTACTAGTAGTCAAATATAGAAGTGATCTTATAACTCCCCTATACTACTTCAAATTTACTAATTTTCTATTTAGATCCTCGTGTAATTGAATGGTAGAGCATATGGGTGTCTTCATTGCCTTAGCACCTTCCATCTCATATTTATTTAAAATTTATTTGATGTATTTACTTTGAATAAGGAAGGTTCTATTATATCTTTGTTTCATACTAAATCCAAGGTAGTATGTATGCTCTCCCATCATACTCATCTCAAATTCTTTACTCATATTTTTTGAAAATTCATCATAAAGATTTTTTTTTTGTGATCAAAATAATATATCATCCAAATAAATTTGTATAATAAGTAAATCATCTCTTATTTTCTTAAGGAATAGGTGCTTGTAAGCTTTCTTAAAATGTATAAAGCAATTATAAATATATTTTCTTTGAGAAAAATTTAAATACAATCCTTTTAAGCTTCTTTTAGTTTTGTAGTTGAATTAATCATTATGAATAATATATCACTACAGGAAGTAAAATTGATAATCCCTAATGGGTTAAGATTATAAAACTTAAATTTTTATCTTGAATATCATAGTCAAATTCAAGACAAAAGTACATATGATCCCGAAGGGTCAAAGTGATGTTCGATTAATTATTTAGCTATGATAATCTAGATATATTATCATTAATTTCATATTCTAAATCATAATGATTAGTGATATATCTTTCTAAGGAAAGAAAATATCATTTATCTTCAATCATTTCAATATGACGATAAAGATTGATCTTATATTTTTTTATTTTCCCACAGAGAATAATTTTATTTTTCCCATTCAATTAAGGAACTAAATAGAATTGGGCTTTGCTTTTTTGGAGTCTTGAATCTCCTAAGGAGTGATATGAAAGGTATGATGTGAGAATTTCAGTTGAGATTGGATCAAATTTGAATAATGATTTTGAAGTCCAAAGGACGAGAACTAGTAGACATTTTGGGATTCTAAAATAATTCAAACTTGCCTCATTTTATCCTATTTGTTGGGTTATAAATTTTGGATTATAAAATATTTTAATTTGAGTTGTCAATTTATTAGAATGTTGCGATTATATTCCCAATATTAGGGACTTATGATATTGGGTCTTCCTTGGATGATAAATCTAAGCTGGGCACTAAATGATAGTGCCTGAACCTAACTAATGAAATACAAATTTGATCTTACCTTAGCCTAGATCGGAGTGCTAGTTAAATCATCTAGGTGCTTTAAAACCATTTATATAGTCTTTATGAAAGAAGGGAAGGCTGTTATTTAAGTTTTTGAAAATTTTGGACCAATGTTTAGAGAAGTCCTAATTTTCCCACTTTATTTATATATGGTGATTATGCTCAATTGTAATTAAAATTTCAATTCCTTAACTAGTTTCTAATGTATTACATACTGATTGACCTTGAATGTATAAATCATGTATGATGAATTTCAAAAATATTTAGGCTTAGAAAATAGGTTTTTCCCTAGAGATACACAACATCCCCTAGATAGAGCTATACCCAAACAAGTTAGGCAGTCTGCCATGACCCGTAAGCGGTGAGATGCTTAGAACAGAAGAGAAGGTAAAAATATGAATGCATGAGAACTCTAAATCATTCCCGAGATTACTTCATAATTAGTGTTTTTTTTATGTGAGCCTAAAATTTATTTAGTTAGAAACAAAAATGTTTTCTCGTTATCCTTAAGAGCCTAAATGTGCTTTCCAAGCTAAAACAAATTACACATGCAAAAAAGAAACACATAAAATATGTAATTTTTAAAGTACAAATAATACAATCACATCATTAATCATATCATATAAAATAAAAATAAATGTCATGTGGCAAGCATTTCTAAATATACAACATAGTGACTATAAAAATTAAAAGTGGTTTGACACCACTAACAACAACTTAGACTCTAATCCTATAATGTAATATAAGTGATAGAGTGAGGTATTTTCCTTCTTTGTTTCTTCAAATACTTCCTTCGTGCTCCTTGGTATCATCAGGTCTGAATATAAAAATGAAAAAGAACTTCTCTCCATAGAGGTGTTTCTTTTCTCTTTGGATTTCAAATTTACTTGAATTTGGATCTTCAAATGGAAAGAACTCTTCCCTGTAGGGGGATGTTTCCTTCCTTTTCAAAGTCAAAATCAGGACATCAAATACCCCACTCTAAGTGACTTTCATAACTCATTATTTTATAATAAATTTAAAAATTTTAAAAATGACTCTACAGCCTGCATGTTATCATAAGCAATTCATAGAAAATCAGTAAAAGAAATCCCAAGAAATTATAAACTTTCAAAGCTAGCATTTGAGCTAATTACTATCACTTGGACATGCCTTTTTATTTTAAGGGAACTTAGCATGTTTAACACCTGCAAAAAATTTAATTAGTTAAATTTTTATTAATTTTCTCCTTGTACTTAAGAGTTTAGATACACAATATTCCCTTTTTATATCCCTGCATAAGTATGACCCCCTGTAAGAAGATTTGATTAGCATCAAGGAGAAATCTATCACCGATCATATCAATTCAAAGATAATATAATAAAATTATCACCTCATAGGAATAGAATTCACATTAATAAAAGTAACCAACATGTATGGAAATTTGCATAAAATTTACAAAAAATAAATTCATGTCACATAGTGAGCAAATATCCTAGCCTAAAATAAGAGTTGCTTATCCTAGAAAATCATCTACAGTGTGTACAACACTTTGTGTGATTTGGGTTTGTCCTAAATGAGTTATTATTTGAAATTTTCTAGTGTTTACTTTGTTTGTTCTAAGGCTAAGGAACTTTTATTGGAGTATAGGTATTAGTGTCTTAATATTTATTTTAGGATTGATTTTATTTGTTCAATGGAAAGTACATTTGTTTACTCAAGGTCCATGAGAATTATTTCACTCTCTTTGTTGCTAACTTAATAGCCTCATAGGCTTTGGCTACCTAGTAGTAACCAATAATATTTAATTAAGATTTTTTAATTTAAATTAATGATAACTCATTTTTAATGGTTTATTAATGATTTGAGGTATTATAATAGTGATTTGATTGAAAGTTCAAGGAGATTGTGAGACCTCAATGAACTATCCTTAGGCGCACAAAGTAGCGGTGAATTGGAAATTTAAAAGTCAAATACTAAAACAAAATATTGATTTTTAGTTTTTTTTTTTTTAATTGTTAACTAAATTCAGGAAAATAACTTATAATTATGTGAAAGCAATTAATAATTTTAAAAGTGATAATATTTTTTTTGTTCTTTCAATATATATAAAATTTCTTCCTGCAAGCCAAAATCCAACCTAAATGCATTTAATCTTAAATAATGAAATAAGCAAATTCAAATCATTGATAATTAAAAAAATGCAAAATGAAAATAAATGCATTAAGAAAAAGAAAACTGAAAGATTTTATAGAGGCTCAATCAACCTTGACGTACGTCAACTCCCTTGAGTCCAAAACTCTGGGTATTGCACTAAAATAAAGTTACTCCCCTTTTGCCCCAATATAAAAGGCAGAGAAGCCCTTACATAATCCCTTCCACCAAAACAGATGCAGCGGAATGCTGGAAGCTATGTCACCCTCTTGTTGACGACAACAAATCTAAAATCTTCTTCTCTCTCGTGGAGAAGGAAGAGTACCTCAGCTCCTTTTTCACTATCCTGGTGAAGGAAGAGAACCCAACTCCTTTTCTCCCTCTTGGAGAAGGCAAAGAACCTTAACGACATTAGTTTGAAGCCTCTCTCCCAAGAGAAAAGTTTAAGGACTCATCTGACCATAGGAGTAACTTTGGTGCTTAGCTAGTTTAGAGCAACTATAAGATTCCTTCACACTACTTCTCCCTCATGCTCAACCTCACTTTATCCATCCTCTCAAACCTTGGATCTCTCTCATAGTTCTTTCTTCAACACAAGACTCCTCTCTCATATTCTTATAGATAATTGAAACATTGCTTAAGTATTGGTCTTCAAAAAACCCTAAAAATTCAAATTGTCCCATCTCTGTTTATATAGAATGAATAGTTCAAACACTGGACCCATAAAGTATGATGTAAAAAGTCATTTAGATGAACTATTCAAATTATGCAAATATACAGTACAGTATAATCTTGAGGTTATCTAATACGATATGTTTAATTTCTTTGTATATCATACAAGATGATTCATGGGATGATTGAAAATCATCTCCGTCAATCGTCCAATACTACTCTCAACGCACAGTACGGTCAGTTGACTCCTATTGGGTCATCAAGTACAATTATTTAAATAATTAAGGTTTTATTTGGTATGTTATTTGGGATGACCAAACTTCATCTATGCAATCGTACGGTACGATCAATATCATACAGTATAATATATTATCTTTAATTAAACCATGATTTAATTGACTAATTATTGGGGATAATTTAAGTAACATTTCAAATTTCATATAATACATTTTAGATCATACAATGTGATTAGTTCAAAAATAATTTTTTAAATTTCTTGCTTAATTTATCTTGTAGTTAGGGTTTATAGGCATCATAAAATATTATAAGTTTAATATAATTAATGATTCAATTAGTTATTAAGACCATTTTCCTAATAACTGGTCATATAATATGATTGTAAGTCATACTATATGATTAGTTTAAGAAAAAAAATTTTCTTACATTTTTCTCTCTCCCCCTGTGAGTCTATGCATGATCACAAATTACATGCACCCTTATGTGTCTAGAATCAAGAAATAGAATATTATAAAAAAGTTAAAATTATAGACTCTTTAACTTGACACCCGATTCTACCCAAACTTTGTTTCAAATCTGATTTTATAGATTACACTTTTGATGATAGCAAACATTCATGGTTTTCTACAACTGCCTTGCCTACTAACTTTTCAGGTCCACTAGATCGAGTGCAACTCAAGCCAGCTCAAGATTGGGTAGATTAAGTCTGAGTTAGTTTGTAATTTCTTTATTTCTTGAGTTCATGAAAAATAAGTGGTTCCTGATGCTAAGTAATCTTGCACACACACACTTGAGGGATTTTTTAGAGTTTTTGTTTTGAGTACATCACTCAGGATGATTACCATATTGGCCAGGACGAACAGACTAAAAAAAGAAACCCTAATTAGGGCATTCTGGTTAACGCAGCTGTCATTAAGCATATCGTCCTGAACAATTCTTGTATCAGCCAGGATGATAAGATCAAATCAGAAAGAATAAGCCACCAGATCAATTTAGGTATTATTTATTTTTGGACATCGGCCAGGATGATCCATTACATCGTCCTGGATGATGCAACATAATTATGCCTAAATTAATCTAATAATTAAGGAAAGCAATTAAGGCTTGATTGATATGACCATATCATCCTAGACGATCGCAGGATCGTCTAGGATGATCAGTTCAAAAAACCTTAGTTTCTCCTAGCTGATCAACATCAGCCAGCACTTTTTTAGAGCGATGTTTTGGATGATTTTCCTCAGTTTTGAACTAATCATCCAGGACGATCATGAGATCGGCCCAGACGATCAAGCTATTTTTTTATCGTCCAGACTTCCTTTCAGAGCAAATGTCTGGCCAAAATTCTGTGATTTGAACCAATCATATAGGTTGATATTTTATCGTCCTGGACGATATGAACAAATTTCTTCTATTCATCTCAGATCGTCCCAACTGATTAAGCTTAAATTATACTGAACATTCAGGATGATATTTATGTTGTCATGGATAATAAAGTCAATAAGTTATAATTTATTAGCTATTCTGAAGCTCTTTTATTTAAGAGCTTTTGTTCAACCCTTTGGGGTATTTTTTTCTACTATCTTGACCTGAGAGAGCCAAGAGGAGAGGGAGAGAGAGGGAGGAACTTGAGAGTGGGAGTTTGTGAGAGGGTTCACAAAGGTTTCTCCAAGCAAGGTTCCAAGGTATCTTCTCTGATCTTCGTCCTTCGTCCTTAGGGGTTCAATGGAGATCTTCTTCAGCAATAGATTAAGGTTCTCTGCCTGCTACAAAAGGAAGAAAAAGGAGTTGGTTTCTCTGCCTCGCCGGGGTCGGCAGAAAGGAGTTTTTGTGAGGGCTTCTCCACCTTGCTATGGGAGCAATAGGTTTGTCACTGTATTTTAGTGCAATACTTGGAGGGCGCCTCCGGGGAGTGGATGTAGGTCGAGTTGACTGAATCAATATAAATTTTTGTGTCCTTTTTACCACTGCTTATTGCATTTATTTCTTCATCACTTTGATTTTTGTTGTGGACATTTTTGTTTTTATTTGTGCTTGGCTTTAAGAAATTTTAAAATTACAATTCACCCGCGCCCCCCCCCCCCCCCCCCCTCTCGGTTAGCTTTGGGCTAGTTCAAAAGGGCTTAACATCCCTAATGAACTTTCAAGTGGTATCAGACTGAGATTCATAAAAACATAGTTTTAAAACTTTTTGAATTTTGATCCATGGCTAACTCCAGTAATCGTAATACTGCGGAAGGGTATTCTATTACCCGACCATTTTTTTTTATAATATCATTTTTTATTTTTGGAAAACTTGCATGTCTACATTTTACAATCAATTGATTATTGCATGTGGATACTTGTTAAGGATGGTTATTCACCTCCAACTATTAAACTTAATGGTGTTACTGTTCCACATCCTTTTATTAAATAGACTCTTGATGATAGGGATTTAGTACAACTCAATACAAAATGTTTGAACTATTTTTTTTGTGCTTTAAAATCTGAAGATTATATGTGTGTTTCAACTTGCACAACTAGTAAAGAAATTTGACATAAATTATGTATTACTTATAAATGAACCAATGAAGTTAAGTATTCTCATTTGAATATTCTTTTGCATGATTATGAACTTTTTGTATAAAATCTCATGAATCAATTTCTGATATGTATATGAGATTTACTCAAATTGTTACATCATTGCATGCTTTAGAAAAAGAACTCACAAATTTTGAAAAGGATAATAAAATTTTGAGATGTTTACCTTCTTCCTTTGATGCTAAGATTACTGCAATTACTAAATCCAAAGATTTGAATACTTATTCGATTTATAACTTACTTGGATCACTCATTACTTACGAGCAAGGATTGAATCAAAGAAATCTGAATGCAGGTGAGAAAAAGAAGGAGAAAACTATAGCACTGAAGACCAATGAAACAAATATAAATTCTTCCAGGTCTGAAAGCTGAAGTTGCCTTCATCACTAGGCAATTCAAAAACTTTCTAAGGAAGAGTCACAAGCATCATCAGAATTGGAGAAAAGGTAAGGATAGTAAAAATTTTAATGGTTCTTCTGATGTTGTTTGTTTTAAATGCAGGAAGCCTGGACATGTCAAAGCTGATTGTCCTACACTTCAGGATCACTCAAGCAAAGTAAAGAGTGAGAAGATACCTAAGTTCAGGAAGGATAAGAAGCGAGTTCAAAAGGCAATTTGGGAGGAATTTGCATCTGACTACTCTGAGACTGAGGTAGAGGAGGAAATAATAAATTTAGGCTTCATGGCTAATGATCATCTTGAACAATTTGACCAAGAATAGGTATGCCAACCAACCTATGTTTAATTACTTGAAATATGTGAGAAAATTCATACATCATATAGAAAACTTAAGAAAACTCATGCTAGTTTAAAAAAAGAGTTTTTGAATTTACAAAAAGAGCATAAAATTTTAATTAAAGATCATTTTACAATTGATAGCAATCACATGTCTCTACTAGATGAATTTGATGATTTAAATAAAAGCATTCTGAGATAATTATTGAGCATGATTCTTTGAGAACTTCCTACACCTCACTTGTATCTAATTTTAAAGCTTCTAATAAAGAATATGAGTATAAAAGCATTATTTGGATGTAGATTTAGAAAGTGCTGACTTGAGGTTTAAAAAAAAAATAATACACTTAAGAAAAATTGGACGACATCGATAGTTGATTTAAATCCAAAACCTAAAAAGAGGCATTATAACCCAAATCGATTAAGAAATCCTTTTCCTAGTGTTAAATGTTTTTCATGTGGCATGTTAGGACACATAGCACATACTTGCACCATGCACCATAGTACACATTCGGTGTAGAGACCCAAATTGCATAATTCATAGCATAACACTCATGCATCGCATTATTCTTTTCATAAGAAGGAACCCAGACCTGTTTGGTTCCTAAATCTGATATTTGATGATTTTGTAGGAGTGCTCTTACAAAAGGCCTCGTGCTAGCATGTGGTACTTGGAATGCGGAGGCTCACGGCTCTTAATTGCATAATTCTGCTGTTTAATCAATTCTGAGTTATATGATTTTCTAACCTATTGCTTGTTATTTTTTTTTTTTTTTGAATTTATGGTCCCACTTTCTTCTTGCTTAGTCGTATTTCTCTTTTTTCAATTTAGCACATTTTTTTAAGATCACTGCCGAATTGATATCTTGTGGCTTATTTTTTATTTTGGAAATTTGTAAATAAAAGATAGACATCTCTAAAATTAGTTAAAGGGGAAAACACTGTTGATTGTTTTCTTTTTTCTAACTTTTTTTAGTTGTGTAATTGTCTTTTTTAAACAATAGTCTATTTCAAAACAACAATTGGAGTTTGCAATTAAGATCTTTTCAATCTTGCTACAGTAAACTATCTTATATTTAATATTCAAAGTATTTACATTACCTTCAGATTTGTGAAAACTTGTCATTATATTTATCATATGACTTTTGATTCTATTTTGTGGTTTGTTCTTCCATATATTAGAGAGTGAGTTTTTCTTCTCTAATATCTAAAAGATATACTCACAACTAACAATATTATAAGAGTTTTTGAAAGAGAATCTAGCTTGCAAAAAAAAAAAAAAGTGGCCAATGGCGCCAAATTAAAATATATATATATATACACAAAGTGTATAAAAAATCAAAAGATATAGAAAGATCGCCATTCAATGGATAAGAGGCATAAAATGAGCCCATCAAAAGCAAGCTCTCTTCTCTTTTCAACTCTTAAGACTTAGAAGATTTAATGTGTCGCTTCATATTTTTTCAAAGGCTTAATTTTCTAATTCATGATCGTGATTAATGTTGCGACTCGAACTCACGAGTTTTAAATATTTTGATGATAGCAAACACTTCTGTTTTACTACGACTGCTTTCCACTAACATTTCAGGACCACAGGATCAAGTGCAACTCAAGCCAGCTCAAGATTTGATAGTTTTAGTCTAATTCAGTCTATAATTTTTCCTTTCTTGAGTCCATTGTAATCAGAGTGGTTCCTAATGTTAAGCAACCTTGCACACACACACTTGGGGGAGTTTTTGACTGTTTCTTAGAGTTTACTATTTTTGGTAACATTATCCGGGACGATCCATAAATCTTCCTGGACGATCGGTTCAAAAATAGAAATAATAATTAGGGCATCTTAAGTTAAGGCAGTCATTTTTATGTCACATCATCCTGGACAATTTTGTATCGGCTGGCATGATAGGCTCAAAATAGAAAGAATCAGTTGCCAAATCTATTTAGGTATTAGTTATTTTTGGACATCGTACAGGGAATCATTATGGATCGTCCAAGACGATCCAACACAATTTTGCCTAAACTAATTTGGAATTTAAGTAAAGTAATTAAAACTTAATTGCACAATCAAATCATCCTGGATAATTGCAGGATCGTCCGGGATGATACGCAGGATGATTGAACATCGAACATCTTCTTTTTAGGGTGATGTTTAGAATGATATTCCACGATTTATACTGATAAGCCAATATGGTACATTATCATCCTGGATGATATGAACAAACTTATTCTGATCGTCCCAAATCATCATGGCAAATTGAGCTTATTTTGTGCTGATCCTACAGGCCGATATTTATATCAGTCTGGATGATAAAGTCGGCAAGTTATAATTAATGAGGTTTTTTTGAGCTCTTCTATTTAAACTTTGATAAGACACTTAGTATGTGTCTTTGGCAGCCATTGTAGCTTCGTTCTTTTGGAGGGAACTTGAAGAGAAAGCTTGAAAGGGGGAGAGAAAAGGGTGGAGTTTCAGAGAGGGAGAAGATCCTTGGAGGGGGTTTCAAGGAGTGTGGAGGGGGATTCCACACGGTTGCTCCGGCGAGCTTGCACCTTAGTACAATCGGATTCAAGGCTTATCACGAGGGAAGTTCTGGGAAGAAGAAGATCTCTTTGGTGTCAAAGGACCCAGCTACTCCGCCACACCAGGGAAGTTGGAAGTGATTTTGTAAGGGCTTCTCCGCCTAGCTATGGGGGATAAAAGAGAAACACTGAGTTTAGTGCAATACTCATAGGATGCCTCAAAGGAGTGGACGTATGTCAAGTTTGACCGAACCACTATAAATCTAGTGTGTTCTTTCCTTTATTATTTCTGCATTTAAATTTTTCATCCTTTGATTTTCTTTGTGGTGAATGTTGGTTTAAGTTTTGTGATTTCTTTGAAAGATATTTTAAAATACCAATTCACCTCTCTCTTGGTTAGTCTTGGGCTAGTTCATAAGGGCTTAACATCCCTAATGAAATTTTAATTAATTACTTTGAAATATTATTCCATAAAATGTTTTTCTGGAATAAGGTAATAAGAAGATCTTTTTTCTTATCCAATTGTTTTTCCAATTTAAGATCCTTATTTTTAAAAGACGGTTTGCCCTCGAGAAGTCTGAGGTAGGACTAATAGGATTAGTTGCTTTACCATTTTTCAGACTTCGATGATGTGAGTTCTTTGATTCTTACAAATTTTTAATTCAATCAAATGGAAAATTTATCAAAGATGGTAAATTGATTCTTTGATAAAAATACAATTTTAAAAAAAACTTTGCTTTTTGCTAGTTTTTATGTCTTTTCATTTTTTATCGTTATTGTTTTTAGTTGATTTTAATGTTTTTGGGCTTTCTCTGATCATATCCATCCATCCTTTATTTTCAAATTTTTATCACATCATCCTGGAAGATATTTATATCATCCTGGACGATCTATTTCATTCACTTCTTAAACACCATCTACTGATCTTTATGACCCCTCTATTCGTTATCGTCCTTGACGATATGATCGTCATCTGCTTCAATCAGTCTTGGACTATCCTTTTACATCCTGGACGATGCTTTCAGTTAATGGTAATCGTCCTGTAAGATCCACTGTTCATCCTTAACGATACACGTGGAAATATGTTTAAAAGCCTTAAATTTGGCCGGTAGGATCTATTATTGGTGATCATCCTGGACGATCTACCTATTCGTCCTGGACGATCACTTTAAACATTTTAAATTCGGCCAGTACAATCCATTATTTGACATCATCTTGGACAATCCACCTAATCGTCATGGACGATCTGCTTTTTAAACTGTCATCTAGATTGTCCCATCGATACGATCACCCAGGTCTAATCATTTCGGATGATATCAGATTGTCTCGGATGATCGGACCACCATTTTTACCAATCATCCAATAGCAATTATTGCACCATATCATCCTGGATGATCTTACAATCATCCTGGATGATCTAGCCGATCCTTTAAATTCAGAGCCTTCCAACCAGATTTCTTCACACCACCTGAGTCAGAGCCTTCCAGCCAGATTTCTTCACACCACCTGAGTCAAATTGCTTCCTGCTTCCTATTTTCTTAATTTTTTGTGCCAATGGATGGAGGAAAATGCTCTCATCACCTGTCCGGAAGTTCATCAATGGCCATTCTGGACCCTCAATTCCTAGAGGCGGATGATCAAGCCGCCTACCAGCAATACAAGATGGCCAGCATTACTGTTTCCCGATCGATCAACCCAAACCACCTTTCATATCGAGTAATTGATATTTTCTCTCACACCTCTTTGTATTTCATTCTCACTCTTGCAATCTCCTTTAATTCTGAGCTTCTATTTGAATTCTTCGCAAGCCTTCAAATAAATTCTTCCTTCACTTCTCTTTGATTATATGTGAATCAACACCCCGTCGAGCAAGAATTCCTAAAACTTTCCACCACAGGGGATAAACTCCATACCCTGTGTTCTGATTCTGATTTTGACTTGGCTTCGGCCAATCACTTTCTCCGCAACTCAAATGCCCACTTTCATATTGGAGAGACTAGCTCTTTACTTAATTATACTAAGATGATCCAGCAGGTCCTTCGCACCTATGTTATTAATAAAGATGGTCAACGAATCCATATCACTCCCCTTCTTTCACTCACCACTTTTTACATTATGGCCCATCAAGAATTCAATGCAAACGACCTGATCTTTTGCTACATCGAGCACTTGACTACAATTCAAGATCCCGGTCATAGGAGGATTCCAAATCTTGTGCTAGGATATATCATTGTATATGTTCTAGAATCCAAATATAACCTCCAATATCATGTTCCTCCCAACTATCAGCCCGCCTTCTACTCGAATAAATCCTTCAACATCCTTCACAGTACTATTTATTTTATAGTTTGATTCTGCTATTAAAAAATTAAAATTATGTTTTATTTCTTTTCCCTATTTCTTGAATTGCTTAGAATATTTTTTGGTGGTTTGCCATCATAAAAAAGGAGGAGATTGTTATAAATTTGAGTTTATGGATTAGACTTTTGATGATAGCAAACATTCATGATTTTGTATGACTGCCTTGCTTACTAACTTTTTAGGTCCACAAGATCGAGTGCAACTCAAGCCAGCTCAAGATTAGGTTGATTAAGTCTGAGTCAGTTTGTAATTTTTTCCTTTCTTGCGTTCATTATAAACAAAGTGGTAGCTTATGCTAAGTAACCTTGCATACACACACTTGAGAGATTTTTTAGAGTTTTTGATTTTGAGTACATCATCGAGGATGATTCCCATAATGGCCAGAACAATCAGACTAAAGATAAAAACTCTAATTAGGGCATCCTGGCTAAGGCAGTCGTCAATAAGTACATCATCCTGAACGATCCTTATATCTGTCAGGATGATAGGCACAAATCAGAAAGAATCAGCCACCAGATCTATTTAGGTATTATTATTTTTGGACATCGGCTAGGATGATCCATTACATTATCCTAGACAATGCAACATAATTATGCCTAAATTAATCTGATAATTAAGGAAAGAAATTAAGGCTTGATTGATATGATCACATTATCCCAGACGATCACATAAATGGTCAAGACGATCAGTTCAAAAAACCTTAGTTGCTTCTGGATGGTCAACATCAGCCATTGCTTATTTAGAGCGATGTTCTGGATAATTTTCCTCAGTTTTGAACAAATCATCCGGGACAATCGTGAGATCAACTTGGACGATTAAGATATTTTTTGATCATCCAGACTTCCTTTCAAAGCAATGGTCTGGCCAAAATTCTATGATTTGAACCAATCGTACAGGATGATATTTTATCGTCCTGCATGATATGAACATATTTCTTCTGTTTGTCTCAGATCTTCCCGGCTGATTAGGCTTAAATTGTACTGATCATACAGGACGAGAAAGTTCACAAGTTGCAATTAATATGCTATTCTAAAGCTCTTCTATTTAAGAGCTCTTGTTCAACACATTGTGGTATCTTTTGCTATTATCTTGAACTGAGAGAGCCAAGAGGAGAGGGAGAGAGAGGGAGGAACTTGTGAGGGGGAGTTTGTGAGAAGGTTTCACAAAGGTTGCTCTAAGCAAGGTTACAAGGTGTCTTCTCATATCATCGTCCTTCTTCCTTGGGGTTCAAGGGAGGTCTTCTTCAGCAATAGATCAAGGTTCTGTGCCTGCTTCAGGAAGAAGTAAAAGGAGTTGGGTTCTCTACCTCGCTGGGGTCGGTGGAAAGGGGTTTTTTTGAGGGCTTCTTGTTGAGTATAGTGAATAGGTTGTTAAACCTATGTTAATGTCCCAAGGCTATCAAGAGGGGGGGGGGGGGTGAATTGGAAGTTTAAAAAATTATCACTCTTTTAGATGAGTTGAACCGAAAATAAACTTTAATGAATTTTTATAAAAAAGTTTTTCAACCACAACTTTTTAACAGAAAATAAAAAGCAGTAAAAATAAAAGACACAAGATTTATAGTGGTTTGGTTTAAACCAGACCTACATCCACTCCCTAGAGGCACCCTCTGAGTATTGCACTAATACCAATAGTGTCTCTCCTTTTGCACCCACAGCAAGGCGGAGAAGCCTTTACAAACACTCTTTTCACCACTACCCGGTGCGGTAGAGAATCGTCATCCTTTTATACTATCCCCAGTGTTGGCAGAGAACCGTCCATCCTTTCACACTCTTATAGTGTGGGCAGAGAATCCTTCATCCTTTCACACTCTCTTAGTGTGGGCAGAGAACCCTTCGTCCTTTCACACTCTCCTAGTGTGGGTAGAGAACCCTTCGTCCTTTCACACTTTCCTAGTGTGGCCAGAGAACCTGATCTCTTTTACAGATCTTCTCACAAGAAATCTAGAATGAAGAAAGAAAAGAGTGAAGTAATCTCAAATCACAAGTAAAAAATCTTACCTTTGAACTTGAAGCGAAGCCTTCACGCTCCAATGGTAGAAATCCTTCCTTGAATGCTCTCTCTCACTCTCTCCTTCACTCTTCTTTCAATAGGCACGAAGATCAATGAGCAAAAAGATTTGGTGGCAGTAAAAATTGGACCTTATATAGAAGAGATAAGAAAAATTGCCCAAAACTGTAGAATTTTCAAGTTATCACGAAATGGATCGTCCCGTACAAACGTGGATCATCCCGGACGATTTTACTTAAAGTGTCAGAAATGATCCTGATGTATATTGGTATGAATTATGTTCGTACATGCTAATCATCCAGTACGAACTAGGTTCATCTGATACGAAACGGTTATTACATAGGTCGGGTCCCAAATCCCTGCAGGACATAACCAACTGAGGTAAGTCGGTTTGGTTCGTCCTGGGACGAACAAGTTTCATTCTGGACGATTTTATACAGAGAGTTTCATCTAGAGATGAAGGTTAATTTCATCCTGTATGATTTTATACAGAAAGTTTCGTCCAGAGTAGAACCATACATTTCGTCTGGACGAACAGTGCAAAGTGAGAATCCTTCGTCCTGGACGATTAGGACTTAGAAAAAATTTCTCCCTGCCTGTTCGATCCATTGCACTTCCGAGGGCTTAATTAACATGACCGTCCCGTATGAACTAGGTTCGTCTCGTACGATCAGTTCATAAAAATTATTCCCCCAAGTGTGTGTGTTGTGATTTTTCACTCATTTACAATCACTCCCTCTCAATTCAAAACTTATAATTTACAAATGAATATTTGCTAAATTTGATTTAAAATCTTCATAGCTTGGAGTTGATTTTCATGAAATGTTAGTACACACTAGAGCAAAAATAAATCTTCCAAAAAGTGTTAGGAGATATATATACATAAAACAATAATATTTAAAATCATCAAAATAATACAAGTTGCAAGATTGTAAAACATGCAAATAGCAACTCTCTTAACAATCTCCCCCTTTTTTATGATGGCAAAATAATTATTGTTTGTAGGATTTCAAATTCTAAGAATCTCCTAAACTCCACCTGAATTGATGAATACATGAAAAATAAGGAGGCATAAATTTATTCAAAAAAATTTTTTTTTTCAAAAATTTTATACAAAACAAGAAACATACAAAACACACAACTAAATCAAACAAAAACAACAAAACAAACATACAATTTCTCCCCCTTTTTAACAATAGCAAAAAGTGAAGGAGAAAAGAAGTTTTGAAATGTAGGAAGAAGTATGAAATTCATTTGATAATTTAATCTTGAAAGTGATTGAAATAAGGTATGCAAATAAAATTAAAACATTAGAGAAATCATAGAATTTCATATAATTTAAGAAGTAATATAACATAGATAATGAAAAGAAATTCTCAAAGACATGAGTCAATTTAAACATTAAGATAAAGTAAATCATTGCAATAAGGATGAATAAAAAAATTTATAATTCAAATTTCAATGTTAATTATAAATGAACATAAGATTAATTTGAATTAGGAGTTTAAAAGAGTCCGAAAAGAAGTAACTTCCACATGTGGCGCTTTGCGCATCTTTTTCACTTTTATGGCACATTTTTGTGCAACTTTTTCAATTTTATGGCACATTTTTGTGTATCTTTTTACTTTGGGCTTATTTTGTGCCTCTTTTTCTTATTGCAAACTTTTGTGCAATATTTTTTATTTTTGTACATTTGTACAATTTTCAAGGGTAATTGAATTCTTTCCGAAATCAATAATCTAAAATTTCAAATTTTTCTAAGTGCATAAATACTATTTAAAAAAAGAAATACAAAATAATAAAACCTCTAAATTGCAATAATAATATTAAAGATAATGTAGTCTAAATAAGAGACATGAAATTGAAAATCCAAATAATATCAAGTTATAAGCATCACTTAAATTTAGAATAGTTAGATTTTCTAATGAAATTAATTTTAATTTACAATTTTGGTTAAAGCACTATTAAGATTAAAAAATAATGAATGTCATAAAGTCTAACACACATTTTTAAATTACTTAAACAGCAAAATATTAGAACATATATTGATATCGAATGAAGATATTACAATTTTAAGTTCAGGATATCTATAAAAATACAACTAAAACAAGAAAAATACAACAATCTAAAAGAAAATAACAAACACATAAGCTACATAAACACATAACAAACACATAAACTTCAAAGAAACACAGAACAAACACAACAATCATTCAGAGGGACCCTGATCTGGAGGAGGAGGTGGTGGTGTTGCACCAAAGAAGTTGAAGTAACTACTCATCATAAGCATGTCGGTATTTATCTTATTTATCTGATCACACATAAATCTCATATCTTGATTGTACTGAATATCCTGCTGCTGTAAATGAGTTTCAATTTGATTAAATCTTTGATCAAAATGAGCCTCTAAATCATCAAATCTTTGAACCAAATTCTGATAATTTAGTTCAGTAGCAGATGTAGGTTCAGCTTCTTCTTCTGTTTCACTCAGAATAACATGAGTTTTTCTAGGCTCTTCCTTATTGAAGATAGCTCTAAAGGATGCATCATTGTAGTAGAGTGGTTCTTCAAAATCTTATTTTGGATGAATTAAATTATATTTCTTTTCCAAAATATAGGCAATCAGATTTCCTAAGGCTATGTTCTTCTTTCTTTTATGATCAACATAACCAATTTCACAAAGGCCATAAATATAGTCAATTAGGAGTTGGGCCTCATCTATAGGCTGTCTGGTCATTATCAAGAAGGTAACAACAGAAAGAAGAGGTGTGATATTGACTCTATCACCAGCTTTAGGTATAATGGAAGTTCTAAGTATGTGTTAGATGATACGGGCATCACAAACTAAAGTTGCTACTTTAGGTAAATGATCCTTAAAGTTTACTCCTCTAATCACTCGATTTACTTCAGTCCAATTAAAATTTGTGGAGGGTAAGGTGTGTGCTCTTAATCCTTCAGTCCTTAAGTTTAGGAAGATACCAAGGTCCGCCTTGGTGATTTTAACTATCTTTTTAAAAATAAAGGAACTGATGACAGAACGGTCGGAGTTGAAAGACATGTTCACCAAGAAATAATGAAAGGTTTCCTTGTTGTAGAAGTGTACTAAGGTGAGGATTAAGCCAAATTGAGTAGAGGTAAACAAGTGCATTACCTTAAAAGTTAATTCTTCCTGTAGGAGTACTCTAGATGGGGTAATTTTTGCGGAGACAAACCTAGCATAAGAATCTTCATTGGCTTTAGAAAGGAAATTTTCAGAAGTGTTTCTTGGTGGATCCTTAGTCAAATACTTTTAACGCTTGCTAGAACTTACCATTGAAAGATCTTAAAAGAAGAAAGGTTTGAAAGAGATGTATGAATGTGTCTGTTCAGTAAAAAATGCCATCAATTTATGGAAAAATGACAGTTCGTACCAGACGAAATTTTCGTTCGTCCCGTACTAATTAGATTCGTCCCGTACGAGAAAATTTCATATGGACGAACGAATGAGTCAAAAAAGAAATGGCTTTTTGTAAACACACAACTTATGAAGCGTCCTTTCATACAGGCTTTTGACCAAAATGATCGTACAGACAAACAAGTGTTCATCCGGATGATAAGGAATTCAATTCATTTTTATGGCAGTTGGAAAACGTCCCCCGCTATGAACCGACATGTGTTGGTTTGGACTAACCAAAGGTTCGTACGGATGAAGTTCATATTAAAAACTATCTTATCCATTCAACTACTGCATTCACTCGTCCCGTCATTTAAAAAAATATTTCTTCTTGGACGATCGTGAAGATCGTACAGACGAATTACATTAAAACTGTTCTTAAAACGGTTCGAAATCATACAGTTTGTTATACTACACAAATCATCCCGTACGAAGCATTTTCGTCCCAGACGATGATGACCATAAATTCACATTTTCATACTCAAAACAAAAATGAATAAAAACAAACAATACAATACTTAAACACATACCTTTTTAAGAAGAAAATATCACATAAATAAACTAGAAAACACAATGAACTCAAAACAAAAAATATCAATATTACAGAAAAACATTTTTATCTAAGCATTTAAATCAATCACTCCAAGCCTTGTTCTTAATGTACTAAAAGTATCAAAGGCTAAAGGTTTTGTAAAATTGTCTGTAAGTTGATTTTCAGTTGAAACATGGGTAAGTTCAATTTCTCCCTTGGATACATGATCCCTTATGAAATGATGCCTTTTGTCAATGTGTTTGGTTCTTGAATGTTGAATAGGATTTTTAGAAATACAAATAGCATTAGTATTATCACAATAAATTGGTATAGTGCCTATACTTAATCCTAAATCATTCAACTGTTATTTTAACCAAAGAATTTGTGCCACACAAATTCCTAAAGCAATGTATTCAGCTTCTGCAGTAGATAGGGCCACTGAATTTTATTTTCTACTAGACCATGAAACTAATGAATTTCTAATGAATTGACATGTTCCAGAAGTGCTTTTCCTGTCCACCCTATAGCCTGCAAAGTCAGAATCTGAATAACCAATAATTTTAAATGAAGAGTTAAACTTAGGATACCAAATTCCTAAGTTTGGAGTTTCTAGCAATTATCTTAAAATCCTTTTCACTGCTGTCAAATGTGACTCTTTTGGATTTGATTGAAATCTAGCACACAAACAAACACTAAACATGATATCGGGTCGGCTAGCAGTCAAGTAAAGTAAATATCCAATAATCCCTCTAAATTTCTTTTGATCAATAGATTTTCCCTTAAGATCCTTATCCAACTAAACTGAGGAACTCATTGGTGTACTAATAGATTTAGCATTGTCCATTTCATATTTTTTGAGGATGTCCTTAACATATTTAGATTGGCTAAGAAATGTACCTTCCTTAAGTTGCTTAATGCTAAAACCTAGAAATTAATTTAAGTCTCCCTTTAGACTCATTTCAAATTCACTACTCATTATTTTAGAAATATTATCACAAAGATTTTTATTTGAAGAACCAAAAATGTTATCATCCACATAAATTTGAACAATGAGTATATCCTTTCCAAATTTCTTCAAAAAGAGAGTTGTAACCATGCTTCCTTTTTTAAAAGATTTTTTAAGTAGGAAGGTGCTCAACATCTCATATCAAGCCCTAGGTGCCTATTTTAATCCATATAATGCCTTTTTTAATTTAAAAACATGATTTGAGTATTTTGAATTTTCAAAACCTGGTGGTTATTCTACAAAAATATCTTCTTCAATTACCCCATTTAAGAAGGCACTTTTCACATCCATTTGATATAATTTGAATCCTTTAAAACAAGCAAAGGCTAGCAAAACCCTAATTGCTTCAAATCTGGCTACAGGGGCAAAAGTCTCTTCAAAATCAATCCCTTCAATCTGATTATACCCCTTAACAACTAATTTAGCCTTATTTCTAATGACTACACCTGAGTCATTCATTTTATTTTTGAATACCCACTTAGTTCCAACAACACTTTGATCTTTTGGCCTTGAAGTTAATTCTCAAACTTTATTTCTTACAAATTGATTCAACTCTTCTTGCATGGCCAATATCCAAAATTCATCAAAAAGTGCTTGATCAATATTAGTGGGTTCTATAGGTTAAATAAAGGCTGAATGATTAACTTCCTTGTTTAATCCACGCCTAGTTCTAATACCCTCACTAGGTTCACCTATAATCAATTCCCTTGGGTGGTTTTTAGAAAACCTCAAATCTCTAGGCAAAGGGTTTTCAATTTCCAAATTCTCTTCCACATTTTCTTCCAAGTTTATTCTATCAATATTTTGGGAGTTATCTTCAATCTCATCTTCAATAACATTTGGCTCTTCCAAATTTTTAGATTCATCAAATACAACATGTGTGGTTTCCCCAATAATCAAAGTTCTTTTATTGAATACCCTATAAGATTTTCCAACACTTGAGTATCCAACAAAAATTCCTTCATCTGATTTTGGATCAAATTTTTCTAAGGCAGATTTTTCATTATTATGAATGAACACCTTGCAACCAAAAACATACAGATGTGACAAATTAGGTGTTCTGCCTTTTAGCAACTCATAGGGTGTTTTATTTAATTTAGATCTTACATTCACCATATTCAGAATATAACATGTAGTTTTAACCGCCTCAGCCCAAAAATATCTAAGAAGTGAGTATTTTGCCAACATTGCTCGGGCATCTTCTATTAATGTTCTATTTTTTCTTTCAACTACCCCATTTTGCTGAGGGGTTTTAGGTGCAGAAAAGTTGTGATCAATTCCTTTCTCCTTACAAAAATTTTCAAATCTCTCATTCTCAAATTCTCCTTCATGATCACTTTGTATAGAAATAATTTCACACCCAAATTTTCTTTGAATTCAAGTTGAAAAATTTCTAAATTCATCAAATGATTCACTCTTTTGAAATAGAAATCTAACCCAAGTGAATCTTCAGTAATCATCCACAATAACAAATCCGTATACCTTTCCTCCTAGACTCACAGCTCCAACTGGTCCAAAAAGATCCATGTGTAATATTTCCAATGGTTTACTAGTCCTAAGATCCTTATTGGACTGAAAAGAGGACTTCACTTGCTTTCCTAATTGACATGCATCACAAAGGTGGTCCTTAGTAAAGTCTAGTTTTGGTATACCTCTTACTAAATTCTTTTGGGTAATCCTCCTAAGATTTTTTATGTTAGAATGACAAAGTTTCCTATGCCAAAACCATGATTCATTAGAAACAGTTTTTAAACAAAAAGCAATAGGAGTTTGAATGCAATTTAAATCTAGCATATAAACATTGTTTACCCTTTTACCATTTAACACATCTTTCCCATTTAGACTTAATATGCAGCTAGTAGGAAAAAATTTTACACTATAATCCTTATCACATAGCTGACTTATACTTAACAAATTATGCTTTAAGCCTTCAACCAATAACACATTATCTATAAAAAAGTTTTTCAATTTTCTAATCATACCTAATCCAACCACCTTCTTTATGGTGTTATCTCCAAGTGTAACCTTGCCTCCACTCATAGCTTCCAGCATTATGAATTGAGCAGTATCTCCAGTTATATGCTTTGAACATCTGCTGTCCAGGTATCATATACTCTCACGAGGTCTTGTGTGAGAGCGACCCTCTAAAAATATTAAATGTTAGACCTGGGAACCTAAATAAGTTTGGGTTCTCCTATTAGCAATTTATAATTAGATGCATGTATGATATGTCTAGGTTTATGCATCTTAGGTATCCACACCAAATCAGATTTCATCTTCAAAGTATAGGTGTGTGAAATATGTCCGAGCAACCCACAATTATTACATTTAACATTAGGATAAGGATTCCTAAGTCTTCTACCATTTGTTTGTCTTCTAAGAGATTCCATATATTTAGGATAAAATTTAGGATTTGTAAAATCATCAAGTTTGGGAGGTATCCTATTATCCTCGAGAGCTTTTATTTTCAACTTATAAAATGAATTCATATCTTCCAAGATTCAATTTGTATAATTGATTCGATATGTTTTGCTCTCTGATTCATCCTTAAATTTTTTAAATTCTTTTCAAGATCAACATAGGATGATTTTAAAATCTCATGATTTTTATTCAAGTCATCGTATTCGTCAAGTAGTTTCATATGGTTGTCCTCTATTAAAGCATGATCTTCCCAAAGGATTTCATGTTCTTTTTTAAGTTCTTCCAATTCTAAACTTACTCTAGCATGCATCTTTTTCATTTTCCTATATGCATCTTGCATGTGTTTAGAAACTTCAAATAATTCATCATAAGTTAAGTCACTTACTTCTTCTTGATCTGACTGATCAAGACTATCTGCCATCAAGCAAAGATTGGTGACTTTTTCTTCTTTTTAGTTTCTGATGAATCTGAAGCAGAGTCCGCCCAAAAAGCTCTTTGAAACTTTTTCTTGCCCTTCTTTACAGTTGGTTTCTCCTCTACCTTCTCCTTGCTAGGAGTGGCTTTAAGTTTTGGGCAATCAGTCTTGATATAACCAGGTTTCCTGCATTCATAACAAATCACTTCATTAGAAACTTTGCCATTTCTGTTAAATTTACCTTTATTCCATTGCTGGCGCCTCTTCTGCTTCCTCTTCAAAAAGCTTCTGAATTGTCTAGTCATTAAAGCAATATCATCTTCATCCTCAGGTTGTGAGTGTTCACTCTCAGACTCTTCCACTTTCAGTGCTATGTTCTTCTCCTTTCGTGGTTCACCTGCATCAATCTTTCTTTGACTAACTCCTTGCTCGTAAGCAATAAGTGAACCAAGAAGATTGTCAATAGAATAAATGTTTAGATCTTTAGACTCTATAATTGCAGTAATTTTTGCATCATAAGCAGTAGGTAAACAACGAAGAATCTTATTAACCATTTCAGGATTCATTAGTTCCCTACCAAGTGCATGCAAAGAGGTGACTATTTGTGTGAATCTTGTGTACATATCAGAAATGGATACAATTGGTTTCATACGAAATAATTCATAATCATATAACAAGATATTAAGTCTTGATTGCTTAACCTCATTAGTCCCCTCATAAGTTATACAAAGTCTATCCCATATATCCTTTCCACTTTTGAAAGTGGAAACCCACATGTAGTCTTCAGATTTTAAAGCACAAAAGAAACTATTTAAGCATTTAGCATTTAGTTGTGCTAAGTCATGTTCTTCTATAGTCCAGTCTGCAAAAGGTGTTTCAACCCTAACTCCATCAACTAATCTAGTTGGTTTTGTATAACCTTCCTGGACTAAGATCCCCATATGATAATCAAGTGACTGTAAGAAAGTAGACATGCATGTTTTCTAAAAATTAAAAGGTATATTGTCAAACAGTGGAGGTCTAGTAATAGAGTAACTCTCAGGTTTATTTTGGTTTCCAAATGTAGCCATCTACGTTAATCAAAAAGTAGTTTAAACTTATGATTTTGAAACAAAGCTCTGATACCACTTGTTGAGTCTAGTGAATAGGTTGTTAAACCTATGTTAATGTCCCAAGGCTACCAAGAGGGGGGGGGGGGGTAAATTGGTAGTTTAAAAACTTGTCCCTCTTTTAGATGAGTTGAACCGAAAATAAACTTTAATGAATTTTTATAAAAAGAGTTTTTCAACCACAACTTTTTAACAGAAAAATATAGAAAATAAAAAATAGTAAAAATAAACGACACAAGATTTATAGTGGTTCGGTCTAAACCAGACATACATCCACTCCCCAGAGGCACCCTCTGAGTATTGCACTAATATCAATAGTGTCTCTCCTTTTGCACCCACAACAAGGTGGAGAAGCCTTTACAAACACTCTTTCCACCACTACCCAGTGCGGCAGAGAACCGTCGTCCTTTTACACTATCCCCAGTGTTGGCAGAAAACCGTCCGTCCTTTCGCACTCTCCTAATGTTGGCTGAGAACCTTTCGTCCTTTCACACTATCCTAGTGTGGGCAGAGAACCCTTCTTCGTTTCACACTCTCCTAGTGTGGGCAGAGAACCCTTCGTCCTTTCACACTTTCCTAGTATGGGCAGAGAACCCGATCTCCTTGACAATCTTCTCACAAGAAATCTAAAAGGAAAAAAGAAAAGTGTGAAGTAATCTCAAATCACAAGTAGGAAATCTTACCTTTGAACATCAAGCAAAGCCTTCACACTCCAGTGGTAGAAATCCTTCCTTGAATGCTCTCTCTCACTGTCTCCTTGACTCTTCTTTCAATAGGCACGAAGATCAATACGCAAAAAGATTTGGTGGCAGTAAAAATTTGACCTTATATAGGAGAGACAAGAAAAACCGTCCAAAACTGCAAAATTTTCAAGTTATCACGAAATGGATCGTCCTGTACGATCGCGGATCGTCCCGGACGATTTTACTTAAAGTGTTGGAAACGATCCTGATGTATATTGGTATGAATTATGTTCATACACGCTAATCATCCTGTATGAACTAGGTTCGTCCGGTACGAAACGGTTATTGCATAGGTCGGTTCCCAAATCCTTGTAGGATGTAACCAACTAAGGTAAGTCGGTTCGGTTCATCTTGGGACGAACAAGTTTCATCCTGGATGATTTTATATAGAGAGTTTCGTCTAGAGACGAAGGTTAATTTCATCATGTACGATTTTATACAGAGAGTTTCGTCTAGAGATGAACCATACATTTCGTCTGGATGAACAGTGCAAAGTGAGAATCCCGAGACGTTCGTCCCGGGATGAATGTTAAATTCGTCCTAGACGATTAGGACTTAGAAAAAATTTCTCCCTGCCTGTTCGATCCATTGCACTTCCAAGGGCTTAATTGACATGATCGTCCCGTACGAACTAGGTTCGTCTCGTATGATCAGTTCATAAAAATTGTTCCCCCAAGTGTGTGTGTTATGATTTTTCACTCAATTACAATCACTCCCTCTCAATTCAAAACTTATAATTTACAAATGAATATTTGCTAAATTTGATTTGAAGTCTTCATAGCTTAGAGTTGAATTTCCTGAAATATTATACACACTAGAGCAAAAATAAATCTTCCAAAAAGTGTTAGGAGATATATATACATAAAACAATAATATTTGAAATCATCAAAATAATACAAGTTGCAAGAATGCGAAACATGTAAATAGCAACTCTCTCAACACTTCTCCTGGTTACTGTGGGATCAAAAAGAGAGTCACTGTGTTTTAGTGCAATACCCGGAGGGTGCCTCCGGGGAGTGGACGTAGGTCGAGTTAACCGAACCACCATAAAGTTCTATCCTTTTTACTACTGCTTTCTGCTTTTTGATTTTCATTGTGGTGATTTTGCTTTTATTTGTGCTTTGCTTTAAGAAATTTTAAAATACCAATTCACCCCGCCCCCCTCTCGGTTAGCTTTGGGCTAGTTCATAAGGGCTTAACATACCTAACAAACCTTCAAACCTCTCGGTTATGTATTTCTTGAAATATTAGTACACATGTAGAATACAATATCTAGTATACATGCTAAGTGAAATAAAAAATCAATCAATAATGTTTTTTATCATTAAAATCACAAGTTAGGCATCGTGGATTGAAAAATTACTAGAATTTTATTAATTTATTAAATTTTTATATTTTTTTGAATATTTTATTATATTGTTTAATGGGTCCATTTTATGAATTTTTTATTTACTATAATTTTAAGATTTTCTTATTTTTTATGAATACTACACCATAAGGTAAGTAAAATGTATTTGATTTTGCTAATTTAGAATTTTCTACAAATAGTTATGATTTTTCAAAATTTGGAATAATTTTTTTAAATAAGGTTGACCAATGAGTTAACTTTTTTATTTTTAGTGAATTCTTGAAGTTTGGTATTTTTCATAAATATTAAATCTTGAGAGAAGTATAATATCTTTGAGTTTGCTCAATTTGGAATTCTCTAAAATTAGTTATAAATTTTTTAAACTTTTAATATTTAATTTAATTATTTAATTACCTATTTAGGGAGGATTTGTGATTTTGGTTCCAAATCAGTCCCAAACTTCTTTAAATTTCCTCCAAATGTCAATAATTACTCTTAATTTTGATTCTAAGTGTTTGGAATTATTTTGAAATTTTAATTAATTAATTATTGATTTTTCTCTACTATTAATTTTAAATCTTATTTAATTCTAAATAAAGGGGATTTTAATTTTTTTCATTTTATATGTTTTATTATGAGTGATTAGGATTTTAGTTTATATTTTTAGGATTTAATTAAATTAATTATGAATTAATTAAAATTCTAGGTCATTTTTATGGTGAATCTTGGGTTGCCTAGATTGTGGGCCAAATGAATTTTGAATTCAATGAAATTTTTACCATGGGGTCACCTAATCCCAAGGTCCAAAACCACCATATTTAGTTCCATGGAGGTCCCTCCAAGGTGGTGAACTAGACCACCTAAGTTAAACACATGTTTATGTTCAAGGGAATTTTAAAGGCTATCTAATCCAAGGAGGAGATAGAATTAGTGGCTCTTTAATCCTCATCTTAAGAACAAACTTCACACAAATATTCATAACCTAATTCTCATTGGATTGGCCACTAGTCTAATTTGAACTTAAGCATTAATTAATGATCTCTAAGTTTAAATTAATATAATTATTCCCTTAATGATGTCAAATAGAGGGAAAATTTTTGAACATGTCAGAGACATGACCATAATAAATTCCCCAAAGTCTCAAGCCATGGAGAGTTCATATCTAGGAGAATTTGCTAAATACCCCTATGATTATTACTGAAATTATTTAGGTTGCATGCATGGTAATGGCCATAGACCATAAGGTTTTTGTAGGTCTCCTTAAAACATTTCAAATTCGCCTAAGAACTCCTAAATTGGTAAATTGTGTGATGAGATATAATATTTTTAAGTTTTCCTGATTTCAATGTAAATGAATTAAGGGATTTACACAATCAACTCTACTTTTACATGTGGCACCGTTAGATTTGGCAACCAATCATTGGTGCCAACTATGTTAACATAAATAATTGTAACCATTCGATTGAAAATCATACTTCTAAAATTCAATGTGCTTCAAAGATAGTAGATATAACTTGCACTATTCATCAAGATCATTGGCCTATATTTCATCTCCTACCTCCCATTCACATTTTGAGCTTAGATCTTCTCAAGCATGATCTGAGTGATCACTCTGACAAATTCCCATCGAACTTCACAAAATGAATAAGGGTGAGGAAGATTATCAATCCAACAATCAAAATGTGGTGGATTGATGGTTTGCTTCACACTTGATCGAAATATTAAGCTAGGGAGTTTGGATTAAGATTTTAACCTCAAGTGACACTCCAAATGTTGTTTTCTTTTATCATGAAGCTTTAGGGGAAGAAGAAGATGGATTCTTCTTCAGATGTTGCAAATAGAGGAGCACCATAGATAGGACTTTGAGCAAGAGGTAAAGATAATTCATAGGAAATCACTCAAGAATGCACTGGAGAGGGCTAGAACACTAGGGAAGCTAAAAGGATGCTCACGCCACTCTAGGGAAGAGTTTCAAAAAGCTAAAATTTAATGAGGGCCTCTAGAGTGAGACAACTTATTCATGCCTTCATCCATTATTATGGATTATTATGATTATGCTTGGGAGGCCATAAATGGATGTTAGCTGGAGGGAATAGATACACATAACCTCATAAACTCAAAGGAGGCAAGAAAGGACTAAAAATCCCCTAGATCTGGCTCATGTAAGTAGGGGGACCATAAGCCGTCGGTTTCACCTACCTTGGCCGCCGTCGACCACCACCCTGCATTTTGATTTTCATTGTGGTGATTTTGCTTTTATTTGTGCTTTGCTTTAAGAAATTTTAAAATACCAATTCACCCCGCCCCCCTCTCGGTTAGCTTTGGGCTAGTTCATAAGGGCTTAACATACCTAACAAACCTTCAAACCTCTCGGTTATGTATTTCTTGAAATATTAGTACACTTGTAGAATACAATATCCAGTATACATGCTAAGTGAAATAAAAAATCAATCAATAATGTTTTTTATCATTAAAATCACAAGTTAGGCATCGTGGATTGAAAAATTACTAGAATTTTATTAATTTATTAAATTTTTATATTTTTTTGAATATTTTATTATATTGTTTAATGGGTCCATTTTATGAATTATTTATTTACTATAATTTTAAGATTTTCTTATTTTTTATAAATACTACACCTTAAGGTAAGTAAAATGTTTTTAATTTTGCTAATTTAGAATTTTCTACAAATAGTTATGATTTTTCAAAATTTGGAATAATTTTTTTAAATAAGGTTGACCAATGAGTTAACTTTTTTATTTTTAGTGAATTCTTGAAGTTTGGTATTTTTCATAAATATTAAATCTTGAGAGAAGTATAATATCTTTGAGTTTGCTCAATTTGGAATTCTCTAAAATTAGTTATAAATTTTTTAAACTTTTGATATTTAATTGAATTATTTAATTACCTATTTAGGGAGGATTTGTGATTTTGGTTCCAAATCAGTCCCAAACTTCTTTAAATTTCCTCCAAATGTCAATAATTACTCTTAATTTTGATTCTAAGTGTTTGGAATTATTTTGAAATTTTTAATTAATTAATTATTGATTTTTCTCTACTATTAATTTTAAATCTTGTTTAATTCTAAATAAAGGGGATTTTAATTTTTTTCATTTTATATGTTTTATTATGAGTGATTAGGATTTTAGTTTATATTTTTAGGATTTAATTAAATTAATTATGAATTAATTAAAATTCTAGGTCATTTTTATGGTGAATCTTGGGTTGCCTAGATTGTGGGCCAAATGAATTTTGAATTCAATGAAATTTTTACCATGGGGTCACCTAATCCCAAGGTCCAAAACCACCATATTTAGTTCCATGGAGGTCCCTCTAATGTGGTGAACTAGACCACCTAAGTTAAACACATGTTTATGTTCAAGGGAATTTTAAAGGCAATCTAATCCAAGTAGGAGATAGAATTAGTGGCTCTTTAATCCTCATCTTAAGAACAAACTTCACACAAATATTCATAACCTAATTCTCATTGGATTGGCCACTAGTCTAATTTGAACTTAAGCATTAATTAATTATCTCTAAGTTTAAATTAATATAATTATTCCCTTAATGATTTCAAATAGAGGGAAAATTTTTGAACATGTCAGAGACATGACCATAATAAACTCCCCAAAGTCTCAAGCCATGGAGAGTTCATATCTTGGAGAATTTGCTAAATACCCCTATGATTATTACTGAAATTATTTAGGTTGCATGCATGGTAATGGCCATAGACCATAAGGTTTTTGTAGGTCTCCTTAAAACATTTCAAATTCGCCTAAGAACTCCTAAATTGGTAAATTGTGTAACGAGATATAATATTTTTAAGTTTTCCTGATTTCAATGTAAATGAATTAAGGGATTTACACAATCAACTCTACTTTTACATGTGGCACCGTTAGATTTGGCAACCAATCATTGGTGCCAACTATGTTAACATAAATAATTGTAACCATTCGATTGAAAATCATACTTCTAAAATTCAATGTGCTTCAAAGATAGTAGATATAACTTGCACTATTCATCAAGATCATTGGCCTATATTTCATCTCCTACCTCCCATTCACATTTTGAGCTTAGATCTTCTCAAGCATGATCTGAGTGATCACTCTGACAAATTCCCATCGAACTTCACAAAATGAATAAGGGTGAGGAAGATTATCAATCCAACAATCAAAATGTGGTGGATTGATGGTTTGCTTCACACTTGACCGAAATATTAAGCTAGGGAGTTTGGATTAAGATTTTAACCTCAAGTGACACTCCAAATGTTGTTTTCTTTTATCATGAAGCTTTAGGGGAAGAAGAATATGGATTCTTCTTCAGATGTTGCAAATAGAGGTGCACCAGAGATAGGACTTTGAGCAAGAGGTAAAGATAATTCATAGGAAATCACTCAAGAATGCACTGGAGAGGGCTAGAACACGAGGGAAGCTAAGGGGATGCTCACGCCACTCTAGGGAAGAGTTTCAAAAAGCTAAAATTTAATGAGGGCCTCTAGAGTGAGACAACTTATTCATGCCTTCATCCATTATTATGGATTATTAGGATTATGCTTGGGAGGCCTTAAATGGATGTTACCTGGAGGGAATAGATACACATAACCTCATAAACTCAAAGGAGGCAAGAAAGGACTAAAAATCCCCTAGATCTGGCTCATGTAAGTAGGGGGACCATAAGCCGTCGGTTTCACCTACCTTGGCCGCCGTCGACCACCACCTAGGTTGGGAAGAGGTGGAAAGAATCTTGATGAGTTGGAGAGTTTGGGATTGAGTTCAACTAGGCAAGAAGGAGCTCACTTGCCAAATATGGCTCAGGTTAACCCAAACCTTGATGGTTTGGATCATTTTAAGTCTTAACCTAGGTCAAGCTAGACGTTGAGGTGAGCATGGGAGGTGCATAGGTTCATGGGTTATCCAAAATGATATACCATGGGGTCTAATTTGGTCTTGATTGAGAGTTGTCTTAATTCAAACTAATTTTACCACTTGAGCTAGCCTAAGTCTCAGCCTGAGTTGACCCATGGGTTGGGCCAGCAAAAGCCAGTATGTTAAGTCATGGGGGATAAGGGATTTTTACTTTGAGTTTAATTTAGAATTTTAGATTTGATATTGGTTTTGGATTTAATTTTGATTGATAAACCTCGTGCAAAGATGAGGTCAACAAATGGACCCCCAATATGTATAGTAGAATTAAGTTGTATTAGACATATTGGCATTAACTAGTTTAACGAATCTCAAAAGAGATCATATTAGAGTTTTGAGTTCGAAGGAGAGGTAGCACTTAATCTCAATTCAAAAGGATGTCATCGCAGGACTTATACCTAATTGATAGATTTTTAGTTTTTTATGACTATCCTTAATAAAAAGCATAAGGACTCACATTTAACTTGGGGACTTAACTAAGGAGATAGTCTATCTAAACCCTATATTTGGTAAAAATCTATCAAACCAAGATTTAGTTTTGATTTTTAGTGTTCAATTTACTAACAAGGATATAGTGAATAGGAACTCACATCAAACTAGCAAAACTAGCTAAGTAGATAGTCTACCTAAACCTCTAAGATTTGGTAAAATCTATCTAATTATTAGGATTTAGTTATAATTTTTTGTGTTCAATGAATAACCTTAATAAAAATCATAGATACTCACATATAATTATCAGAACTAGCGAAGGAGATAGTCTACCTAAACCTCTAGGATTTGGAAAAATCTATGTAACCCATATTTTATTTTTATTTTGGTGTTCAATAACTAACCTAGATAAAAAGCATGGGGACTCACATTTAACTAGGGGAACTGGCCATGGAGATAGTATACCTAAGCCTCTTGGATTTTGTAAAATCTATCTAACTAAGATTTTATTTTAATTTTTAGAGTTTAATGAAGTACCTAGGTAGAAAGCACAAGGACTCGCATCTAACTAGGTGAATTAGCCAAGTAGAAAATGCATCTAAACCTTTGGGATTTTGTACAATCTATCTTACCATGATTTAATTTTTTATGTTTAATGCTGACCTAGATAGAATGTATAGGGACTCACATTTAACTAGGGGAAGTAACCAAGGAGATAGTCTATACAAAGCTTTGAGATTTGGTAAAATCTATTTAACTAGGATTTGATTTTTATTTTTGTGGTAGGATGGTTCCACAAGGGCATATTCTAACACTAGCAAATGATCATAAGGAAAGGTGAATGTTCATTAGGGATGTTAGGCTCTTATTAAAAGAGAGAGGTGAATCGGCATTTTAAAATAAACACAATCTTAAATCCAGAATCAAGATTCACCACAATAAAAACCAAAGTGCGAAAAATTAAATATGAAAGTAATAAAGGAAAGAACACACCAGATTTATAGTGGTCCGGCCAAACCATGACCTACGTCCACTCCTCGGAGGCACCCTCTGAGTATTCCACTAAACCCAGTGTCTCTCCTTTAGCCCCCACTGCTATGCGAGGAAGCCCGTACAAAATTACTTCCAACTTCCTCAGTGCAGCAGAGTAGCCGGGTTCTTTGACACCAAAGAGATCTTCTTCTTTAGTGAGCTTCCCTCAAGACAAGCCTTGAATCTGATGGTACTAAGGTGCGAGATTGTCAGAGCAACCATGTGGAACCCCCTTCACACTCCCTTGAAACCCCATCAAGGATCATCTCCCTCTCTTAAACTCCACCCTTTCCTCACTCTCTTTCAAGTTCTCTCTTCAAGTTTCCCCCAAAAGAATGAAGGTACAATGGCTGCCAAAGATACTTACAAAGTGCCTTATCAAAGATTAAATAGAAGATCTCAAAATAGGCTCATTAATGCAACTTATAGACTTTATCGTCCATGCTGATATGTCTATCATCTAAGCCGATCAGTACAAATTAATCTCAATCAGCCCTGGACAATCAGAAGAAATTGATTCATATTGTCTAGGACGATAATATATTGTCCTGGCCGATCATTACAAATCATGGAATATTGTCCTAGACATCGCCCTGAAACGAAGCTGGCCGATGTAAATCATCCAGGGTATCATCCTGGCCGATCTTGCGATCATCCCCGACTATATGATCGAATCAATCATCCTTTAATGCTTTCCATAAATACCATATTAATTTAGGCATAATTGAGTTAGATCGTATCATCCTGGCTAATGTCTTAAAATAAAGAATACCTAAATTAATTATGGCGACTGATTCTTTCTATTTTGATCTTATCATCCTGGCCGATACGAGTATCATCCAGGATGATATGATTAATGACGATTGCCCTAATGAGGATGCCCTAGTTAGGGTTTCTGCTTTTGAACCGATCGTTTAGGCCGATATAAATATCATCCAGGATGTTGTTACTAAAAATAGTAAACTCTAGGGAACAGTTAGAAAATATTCCAAGGTGTGTGTGTGCAAAGTTATATAGCATCAGAAGCCACACCAATTATAATAGTCTCAAAAAAAGGAAGAAAGGGTAAAAACTCACTCAGACCTAGTCTACCCAATCTTGAGCTGGTTCCAAATTGCTGTTTGATCTTGCGGACCTGAAATGTCAGTAGATAAGGCAGTCGTAGAGAAATAAGAGTGTTTTCTATTATCAAAATCATAAACCATGAAAACATTTCCGCAATAGTTGTGCCACTATGTATCGTACAATATAATTTAAAATCGTACAGTTTGATCTACATAAAAATATTTTTTTTCTTCAAAAAAACTCTCCCCCTATGTGTGTGCATGGTCACTCATTTTGCATACACTTTTTATGGCCAAACTCAAGAAATAAAGAAATAAATAAACTATACAGACTCCTTCACGTCCTATTCTACTCTGTCTCGAATCTTTCGTTATCTTGAGTAATGTGTGATCTCCCTGAAATGTTAGTACTCATAGACAAGAGTAACATTCAGAATATTTAATAAAGAATAAGATAATTCAATAAACATTATTTATCATCATTAAAATCTCAAGCTATGGATCATATAATGCAATAAGCCTAAGGAATTAAATTTCTACTCTATTGATAATATAATTGACTCATTCATTGCCTATGAGCAAAGTTTGAGTCAAAGACTTTTGGATGCAAGTGACAAAAGAAGGAGAAAGTGACATCTCTATAGTGATGAGGATGACAACTTTACATTGTTGACTTAGCAATCTAAGAGCTTTCTTAAGAAAAAGAAAAGATTATTCAACACTTAAATAATGGAAAAAATAATAAAAATACAAAAGAATTCTTTGAAGTTATCTATTTTGAATGCAAAAAACTTGGTAACCTAAAGTCTAATTGCTCCAATTTAAAAGCTCACCTGATCAAGAAGAAGGATGAGGAGAAGATTAATATCAAAAAGGGAAAATAAAGGTTACAAAAGGCATTTTGGGCAAACTCTACTTCATACTAATCAAAATAGGAAGCATATGAGGAGGTAACAAATCTATGCCTCATGGAAAATGATACTCTTGATTATTTTGAATAAGATAAGGTATGTCTGGTTTTATATGATGAACTATTTGAAGTTTCTAAGAAATTTCATGATGCATATAGAAATTTAAAAAAAATGCATGCTAGCTTGAATGTTAATTTTTTTGAGTTATAAAAGAGCAAAACATTCTTAAGATTTATCATTCTTGTCTAGATAAAGAACATGCTTACTTGCTTGATGATTTTGATGATATAAATAATAAGCATATTTAGTTAACCAAAGCACATGTTTCTTTAAAATTTGAGTATAATAAGCTATAAGAGTTATGTAAACCACTATAAGCCCTTGTATATGAATTAGATCATAACGAGCATGCATTGAAACTTGAAGTTTAAAGTTTTGAAAGTGAAAATGAGTTCTTGAGAGAAAATTTTCATGCAATTTAGAATAATAAACCTCTACCTACACTATCACCATTACAAATCTAGATTCAAGGATTATAATTTTGATGATAATAAACATTCTTGACATTCTTATTTCTCTAATATTATTACTACTACACACCTATTTTGGTTGCCCTGCCTACTAACTTTTTAGGTCCACAAGGTCAATTGTAATTCAAGCCAGCTCATAATTAGGTAGGTTAGGATTGAGTCACTATGTAACTTTAATTCCAATGTTTTTACTTTTCTTGAGTCAAATGTAATAAGGTGGATCCTGATGCTAAGTTACTTACACATTCACATTCAAGGGGAGAAATTCTATAAGTTTAAGGGGTTTTTCTAATTTTGATCATATCGTATAGAACGATCCAAAATCATCCTGGATGATAAGTTAAAAATAAAAACCCTAATTAGGGCATCTGTGTCAAGGGAGCTGGATTAAGAAAATTGTCATACACAATATTCACATTGTCCTAGACGATAGGCTCAAATCAGAAAGACTCAGCCGCAAAACTCTATTAGGAAAAAAATAATTTTTTGAAATCATACAGGATGATCCCATATCGTCTTTGATGATTCATTAGAATCATGCCTAAATTAGTTAAATGATTAAGGAAAGTAATTAAGGTTAGATTACTCGATCTTATCATCCTAGATGATCACAAGATTATCCTAGTTGATCAGTAAGAAAAACTTTAGTCTTCTCCTAATTCACCTGAATGCCCCAAACTATGTGCTGGATGATTAGTTATAATTATTCATCATCTAGATGTTTTTGCATGATGACCCAAACTATGTTCAAGATGATAATCACTTATTTTGAACAAATTATACAGGATGATTCAAGAATCATCCAGGACGAACAATTATTTTTCTTTATCATCCAATATGGATTTCCTTGATGTCCAAAACTAACGGCAAGATGATATATATGATCTTAAACTAATCGTACATGATGTTGTAAACCATCCTGGATGATCACAACAAATAATGTGTTCTAATCATCCAGCTCACCAAGATTGTCCAAGCTGGAAGGGCTGAAATTTACTAATCATACATGATCAATTTATCATCCTTGATGATCTTTGACGACAAGTTAAAAATTAGGGCAATTTTTAAGGCCTTTTTTATAAGATCTCCTGTTTGTCAATGAGAGAATTTTTTGTTGTTGTCCAAAACTGAGAGAGCTTAAGGAAGGAGAGGGAGAGCTTGAGATAGAGAGAATTTTATGAGGGGGACTTTATGAGGTGTTCACAAAGGTTACTTTAAGTAAGGATTCGAGTCATCTTCTAAATTCATAATCCTTAGCTCCTTGGTGGCTCTTTGGAGGTCTTCATTAGTAATTGATCAAGGTTCTTTGCTTACTTCAGGAGGAAGCAAAAGGAGTTTGGGTTTTGTGCCTCACTGGGGTCTGTGAATAGGAGTTTGTAAAGGATTCGCCGCCTTACTATGAGAGCAAAAAGAGACTCACCATGTTTTAGTGCAATACCTGGAGGAGAAGCTCCAGGGAGTGGATGTAGGTTAAGTTCACCAAACCAATATAAAATATATTGTGTTCTTTCTATGTTATTCTTGGACTTTATTTTTCCAGATATTAATTTTTGTGGTCGATTGTGTTTGTTTTAAAATATTCAAAAAGGTTTCAAAAAGATTTTACTTTTTGTTTAAGCAATTTTAAAACTACCAATTCACCCACCTTCTTGGTTAGCCTTGGGATAGTTTATAAGGGCTTAACAATCGTAATGAACTTTCATTCAAAATTGCATAACTCTAAAACACAGCATGCATCCTAAGTCCCTAGTAAGAGCACATCCCTTAAAATAGATTATAAAATTCACTCCCTGGGCTTAAGTGTTGCTCTTCTGGTATGATAGGTCACATAACTGCATGCACATATTATACCATAGAACACATTTAGTGTGTAGGCCAAAATATTTTGAATCGCAACATAGCATGCATGTAAAAGGAATTATGGGAAAACACTACTTTAGACTCATTAGAACCAAAAGTAGAGGAGGAGGTAACAAATCTAATAATACTCTTTATTATTCTAATTAAGATAAGTTATGCGAGCTTTCAAATGATGAACTAGTGCACTTCTTTATCCAGAGATTTTTCTAGCCTTTTTAGATGTGACTTCCCAAGTCATGTTATCATGAATAATTCATTGAATGTTGCAAAATATTATCATCAATGCAAGGTTCATGATGTGGTTATACACTAACCGCCTAATGTGTTACACCAGATAATAGCTTTGTGGACCTTTGAGAGTTGGGGCACATAGGTTTTTAGGCCTATTGACCTTCCTCCTTCTTTGAAGGATCATCACTCATTCTTAGTGGCAACGCATTATTTCTTTAAGTGGGCAGAAGCAATTCCCCTACATCAGGTAACGTTAAACCATGCTATAAAATTCTTTTGTGACCATATCATACATCGATTCGGCATATCCCATAGAATCATATTCTATAATGGGTTCACATTCAAGTCTAAAAAAAAATAACTTTGCAAGAAACTATTGTATTAGTTAGAGATATTCAAAAATCTATTACCCATAGGCTAACGATTTGGCTGAGGCATTTAACAAAACCTTAGGGAAAATCATTAAAAAGGCCTTGGATTAAATAAACGACAATTGGATGAGAGGTTGGTAGAAGACTTATAGCCCTAACAAAATACTCATAGAAACCGAACCCAATACACTCCATTCGCATTTTTGTATGGATCCAAGGTCATTCTTCCTTTGAAAGTACAAATTCCTTTGATGAGGATCGTCATTAAGAATCAAATCACAATTGAGAAGGATGAATGCCTCTGATTAGAAGTGGTCAAAGGCCTTTAATAATTTCACCTCCAAGATCATCAAAACTTAAATTTTTATAAAGCATGAATGCTTAAAGCATACGACAAGTTAGTGCAACTTAGAATCTTCCAAGTAAAAGACTTTATCTTATTTCCTCAGAGGCCAATCTTAGCCCATCAAAAATTGGTGGGAAGTTTGAACCAACATGGGAAGGAACCTATATTATAGAGATAGTATATGAAGAGTTACTTATTAGTTAGTTGATTATAAAGGAAAACACCTGATGCTTCCAGTTAATGAGCATTTCCTTAAGAAATATTATGCTTGATGTAACTAGAATTTACAATCAATAAAAATCTTTAATTTATAATCTCCTAAAATCCATTTATCTGAATCTAAAAATTTAAAATTAAATCTTTTTAATCCTCTAAGATTAGGTGTGAGACCCCATTCATCCTTTTGTTATGAATCTATTTTCATGATTTATGATTTTGATGATAGAAAACACTCTTATTTCTCTACTACTGCCTTATCTACTGACATTTTAGGTCCACAAGATCATACTGCAATTTGGTACCAGCTCAAGATTGGGTAGACTAGGTCTGAGTCAGTTTGTACCCTTTTTTCCTTTCTTGAGTCTATTGTAATTGGTGTGGCTCCTGATGCTATGTAACTTTGCGCACACACACACACCTTGGAAGATTTTCTGATCGTTCCTTAGAGTTTATGGTCTAGGTAACATCGTCCTAGACGGTTCAAAAGAAGAAACCCTAATTAGGGCATCCTCATTAAGGCAGCTGTCATTAACCATATCATTTTAGATTATAGGCTAAAAACAAAAAGAATCAACCGCCATAATCAATTTAGGTATTATTTATTTTAAGACATCGGCCAAGATTATATACACATCGTCCTAGATGATCTAACTCAATTATGCCTAAATTAATCTGGTATTTATGAAAAACATTAAAGGCTGATTGATTCATTCACATCGTCCTGGACGATCACAAGATCGGCTAGGACGATACCCTGGATGATTTACATCAGCCAGCTTCGTTTCAAGGCGATGTCCGTGATAATATTCCATAATTTATACTGATCGGCCATGATATATTATCATCCTGGATGATATGAATCAATTTCTTCTGATCATCCCAGGCTGATTGAGCTTAATTTGTACTGATCGTCTAGGATGATAGTCATATCGGCCTAGACGATAAAGTCAGTAAGTTGCATTAATGAGCCCGTTTTGAGATCTTCTATTTAAGCTTTGACAAGGTACTTTGTAAGTGTCTTTGGCAGCCATTATAGCTTTGTTCTTTTGGGGGAAACTTGAAGAGAGAGCTTGAAAGGGAGTGAGTAAAGGGTGGAGTTTGAAAGAGGGAGAAGATCCTTTGAGGGGGTTTCAAGGGAGTGTGGAGGGGGTTCCACATGGTTGCTCTAGCGAGCTCACACCTTAGTACCATCGGATTCAATGCTTGTCTTGAGGGAAGTTCGCCAAAGAAGAAGATCTTTTTGGTGTCAAAGGACCCGGCTACTCCGCCGCACCGAGTAAGGTGGAAGTGATTTTGTAAGGGCTTCTTTACCTAGCTGTGGGGGCTAAAGGAGAGACATTGAGTTTAGTGCAATACTCAGAGATTGCCTCCGAGGAGTGGATATAGGTCAAGGTTTGACCAAACAACTATAAATCTGATGTATTCTTTTCTTTATTACTTCCACATTTAATTTTCCGCACTTTAGTTTTTATTATTATGAATCTTGATTCTGGATTTAAGATTGTGTTTATTTTAAAATACTGATTCACCTCTCTCTTTTAGTTAGCCTTTGGGGCAGTTCATAAGGGACTAACATCCCTAACGATCTTTCAAATGGTATCAGAGCGGGATTCATAAAATCTAAGTTTGAAAACTTTTTGAATTTTGATCCATGGCTAATTTTGGTAATCATAATATTGCGAAAGATTATTTAATCACTAGATCACCTTTATTTGAAAATATTACATTTAATTTTTAGAAAATTCGCATGTTTACTTTTTTGCAATCAATTGATTTTCATATGTGGCATATGGTTTTAACCGATTATTCATTACCATCACGTGTTATAGATGGAATTAAAACTAATATTCCTTTTAATCAATGGAATATAGAAGATCAAATCAATGCTCAATTGAAAGAAAAATCTTTATATTGCTTTTTTTTTTTGTTTTAAATTTTGAAGATTTTATATTAGTATCCACGTGCACTATTGGTAAGGAAATTTGAGATAAACTACACACCATATACGAATGCACTAGTGAAGTCAAGCAATCCAAGTTAAATATGTTAGTGCATGATTATAAACTATTTTCCATGAAACCTTATGAGACGATCTTACACATGTATAGTAAGTTTATTCAAATTGTGACATCACTGCATGCTTTAGGAAAAGAACTTTCAAACTTTAAAAAGGTTAATAAAATTCTTCGTTGCCTACTGGATAAGTTTGATGCTAAAGTTGTTGCTATTTATGAATCAAAAGATTTGAATAAATATTCTATTGATAATTTGATTGGCTCACTCATTGCCTACGAGCAAAGTTTGGGTGATCAAAGACTTTTGGATGCAGGTGAAACAATAGTGCTAAAAGTTGATGATACGAAAAGAGGTAGCTTAGTTGGTGAAGAAACCAATGATTTAACAAGCAAATTAAAAAGCTCACCAAAGCATAAGCAATATTAAAAGCGGAATAAAGGTAAAAATGGTAAGAATGTTAATATTTCTTCTAACATTATTTGATTTAGATGTAGAAAGCCTGGACATATGAAAAATCAGTGCCCTAATTTGATAATTCTTCCTACAAAAGAGAAGGGTAAAGCAAAGCAATTTATAAAATGGGGAAATAATGAAAAGCAAAAAATTTCTTGGGCAGATCTTTCTTCTGAATCATCTGATCAAGAGCAAGATGATGTTTGAATTGTTTTGTGTGTACTTTTTATATTTGCATGTTTTGTTTGTTCTTTTTTTTTTTAATTTTGTGATTTTCTTTTTTATTTATTTATTATTTTTTCTTTCTTTTCTATTTCTTAAATTTTTTCATTTTTTTCATTTATTTTCCTTTTTATATAATTTCTCTGATCAACACATATGTTCACCTTTCTAAAAATGAAAAACCTACCTCCTATTTTTTTTAATTCTTATGAAAATTTTGTTTGACTTCTCTAAAAAAAGTCAGAGGAAGGAAACTCATATTTTTTACTCTCAATCACAGTTTCCTAAAAGAGGTTATTCTACTTTTGATTTAAAATCTTTTTCATATTTTAAGTTAGTTTTTAAAACTAAAATTTTTTATCTCCCTACATTTTATTTATCACTTAGGAATCTTTTGCAAGTTGTTGAATCTACCTCATAATTTTCTTAATCAAGAAATTCACTTTGTCAACAGGATGGGTTTACTTTTTGTTTTTAAGATTTTACAAAGGTAGCATATTCAAAAAATTGGCCAATGATGCCAAAATTAAAAGATGCGCAAAGACGCCAAATTGAAAAAAAATGGAAATACACAAAGTGTATCAAAAATCAAAAGATGCGCAGTGCGCCAACCAATTGTCAAGAGGCATAAAATGATCCCACAAAATTTAATGCTTACCATTCTTGTACTTCTTAAAGCTTAAGAAAACCCTTGATACTTTCGATACTTTAGTTTGAAAATCTTGATTCCTGATTCAATAATTTATGCATTAATCTTCTATTAGATATTTTTTTTGGAAGGAGTTTTGAAAATGGATGTTTCTTTCTCTAATTTATTCCATGATTTAGATATTGAATTAAAAAGTTTTTGAGGCTTTAAAAGAACTAGAATTTGGATTATCAAATTCTGAATTTCTAATCTTTTCTGGGCTATGCATTGTCAATACAATTCTACTAAGCTTTTGAAAAAAATAAATTGGTAACTTTCTCATTTTAAGAATATTTATTTTGTTCACTAGATCAGGGATCATTTTTGCCTTTTAGTCATTTTTTTAATTATTTGTGCCTCTTTTCTTTTTGATAATGTCAAGGGGGGAGAACATAGTGTAGAATTTATATCCTTTTTCTTGTATTTTTTCTTTCAAAAAATTAAAAACAACAAAATTTTTTTATCTCCCCTATTTTTAAAAGTTTTATTCTATTGAGGGGAAGATTAGGAGAAAATGTTTTCTTCTTTGCAAATTCAAATAGCAATGTTTGTCATCATCAAAATGGGGGAGATTGTTGCGGATCTGTTTTCAACGTTTATGATTTTGATGATAATAAACACTCTTATTTCTCTACGACTGCCTTATCTATTGACATTTCAGGTCCATAAGATCAGACTGCAATTTGGAACCAACTCAAAACTGGGTAGACTAGGTCTATGTCAGTTTGTATCCTTTTTTCTGTTCTTGAGTCTATTATAATTGGTATGGCTTATGATGCTATGTAACTTTGCACACACACACCTTGGAAGATTTTTTGACCGTTCCCTAGAGTTTATTATTTTTTGTAACATCGTACTGGATGATATTTATATCGGCCTGGATGATTGGTTCAAAAGCAGAAACCCTAACTAGGGCATCCTCATTAAGGAAGCCGTCATTAAGCATATCGGCCTGGACGATACTCGTATCAGCCAGGATGATAGGATCAAAATAGAAAGAATCAACCGCCATAATCAATTTAGGTATTCTTTATTTTAGGACATCGGCCAAGATGATATACACATCATCCTAAATGATCTAACTCAATTATGCCTAAATTAATATAATATTTATGGAAAGCATTAAAGGCTGCTTGATTCGATCACATCGTTCGGGACAATCACAGGATCGGCTAGGACGATACCCTGGACAATTTACATCGGCCAGCTTCTTTTACGGTGATGTCCAGGATGATATTCCTTGATTTGTACTGATCGGCCAGGACGATATATTATTATCCTGGACGATATGAATCAAATTCTTCTGATTATTCCACATCATCCCGGGTTGATTAAGCTTAATTTGTACTAATCATCCAGGACGATAGTCTTATCGGACTGGACGATAAAGTCAGCAAGTTATATTAATGAGCCTATTTTGAGATATTCTATTTAAGCATTGACAAGGCACTATGTAAGTGTCTTTGACAGCCATTGTAGCTTCGTTCTTTTGGGGGAAACTTGAAGCGAGAGCTTGAAAGGGAGTGTGGAAAGGGTGGAGTTTAAGAGAGGGAGAAGATCCTTAGAGAGGGTTTCAAGGGAGTGTGGAGGGGGTTCCACACACTTGCTCTGGCGAGCTCACACCTTTACCATCGGATTCAAGGCTTGTCTTGAGGGAAGTTCGCCAAAGAAGAATATCTCTTTTGTGTCGAAAGACCCGGCTACTCCACCGCACTGGGGAAGGTGGAAGTGATTTTGTAAGGTCTTCACCACCTAACTGTAGGGGCTAAAGGAGATACACTGAGTTTAGTGCAATACTCGGAGGGTGCCTCCGAGGAGTGGACATAGGTCAATGTTTGACCGAATCACTATAAATTTGGTGTGTTCTTTCCTTTTTTACTTATGTATTTAATTTTTCACACTTTGGTTTTTATTGTGGTAAATCTTGACTATGGATTTAAGATTGTGTTTATTTTAAAATAATGATTCACCTCTCTTTTAATTTTCCTTTAGGCCAGTTCATAAGATCCTAACATCCCTAATAAACTTTCATCAACAACTATCTTATGTAAAAAAATCATACTATATGAAAGTGATCTTACTGTATAATTCATTTTTAACCCAAAACCCTAGCCACCAGATTAATTTAAGAAATTTTTAAATATTTAAAATTTTAACATATTGTATTCAATGATCCAATTGTATTGTATTAACATTTGAAAACTTGCTAAAATAATCCCCGTGATTATTCAATTAAATCAAGGTTTAATTATTGATTTGTGATCGTACTCTACGACCGTGATCATACCATACAATGAACCAAGACAATCTTAGGGTGTACTAATGTTTGTACCATACAATCTTTTGATTTTGTTCTAATAGTAATGTATGACCTTGATCATACCGTATAATGAACCAAAGCAATTTTTGGTCATACTAAAGATCATACCAAACAAAACCTTAATTTTTGAACTAATTATACTATATGATGTATACATCGTGATAACCTAAATATTTTATATGATTTAACTGATTGTATAAAATGAATATGATTACACAAGATGATGAACAGAGACAAATTTTGGCCAACCCAACATCTATCCTGTATGAATAGAAGAAATATAGTATATCATAATTAATGTTTTTTGAAACATAATTTATGGTGTATAAGACAATTGTTTCTTGTTCATACTCCTTTGTTCCATGATGAAAGTGATTTTGAATTGATTATATTGTATGATATGTCATCATGCTATATGAACAGAAATAGCTAAACTGAATTTTTAGAGTTTCTTGAAGCTTGTTATATAATCAATTCCTTTTCTTTTTTAAATGGAGAGAGAGGAATGTGAAAAAGGAAGGAAAATTTTAAGAGGGAGCTTCTTTAGAAGATTTAGGGCTTCTGAGAGGAAGGAGAAGGTGAGTTTGTGCATGAGGGAGAAGTAGTGTGAGGGGATCACACAGTTAATCTAAGCCTGTTGCACGCTTGCTCCTTTTGTGGCCCGGGTAAGTCTTGTGAAATCTCTCTAGAGGGAGAGCCTTTAAGGTCAAAGTCCTCAAAGGTTCTCTACCTTCTCCATGAGGGAAAAAATAAGAAGGTTAGCTGCCATCATCGAGAGGGTGACATAGCAACAGGCACTCCACCGCACCAGGGAAGGTGAAAGTGAGTTTGCGTACAGGCTTCTCTGCATTGCTATGAGAGTAGAAGGAGAGTTACTTTTGAATGTGCAAATCTCAGAGTGGAGGACTCCATGGAGTGGACTCTAGGGAGTGGACGTAGGTCAAGGTTGACTGAACCACTATAAAAATTTTTGTGTGCTTTTTTCATTTATCACATTTTATTTTTTCTTGCATTTAATATTTCAATAATTTCTTTGTGAAAATTTTATTTTGATATTTCATTATGTGATTTTAAATTTCATCATATTTATTGCAATTCTTATTTAATCACTAGCTTTTGGTTCGAATTAGTTAAGTCATCTTTTGAAATAAATAAGCATTAACAAAAATAGAACTCTTGCTTAGGATTTATTTTTTTTTTAAATACCAATGCACCCCCCTTGGCACATCTCGTACTTTCAATTGGTATCAGAGCCAGGACTAAAAAATAGTGTTTTAGAAAACTTTAAGGAAATGGTTCGTGGCATATTTTGGTAACTATAATACTATAGAGGGCTATTCCATAACTCGTCTACCCTTATTTGATAACATACCATTTGAATTTTGAAAATTTTGAATGTCTACATTTTTATAATCTATAGACTACCCCATGTGGATGTTGGTTCAATAAGGTTACACTGCACCTTTTAAACTTTTGAATGGCATTAAAACTTAAATATCATTTAATCAATAGAGCAATCATGATAGGGAACTTGGATAGTTAAATGCAAAATTATTGAATTGTTTCTTTTGTGCATTGAAATCAGAGGACTATATGAGAGTGTCCACCTGTGCTACTAGTAAGGAGATCTGGGATAGACTTTGTATCATGTACGAAGAAACTAGTAAGGTTATACAATCTAGATTAAATATTTTATGGCATGACTATAAACTCTTTTGCTTGAAACCTAACGAAACTATATCTAACATGTACACAAAGTTCACCATGATATTTACATCCTTGCATGCACTGGGTAGAGAGATATCTAATTCTAAAAAAGTCAATAAAATTTTTAGTATTTACCAAGTTCTTATGATGCTAAAATCATTACAATTACTGAGTCCAAATATTTAAACATTTATTCAATTGACAATTTGCTTGGGCCACTCATTTCTTACAAGCAAGGAGTGAGTTAAACATAAAATGATGTGGGAGAAAAGAAGAAGAAGCGAATGGTAGCTCGAAAGGAAAACAATTGAGAAAGTGACCGTTTTACAGCGGAGGAAGATGATGATATAACCTTGATGACCCATCAATTCAAGAATTTTCTGAAGAGAAAATAAAAGTGTCATCAAAATAGCTGGAAGAAAGGTAAAAACTTCAAGAAAACTAAAGTTACATCTGACACAATTTGCTTTGAGTGTAGAAAACCAGGTCACCTCCGAACTGATTTCCCCAACATGAAGACCCATCTAATTAAGGAGAAGGTTGAGGAGAAGCCAAAGTATAAGAAAGGCAAGCTAAAGGCACACAAGGCATTTTGGGCCTACTCTGCCTCAAAATTTTATGAAGAAGTAGAGGAGGTGGTAATGAGTTTGTGTCTAATGGCTAACAATAATATTTATCAATTGGATCAAGATAAGGTATGTTAACTTTCTTATGAAGAACTGTTGGTTATTTTTAAAAAATTCATGATTCATATAGAAATTTAAAGAAAATCCATGTTAACCTTAACATTGAATTTAGTACTTTACAAACTAAGCATGCTAATTTATTTAAATAATATTTTGATTAAGATAGAAATCACATGACCCTACTTGATGAATTTGGTACAATAAATAAGAAGCACATTGAATTATCAGACACACATAATTCCTTGAAAACATCACATATTGAGTTAGAAAAATAATATAAGAAAATAGATGAACTGGCATGGGAAATAGATAATAGTGAGCATCATTTAAAAGAAGAAGTGGCAGCCTAGGAATATAAAAATAAAGCTCTAATAATAAAACTTATAGCACTTGAAAATAATAAACCATCATTCCTATTAGCTCAAATGAACAACCCCTTAACATTGCATGCATCAAATATTTTTAAAAAGAGGCATCACCACCAACATAGGTTAGTAAACCCATTTCTTAGTGTTAGGTGCTTCTCTTGTGGCATGCTAGGTCATATAGCCTGCACTTGCACAACTCACATTAGGACACACCTCGTGTGGAGACACAAATTACATTCATCATAGTATAACATGCATACATCTCATTCATTTAAGTATAAGGAGGAACCCAAACTTAGTTGAGTTCCCAAATTTTAACCTTTGAATAGCATCATAGGGATGCTCTCATAAAAGACTTAATGAGAGCATGTGGTACCTGGACAGTGGCTACTCAAGACATATAAATAGAGACATAAAAAAGTTCATTACACTAGAAATTAGGATAGGAGGCAAGATGACTTTAGGAGACAACACCACCATGGAAGTGGTAGGCTCGGTTATCGTTAAAAATTCTAAAAAAATTTAATTGAAAATATTTTATTAGTTGATGGTTTAAAGCAAAATATGTTGAGTATTAGTCAATTATGTGACAAAAATTTGACATAAAATTTCTTTCCGATAAATGCTTCATTAGCTTAAATGATAAACTTATATTAGAAGAAAAATGGATAAATAATGTTTATATATTAGATCTTAACTATATTAAAATTCAAATTCACTGTGTTTAAAAATAATAATGGATTAATCTTAGCTATGACATAAGAGACTATGTCATGCTTGGATGAAAACACTTAGGAATATCACTCAGAAAAACCTGGTTAGTGGCACATGTTAGACTTCACTAAAGACCATCTATATGATGTCTGCCAACTAGGAAAATAAGTAAAATCATCATTTCATTCAATCAAGGATTTGAATACATCTAGGACACTAAAAATTCATCACATGGACCTCTTTAGACATGTTAGCATAATTAGCCTTGGTGGAAAAAAATTATGGATTTGTGATTGTAGATGACTTCTATAGATTCACTTGGCTAAGATTCCTAGCACATAAGAATGAGTCGTTTGTGGAATTTAGAACTTTCTCCATTTTGACTCAAAGGAAATTAGGATGCAAAATCTCAATAATCCATAGTGATTATGGTGGAGATTTTTAAAAAGAAAAATTTAAATCTTTTTGTCAAGAGATAGGAATACAGCATAACATCTCTACCCCTAGGACTCCTCAACAAAATGGGATAACTGAGAGAAAGAATAGAAGCAATTAGGGCAATGCTAGCTGAGTACAGGCTTCCTAAATATTTTTGGGCAGAAGTAGTGAACACTACTTATTATGTTTTAAACAGGGTAAATATTAGGTTGAGGTTGGATAAAATACCCTATAAATTCCTTAAGGGTCGAACACCGAATCTTTCCCACTTGCATGTCTTTGGTTGCAAATGTTTTATCCTAATCAATGAGAAATCTCCATTAGGAAAATTTGATCCCAAGACTGATGATTACATCTTCTTTAGTTAATCATTTGTACGTAATGAAAGTTTTTAGGGATGCTAAGCCCTTATGAACTAGTCCTGAGGCTAACCAAGAGGGGGGTGAATTGGATATTTAAAAACTTTTTTAACTAAAAGAAAAATCTTTTTATATCTTATACCAAAATAAATTAAATTAATAATAAAAAGATTAATTAGAGATTTCTCCAAAGCAGTTAATCGTAATAAAAATAAACTATGAAAAGTAATCTTAAAGAACACCAAATTTAAAGTGGTTCGGTCCAACCTGACCTACATTCACTCCTCGGAGACATCCTCTGAGTATTGCACTAAGCCTTTAAAAACTCTCCTTTAGCCCCAAAAACTAGGTGGAGAAGCCCTTACAAAATCACATCAACTTCCCAGGTGTGGTAGAGTAGTCTAGTCCTTTGACACCAAAGAGGTCTTATTCTTTCCAAAACTTCTCTCAAGACAAACCTTGAATTTGATGGTACTAAGGTGCAAACTTGCTGGGGAAACTGTGTGAAATCCCCTCCAAAGATCTTCTCACTCTCTTAAACTCCACCATTTCCTCTCTCCCTTTCAAGTTCTCTCTTCAAATTTTCACCAGAAAAATGAAGCTTCAATGGCTGCCAAAGACACTTATCAAGTGCCTTGACATAGCTTAAATAGAGGGATTTAAAAAACCCAAAAAATTAATCTTAGTAAAAAATATTATTCAGGATAATCGCAAGATCGTCCCGTATGATGTGCTTAAAAAAGGGGCTTCTAAAAACTTTAAAAACTCAATTTCGACATCAAATATCATCCTGGATGACAGCATGATCATCAAGTATAATGTGCATAATTTAACCTGATAGTTCTGGACGATATCAGGAATGTCCTACTATTTGATTAAAAAATATAGTTTTGAAAAGTATTAATTTTTCTTGGGAATATTTATTTTTTAAAATTTTCAAACCGAACACGTCATTATAAATAATATATTGCCTCGGGAGACGAACATATTGTTCCCTAATGGGTTCAAATTATAAAATTTTTAATTCATCCAGATTATTGTAGTCAAACTCAAGAGAGATAACATATGATCTCGAAAGATCAAAATGATGTTCAATCAATTGTTTAAATATAATAATTTCAATAAGAGATCATTAATCTCATAATCAAAATCACAATATAAATTGATATATCTCTTCGAGAAAAGAAGTTATCAATCATTATTGATCATTTAAAAATGAAGATAACGATCCTATAATTATGAATTTCCCAAAGATAATTATTTGAGAGTTTTAAAAACTTTGATTTTTAAAATCTAGTCTTGGTTTCTAAATCTCCTACGAGCGCAAGTCCTCGTAGTTAATTATATCATAGGAAACCGAAGTCTCCAACGAATATTCTCGATTAAAATAGCGGTAAAAATTTTATTTAAGATTTCAAAGCTCGATGTCAAAGGAAGGTAAGGTTTGGAATTTTTAAATGGGATTAGTTTGATGTTGAACACTTATTTCTGGAGTCAAAGGAGGAAAAGTAAGAGGTGTTTTGAGATTCTAAATTACTTCAGAAATACCTCAGTCTATCCTAAGTGTTAGGGTTGAATTTTATGTAAATATAGTTAATGTTTAAGTGATCAATTTATTAGAAAGTGGGAACTAGATTTCTGGAGGTTGAGGGCTTGCAGCATAAGCTTGCCTCAAAACCTAAGTCTAAAGTGGGTATGAAAATCAATGACCCGAACCTAGCTAATGTAGTGCAAATCCTTATCTTACCCCGGCCTGGATTGGGGAGCTAGAAAAACCACCTAATTGCTTCAAAACCATATGTCCAATCTTTTATGCAAGAGTGGGTAGGGAAGTTATTTAAGATAAGTTTTAGGAAACGAGGCTGACATCTAGAGTGGTCCTTAACTTGGCCCCTTAACATATGTTGGGTGTTAATGCTTAAGCTAATGCATTCAAAGAGTTAGACACTTTTAATTTTATATCTAATGCGATGCATGCTGGTCGACTCGATTGAATATTTAAATCAGGATGAAGAAGTTTTAAAAAAGGTTTTTAAAATATATATTTTCATAAAAGATGCACAGATCCCCTTGGACAGAACTGCACCTTCATAGGCCAGGTGGTATGCCAGAACCCACAGGCGGGCAGGTGCCTAACAAGTGGAAAGAAGAATGTAGCAAGTATGCATATGCGACCCACAGCATTCCGGGCTTACTTTTCAAATTCGTTAGAGTTTCTATGTGAGCTTAAATGTTTTAATTTTGTTTAAATAGAAATAGTTTTAAGTGAGTCCTTATGAGCCTACGATAGGGTTACAGGCTAAATCAAAATACGACATGCAAGAGCACCAAAAAATAATTAAAAGAAGGCAAATCCTATAATGTAATAAACATCAAACATTAATCAAATTAGTTAAATTAATATTCAAACTGAAATTCCATAGGCAAGTTCCTTTTAATATTACATCCCAGGGTCTACAGAAAAGTAAAGTGGTCAGGCACCACTAAAAATAACCTGGATTCTAACTCCTAAAAGACAAATGACTTTGAGAATTGGGACTCTTCTTGACTTCCACTTCTTTGTCTTCCCACGAGCTTCTTAATCTGTCGGTCCAGGATATCCAAATGAAAAGAAACTTCCCCTTGGAAAGCAGAGTTATCTTTCCACTTTGGATATTTTCAAAATCATCCAAATTTGGAACTCCAAATGGAGAGGGACTCTCCCCTAAGCGATGTCCCTTCCTCTTTGGATTCCAAATTGGATGTTTTAACATTCTATTCTCAATTCATTTAACATTTCAACTCATTTCAAATCAAATTACATCAATTTTAAATAAAAATCTAGACTCGATTCTACAGGTTTATCCTAATAATCAGCAGTTATATGTATAATCCCAAGCAGTTATAATTAATCTCAAGTAGTTAATATTTGAAATTTAAAATGCTTAATTGCTCACAACACAGAGTGCAGAAAAGTAACTAAATAAACACATTAATTCTAATCTAGCAACCAGCATGTAGTGAAAGCTCAAAAACCCGGCACCCAGGGAAAAAGAAAATGCTGGCCTAGCCTAAAACTAAACTTGGTTGTCCTAGGAAATCATCTAAAGTGTGTGACGTAGGTTGTGTAGTTTGGATATGTCCAAAGTAGGATCATTAGGTTAAAGTTGATTGATATTTGATTGGTTGGAGGGCTTAAAGGAATAATTTATTTGAAGTTTAAGTGTTAATGATTTAAAATTCATTTTAAGATTGATTTTAATTATTTTTTGGATACCACCTTTATTTCTCACCGAGGCCATGACGTTTATTTCACCTTCCTTAGGGCTAAGCTAACAGCCTTGTATGTCTAGGTTAACTAGTGGTACTCGATATAATTAAGTATTTTGATTTGATTAAGATTTAAAACTTAATAAATTTTAATTAAGGTTAGTTGATAGCTGGTTTTAAGGTTGATTAAGCATTTCTAGAGTTTTAAAATGATTTTCAAGTTTTATGATTTTTCTAGATTATTTTAATTATTTAATTAAGGTGTTAAAATTTGAGTTCTTAATTAAGGTTGAATTATGAAAGGTTAGTATTTTATTAAAATATTATACCTTAAGATGAGTTGTTAGATACTAAGTTTGCTGGATTTGGATTTTGCTACATTTTGTTATGAAGGTTTGAAGTTTTAACTTGATTTTAACTTAAGTTTGACCGGTTTGTTGACTTTTTGACTTTGACAGATTTCTGGAAGTTTAATATTTTTAATAAATGCTAGACTTAATTTTGAGTTGAATACATTTGAGTTTGTTCAATTTAGAGTTTTCTAGAATTAGGTATGAATTTTCAAATTTTAAGTATTTATTGTATATTTTAAATTGTTTAATAAAGAAGCTTTTTATGATTTTGCTCCAAATGAACTTCAAACTCGTTCAAATCAACTCCAATGGTCAGAAATGACCTAAGGAGAGATTCTAAAGTGTTTGGAAGTTTTTTGGAATTTAAATTATTTTTAATTAATTAAATTAATTAAATATTGAATTTTAATTGAAATTAAATTAAGTTTCAATTTGTTGTCAAATCAAAAGGCTTTTATTTTTCATTGATTAAAGTTTGAATTCTGGTTAGTTAGAGGCATTGTTTATATTTTTTAGATTTAAATTTGATTTATTAGAATTTTTAGAAGGTTTAATGCTTAATTAGGGGTTTGAACATAAGTAAATTAATTAAGAGGGCTTAATGATTTTTGAATCCAGTAAGAAATATTCTATGGGCTGTATGTGTCACTAAGTTTAAGTTTTTAAAGTTTCAAGTCAAAATTATGTGTATCCTAATTATTATAATTTCTCTAAATTCTCTACACATAAGTCCTCAATTATTCTCCTTATTGTTACTAGGTTAGCTAGGTTTAAATCAATTGTTCTCTCTAACCGTTGGACTAACATAGAAATAGCATGGACAAAAACATAAACACATTCAAGACCTAAATCTAGGAGAGCCCTAAGTGTGTGTGTGCACCTACACATGCAAATCATATGATAACTTAAATGCTTAATAATTTGATTAGTGAATAATTAATAATTATCCACTAGTCATCCCCATTAATTATATTCAATCATTATTAATCTAAGTTTAAAATCTCAAGGGATCTCTCAAATACTTAAGGATTTAAATATATATAATTTTAAAATAATTTTAATATATATATATATATATATATATATATATATATATATATATATATATATATATATATATATATTAAAATAAAATAATTAAAAATATTATTGAAGTAAATTTAAAGAAATTGAGAGATCTTCTAATTTTAAAATTATTTTGAAAATAATGTTTAACTTTTAAAATAATTAATATAATACTTAATTAAATATTAATTAAATAATAAGCTATCAAAATAATTCAAGTTAATCAAAATAAATTAAGTTTTAAATCTTGAAAATAGTTTTAAATTAAACTTCTCAAAGTTCTAAAAAATTTCATAAATTATTTAGATTTTTTGAATTTAAATTAAATTTTGTATAAATTTTTGAAGTTTTAGTGTTAATTAAAACATTTGAAATAATTTAAAATTGATTAAAATTCAAAATAAATCTTAAATTAAATTTAATTAAAACTTCATTATTTTTAAAATTTTAAATTATCAGAATAATTTTATTTGGATTTAATGTAAATTAATTATTAATTAAATATTTAAATGATTAATTAATTAGAAGTTATTTAGAATATGCCAAATATATCTTAAATTACTTTAAATTAAAATTATATATATATATATATATATATATATATATATATATATATATATATATATATATATATATATTAATATTAAAACATATTTTAAACAAGGTTTTAAATTTTATTAAATATTTTAAATTGCTCTAATTAAATATTAAACTAAAAATATTTAATACTTTAAAATATCTTAAAGTATGTTAAATAATTTAACTAATATTAATTTTAAATTAATATTTTGATTTTCTAGTAATACTTATATAAAATAAATATTTTTTAAGAATTTTAAATACATTTTAATAAATTTAAGAAGTTTCTGGATTCAAAAATAATTAAAAAACAATTTTTAAATCATTTTAAAACAGGTTGGCGGCGCTGGAACCATGTGGCACGCTCTGGTTTTTTTTTTTTTTGAAAAGAGCAATAAATGCATTATAAAGCAAAAAAGGAAATAAACAGCTACAAGGTAGACTCCTCCTTCAATAAGTTCAAAAATTAATGAGGAATCTCATTCAAGCATAGGTCGTCCAAAATAAAGTTGTTAGCCATAGCATACCTAGCACATAAATCGGCAAGCTTATTACTACCTCTATCAACACAAGAGAAAATAACATAATGAAACTCTTTAAAGAAATTGAAATCTTCTTCTCACTTGAAGTCATCGATCTTTGCGTTTTGAAGTGTTCTTATTACATTTGCTTTGTCACCTTCAATAATGGCTCCCTTGTATTTGAACATCCAATCTTTAGTCATATCAACTAAAGATTTTATAGCTAGAAGCTCCAAGTAATGCACGTCCCAATGAGTGCATTTTTTTCCAAATGCCATTAAGAACCTCCCTTTGTTGTCATGAATAACACCACCAATTCCAACTCTATACGAGGAATCAAGGGAAGCATCTTCATTGATTTTTAACCAATCGGGTGGAGGGGGATACCAAGTATTGGACAGCCTCATGGACTGGTTGGTATCCCATAATTCTGATTTAAAGTTAATTATCAATTTAGAAGTGGATAAATAGCTAACAGCATTAGCGACCACAGAGCTAGCACCTTCAATTACCTTATCATGTATAAATTTGTTTCTAGCTTTCCAAGAAAGGTATAAGGCATTACAAAACAATTTAAGAAGCATACCATTGTGAGTTGCCATATGATCCATCCACTTACAACATTCTTGATAGCTTTCAAACAGAGGAATCAAGAATCCCTATTTGTTGAGTTGAGACAACACTTCTTTTATCTTCGAACAGTTAAATAATACATGCTCTGTCTCTTCAATTCCATTCAAACATCTTGGACAGATTTCAACTTCCTGAAGTTTTTTGTGGCATGCTCTGGCTGGGCAATCCAAACTGCGGGGGCAGGCAATGATTGCGTCGCCGCGTAATAATTGCCAGTTGATTAAAAGCGCGTGGGACCCACATGGTTTTAACTTAACCCCATCAGCAATTAATGTCAGCTGTTCAAACCCCCTTAGGTTCCATCCGATGGCGGAGATCAGATCCCGTCGTTTGATCTCTGTTTGGAAAGATCAGACGGCAACAAAACGATTTTGCGGTATGGAGAGGACGGCCTAGATGTAGTCAGACAGTGGATCGAACCAGGGATCGAATACACGGTAGAATGAAACTATGGAAAGGCTTAATCTGAACCATTGATCGAATAATCAACGGCATAGAAAATATAAGCCTGAGCCAAGCTACGAAAATGCCGTAGAAAGCATTTTTTGGACCGTTCTCAAGATCGGGTCGATCAATTCTCTTGAAATTTTAGACTTAGATTAATATTATGAACATAAAATTTGGGGAATATATTTTAATGTTTAAAATGCACTTATCAAAATGTTAATTTATGCTAAGTGTGTAATCTAGGGTTCGAGTTTTAGAAGAAATGAATCGTTAGATTGGATCAGTTTTTATTTCTCTGAACTTATGGACTGTCCATTCTAATATTTGATGAAGACCCCTCAAGTTAACAATGTCTTGATAAAGCACTATGACTCCTTGAACGGATTGAGCTTGGTTCACCTGGAGAGTCGTCGGAAGAGGCTTTGATCTGCTGGGTTTTATTAGGGAAGTGTGGAGGGGGTTCTTGAATACCCAAACAATAAGAGTTTGGGCTCTGGGAGGGTTTGAGTGGAGAGAGATGATAAGAATTAGAATGAGGGATCATTAGGGCATTTTTTTTCCTATTCAAATTTCCCGAAGTAGCTTGGATGGTCTTGATTGCTTTAGATGGACACCAGGATGCTGCCACCTGTCCATTGAGTAAGTAGGAGCAGTAAAAAAGGACACATCAAGGACATCTATGTGGAAAGGTGCCTTTGTCCTTATATAAGAAAATGGGTTTGATTTAAACCCTTAGATCTTGATTCAAGGGTCTAGATGAAATGCAGGAAGGTTCTAGAGAGCCTTAATACTGCTGGAGGGGTTTAAGATAGAAGGATTAAGCTTAATATGGATTTTCACCACATTTCACCTCCAACCAATTGTTTGACCATTTTATTGGTCAAATAGTCAAAAGGAGTGAGGTCGCATCCAAGGTGGCTTCAAGCATTGATGATATGCTTTTGGTTCAGTGCATGAAGCAAAGAATCAATGTTTGATACGGTTAACCATTTAAAAGCTCTTTAGAGAGGTTTGTTGACTATGTTGGCCAGTCAACTAATCCTCTTGACTACTTAGGTGGCAGTAAAGGGAGTCTTAAATGTTGCTTTGAATGCCTTGAAAGGGAGTGATATTTTAAATGGGTTGAAATAACCCATTCAAAGCCTTACGGGGTATTTGGGTCTACCTAGGTTGACTATGTAAACCAGGTTGACCCAAAAGCTGGAATTAGGCTCAACCAATTAGGTTTGACATTTTTAGCTGCTGAAAGTGGTTCCAAGGTCTAAATAGGTCAATATGGTCAAAATGCTTATTTTGACCCTCAAGGGCCTATTTAGTTAACTTAGGTTGACTTTGTTAACTAGGTTGACCCAAGGTCTGTGTTTGAGTTGGACCAGTTTGATTTGAGATTTAAAACTTGTTGGAAGTGGTTCCAAGTGATTTGGAGTTCATTTGGTTTGAAATTAATGTTTGAGCCCCCTAAGGGGTATTTTGGTCAAAAAGTGTTGACCTAGTCAACCAGGCTTGACCAGGTTTGGGATTGAGTTCAATGTGTTACTAATGGTGTTTAGGATACATTGGAGAAGGTCTTGGGGTTTTATTTGAAAAAGGCATATTGAATTCTGGAGAAAACTTCAATATTACCCTTAAGGGGCATTTTGGTGATTTTGACCCTTGGTCAGCTGGGGGTCAAAAATGGGTCCACCAAAATGCATTTTAATGCTAAATGGGTCAAGATTAAGAGTTTGGAAGTGATTAGAGGCTTTGGGGAAAGCTCTAAGGTCAGGATCTACTAGGTGGCAAGTCCAATAGCATAGGCCGTAAATATTTGAAGGTTTTACAGCCTTTAGATTTTGAGTAAAATTCTTGGGTTAGAGGGCTTAGAATGAGCTCAAATTTTTAGGATTACCTCTAGAGACATGTATTATTACTTTTCAAGTGATAGACTCTGAATCAAAGTTCTTTTGACTTAGTTTTGAAGTATTTGAAAAATCCCTAGAAAATGCTTTCAGGACAAAGCCTTTGAACCTTGGATTTTGGTCTAGATTTTTGGGTTTGATCTGGATTTTGGGTTTGGATGATTTTATTTTGATTATCCATATTATTTATGATCATTTGGATGATCATAAGTATAGGATAGGGTCGATCTTGATCAAAGGTAGGATTTTGGTTTGAATTGGAGATTAAGATCTAGATATGTTTAAAGTCTGGATTTGAAGTCTAGATTTGATTTGAAAATTGAATTGATTGAAGTCTAGATTGGTTTATGATTTGAATTGATCAGAGATCTGAATTGATTTGAATCTAGATTGGTCCTAGAATATGGAGGGACTCTAAGGTCTAAAATCTAGAAGAGTTCTAGGATATGGATAGATCTTAAGGTCTTGAATCTAGAAGGATCCTAGGACCTAGAATAGATCCTAAGGTTTAGATTTTTCTGGAAGAATCCTAGGGTCTAGAGTAGATCCTACGGTCTATATTCTAAGAGGATCCTAGAGTCTATATTTATCTGTAAATTGAATTGATCTAGGGTCAGGGTTGGTCCAAGTGACCTCATATAAAAATGAGGTCAACAAATGGACACCCAATATGTATAATAGAATGAAGTTTTATTGCACATATTGGCATTGATCGAATTGAAAGGTCAAGTATGGAGTTTTGATCCTAAAGGAAGGAAAAAGATCTATCCCTAGGGAATCGGGGTTTGAATTGATACTAGGGAAGTGCCACAGAGGGCGTGCTCTACCACTAGTGAGTCCAATCCTAAGGGAAGGAAAAGTCTATCCCTAAAGGAAAAGAAAGTATGGGTGATCGTATATGCAGGAAGAATTCCTAACTATAGAGGATTAGATTTGAGTTTTGATTCTAAAAAAAGGGAAGCCTAACCCTAGAAGATTGAGTTTGAATTTGATTCTAAGGGAAGGGAAGACCTAACCCTAGAGGATTAAGTTTGAAATTTGTTCTAAGGGAAGGGAAGACCTAACCCTAGAGGATTGAGTTTTGATTTGGTAGTAGGGTAGTGCCACTAAGGGCATACTCTACCACTAGCAGATCTGGTCCTAAGGGAAGGGAGTTCCTAAACCCTAAGGAAGAGAAGGCTTGAATGACCGTATAGGAAGGGAAAATTCCTAACTATAGAGGATCAGATTTGAGTTCTAACTAGGGTAGTGCCAAACGAGGGGTGTACTCTACCACTAGTGGATCTAATCCTAAGGAAGGGAAGAACCTAACCCTAAGGAGAATAATATTAAATGATCATATAAGAAGGAAGAACTCCTAACAACATAGGATCGAAGTTGGGTTTGATACTAGGGTAGTGCCACGAGGGGCGTACTTTACCACTAGTAGGTCTAATCCTAAGGAAAGGAAGCTCTAGGACTCACGCCTAACCTTATGGAAAAGAAAGTGACTAAACTATATTAGGGCCCAACAGGCTTATATCGACTACTAGTTAGTCGAGATCCTAGGAGATAGGAAGCACAGGGACTCACACCTACTCCTAAAGGATCAAATTTGTCTTGGGTTTTCAATGGATAACCTAGCTAGAAAGCATAGGGACTCACATCTAACTAGGGGAACTAGCCAAGGAGATAGTATACCCGAATCTAAAAGGATTCAAAAAAATCTATCTAACCCAAATTGATTCTAATCCTAAGAAAAGGAAGTATGGAGACTCACACCTATCCTTAAGGAAAAGAGGAAATTATTGAACTATAGTGGGACCCGATAGGCTTAAATCCACTACTAGTTAGTTGAGATCTTAAGAGATAGGAAGCATAGGAACTCACACCTACTCTTAAAGTGTCGGTTTTAAATTTGAAACTAGGATAGTGCCATAAAGAGCATGCTCTATCACTAGTGGATCTAATCCTAAGGAAAGGAAGCTCTGGGACTCACACCTAACCTTAAGAAAAAGAAAGTGATTGAACTATAGTGGGGCCCAACAGGCTTAATTCCACTACTAGTTAGTCGAGATCCTAGGAGATAGGAAGCATGGGGTCTCACACCTACTCCTAAAGGATCAAATTTTAATTTTAAACTAGGATGGCGCCATAGAGGGCGTGCTCCATCACTAGTGGATCTAATCCTAAGGAAAGGAAGCTCAGGGACTCACACCTAACCTTAAGGAAAAGAAGACTAGAAAGATCTTGTGGAAAGGAAGCATTGCTTCCCAAAAAATATCGGATCTAGATTTTTGACTTTAGGTTGGTGCCACAGAGAGCGTACTCCATCACAAAAGGATGATCTTTTTGAGAGGAAACTTGCTCTACACAGAAAATCGAGTATGGATGATCATTTATGGAGGAAACTTGCTCCACATAGAGGATCAAGTCTAGAATGATCGTATATGGAGGAAACATGCTCCATATAGAGGATCAGGTCTGGAATGATCATATGTGGAGGAAACTTACTCCATACAGAGGATCGAGTCTAGATGATCGTATGTAGAAGAAACTTACTCTACATAGAGGAACAGGTATGTATGGTCGTATGTAGAGGAAACTTGCTCTACACAAAGAATCGGGTCTGGATGATCGTGTGTAGAGGAAACTTTCTCTACACAAAGGATCGAGTCTGAATGATCGTATGTAGAGGAACCTTTCTCTACACAGATGATCGGGTTTGAATTTTGGATTTTGAGATTTGAATGATTTTTTTTTTTTTAATTTGAATTGATTTGATTCTAAAGAATCTTTGAATTTGAAGTTTAATTTTGAGTTTGAATTTGATTTAGTTTTAAATTTGAATGTGTTTGAATTTGAAGCTTGATTTGACAAATTTGATTTAAAGGATTTTGAACCTGAGTTTTGATTTGATTTCAAATTTTGGAATTTGAATTTTATTGAGAATTTTAAGGGTTTTTAATTTGATTTTCAGTTTAACACTCGTCTGGCATGGTACTTCCTGAAGAGCCACCCGATGTTTGAAATTATTGGGTGGCATCCTTCAGGGATGATTAGTTAATGATTGAGATTTTCTCAAAGATCGTCTAACAGGACATTCTTGTATTGGTTCAAACTCCTCTACCAATCTCTTAGTAGGCTAAGATATGCATCCAAAGAACCTAGATCAAGTCTCCTACTTGGAAGGTTTTAAGTCGCACTATCTTATCACAAGCTTAAACCACTCAAGGTTTGTATGATTCTGAGTTTTATTGAGCCTTAAATACAAAGTTCTGTAAGGCTTAGAACTCCTAAAATTTGAGTCGGGCACTCTGCTCAGTCGTGGTTTGATTTCGAACAGTAATTCCTAGCATTACAAAATACTCCTCTAATTAGGTTGATTTTGGACCCAATATAGAGTGTAATTTTGTTAAGAAGGTCTTGAAGGAAAAGATGTCTCTATGTAATGACTCACACAAATTTCTCAAGGACTAAATTTGAATTCTAACTAGGAGTAGAAGATTCGATCTTTCTATTAAGAAATTTCCTCTAGCTATTTGGACCCTATCGGAATGACATGTGGGAACAAATTTTCAAGAGCAGTGAAAAGTCGAGTCGACTCCAACTAATCTAGAAGGATTTCAGTTTTGTATCCCCAGACCAAGTTTCATATAAACTAAACTAGTGTCTCCCTTGTATATTTTGAATTAGAATCAATTTCAAAAGGATTTAAGTTGGAGGTAGAAATTCGATCTTTTCATTTCTCTTGCATGATATTCTTTTATCTGATAGATAATTCATGCATGGTGAAGAATCTAGATTAAAGATTTTTGAAGTCAAGTATTTAAAGGTGATACGATTTTTTTAAGATTTAAGGATTCAAAGCAAGGAAGCCATCTTACTCTTATTCTCTTTTTTCTAGTGATGCAGTTTGCGTATCTTTTAACTTTTGGTGCACTTCGTACACTTCTTGATTTTAACGCATTCATGTTATTGAATTTTAACGCATTCGCGCATCTTTTGATTTCAATTGAGTGTTAGAAGAGGCTTCACTTTCTTTTAAATCTTGAAATGATTGCTCTCTTTTTAAATGATTGGATTATATCTCAAGTATTAGAGAAGAACAATTATTCTCTTATACAAGGAAGAATAATCCTCAAAGCGAACCCAATCTTTCGATGAGAAAATTAACTTGAAGGGAAAAATTTTGAATATTCAAAGTATGCAAGAGATGCCTATTGAGATAGAGAACTTCAAGAAGATTGAGAAAATTTCATTTCTAAAGTCAACTTAAGCTTTATATATATCTTAATTCAACAGTTAATTCAACCCACGAGATTGGTGGGAGGGAGGGGTATTCAAACATTTTATGGAGTCAACTAAAACTCTCTCAAGCTTAAGACTTAAGGTAGAGGTCAATTTTTATTAAAAAGAGGAATCAACTATCTTGAAAATCTGAATCTAGTACACTTAAGAAAACGGTATATTTTCCTTAAAGGTAGCAAGTCTAGGTGGCAAGACCCTTGTTAACTTGGAATTGAATTCCTATAATCTCTTTGGAGGGAGAGACTTATAGGGTCTGCGCTTTCCCTAGAAAGTACAACATTATTGTAATCAAAAGATTTATCATGATGGGACCCCATTAAAAAATAGATTTCGCTGGTATCACTATCTGATGCAAACTTAGATTATTTCTTCTCTCAAAATACTATTGGGCTAGTAGTTAAGAGAGTGGCACCCTGAGTTATTTCTATACCTCCTCCTATGTAGGTGACGTAGTGGAACACGTGTAGTAATGAACCCTAGCATGAACTAGTAGAGTGGATAGGTCAAAACCCCAAATTGGGGGCCTATGGCCTATTGTTGGTAATCACTCAATTCTGGCTTGTTTGAGTCTTTCTGTGTAGTAGTCAAGTAGGTGTATTAAAGATCGCACTCTCATCTCTACAACCTCCCTCCTTTGAGTAACAGAAGAAGGGTGGAAATGATTTCCACCATGGAGGGGATACGTAGAAGGAGCAATAAACTCTCGATTGGCCTCGAAGTAAGCTCTCTCTAAGTCTTTCGACTCAGCGGCCTTTCTAGCCTTAAGATTCCTTTTTTTATCTCTTTGAAAGTAATTCTTCATCTTGTTCCTGCCGACGACATGGGTGCTAGAACTTGACGTGATCTCAGACTGAGATGGTCCTTCATCAACCATTATTGACTTTTGATTATTATCCTCGTGAGTAGAGGATACAGTGGGTAAAGGGGTGACATCGACCTCTATCTTAGAGATGGGGGAGTCAGCTCCTGACCCTAAAGTATCTTATACTAAGGGAAAATTCCCTTGTTTCGTGGCAGATAAATCAATCAGTGTTTCCCCATTAATTGAAATATTGAGGTTCTGAAATTTAATCTCATACTGAATTAAATTGCCATTGAGAATTTCTTCTACAGGCATATCTCTATTCAGTGACAAGATTAGTTTCCCAGCCATTTGAGTATACTTGAGTTTGATTTTCTAGAATTAAGAAAGTGATTTGAATTAGTGAGTATGAAATTGAATTTGAATTTTAAGTTTGATTGATTTTATTCAAAATTTTATTACTCAATCATGTTCAGTTTACACTAAACACGGTGGTTCATAAAATTGACGAGTTGAACTTGACTCTTTTGCTAGACCAATTGACTTGGGGCAAAATGTCAAAGTTTATATTTGAATTTGAAATCAAATTTAAGGTTGAATTTAAAGTTGAAACAAAATTTGAATTTAAGGTTGAGATTGAATTCAAACTTAAAGTTGAATTTGAATTTGAGGTTAAAGTCGAGTGAATCTTCTTCAAATTTTGTGACTCAACATACTGAGTTTTACTCAATCATTTAGGTTCACAAAATTGTTATGAAAAATCTAAAAATCGAACTTGACTCTTTCATTTTACCAATCGACTTGGGATGAAATGTCAAAGCCCTGATTTTAACGTTAAAATAAAAATTGAAATTAAATTTATGTTTGAAATTTAATTTGAACTTAATGTTGGAATCAAACTTGAATTCAATTTTGAGATTTAAATTTAAACTTAACATTGAATTTGGCTTTGAAGTTGGAATTGAACATATCTTCTTCAAACTTTGAAACTCAATACATTAATTTTTTTTATTCGAATGTGCAGGTTTACAAAAGTAACCTGAAGATCCTGAGAAATTATGCTCGACTCTTTCATCCTACCAAGTGATTTGGAGGTGAAATTTCAAAGCCCATAATTGACTGAAAAGTTCTGAATTTGCGTTGCATGCGTTCAACTACAACAGCATGTTATAGAAGACACATGGCAACAATGGTCTGGCAGAATCTACCCTTATTTTGAAACTCAATGTGTTGAATTTGCATTCAACATAAAGGTTTACCAATTTGGGGGGAAGATTATTAAAAGTCAACCTGACTCTTTCATCCCAATGAATGCTTGGGAGTGAAATGTCAAAGAGAGACTTTATTGGAAAGATTTGAACTTTAGAATCAAATTTGAACAAGAAGTCTATATTCTATCACACATACCAAATTATAGGAGTTATAATTTCATATGTAATTATAGAATATATAAATCGATTAAGATTTGAAACAGATTGAATTTTGCTAAAGGATTGAAACTATGATTTTGAAGTTGAAGGATTTTCTGTAAATTATGAAACTTAGCATGCTAGATATTTGTTCACATGCAAGTTTGTAACATATATAGGAGGATTTGGCTTGACTCTTTCACTCTACAAATTAACTTGGAGGCAAAATGTCAAAGCTTAACTTGGAAGAGGTTTCCTAGACTCACCTCTCATATAACATGTCTTAATTGAGTTGGCTATTGCAAATCTGTTCTCATAGATAATGCTTTTGATGTTAGCAAACACTACGACTTCCTTTTTCTACTGAATGGACTTTTGATGAAAGAGATTTAGCTCATCTTAATGCAAAGTGTTTGAACTATTTTTTTCTATGTTTTAAAATCTGAAGATTACATGCGTGTTTCTACTTGCTCTACTAGTAAAGAGATTTGGGATAGGTTGTGCATTACTTATAAAGGAACCAATGAAGTTAAGCAATCTCGTTTGAATATTCTCTTGCATGCTTATGAACTTTTTCGTATGAAAACTTCTGAATCAATTTCTGAAATGTATACAAGGTTTACTTAGATAATTACTTCTTTGCATGCCTTAGGAAGAGAACTTTCAAACTATGAAAAAGTGAACAAAATTTTAAGATACTTGCCTTGCTCTTTTGATGCCAAAATTACTGCAATCATTAAATCTAAAGATTTAAATACCTATTCTATTGATAACTTACTTGGCTCACTCATTGCTTTCAAGCAAGGGGTGAACCAAGGAAATCTTGATGCAGGTGAGAAAAGAAAGGAGAAAAATGTGGCCTTGAAGGTCAATAACATAAACTCTGATTCTTTCGGGTCTGAAAGAGATGGCATTGCCTTAATCACAAGGAAATTCAAATGCTTTCTAAGGAAGAGTCACAAGCATCATCAAAATTGGAGAAAAGGTAAGAATAACAAATATTCTAAAGGATCTTCTTATATTATTTGTTTTGAATGCAGGAAGCCTGGACATGTTAGAGCTGATTATCCTACACTTCAGGATCACTCAAGCAAAGAAAAGAATGAGGATAAACCTAAGTTCAGAAAAGATAAGAAGCGAGTCCAAATAGCTTTCTGAGCAGAATCTGCATCAGATTCATCTGAGACTGAGCCTGAAACTGAGACCATAAACCTGTACTTAATGGGAAAAGATCAACTTGATCAAAGTGATGAAGAAGAGGTATGTAAACCAACATATGATAAATTGTTTGAAATTTATGAGAAAATTCATGCATCATAAAAAAAACTTAAGAATACTCATGCTAGTTTGAAATTAGAGCTTTTGAATTTATAAAAAGAGCATGAAATTATTCATAAAGATCATTCTACGATTGATTCAAATCACATGGCTCTACTTAATGAATTTGATGATTTAAACAAAAAGCATTCGGAATTGATTGATAAGCATGATTCACTAAAAGCTTCACACACTTCACTTAAATCTGATTTTAATAAATCTAAAATGATAAAACACAATTTGAGGATTGATAATGAGGCTTTAGAAAATACTAACTTGAGGATTAAAGTTGAATTGGATTCACTTAAAGGAAATTGGATGACATCCACACTTGATCTAAAGCCAAGACCTAGGAAGAGGCATTATAACCCAAATCATTTAAGAAATCCTTTTCCTAGAGTTAGATGCTTTTCATATGGCATGCTAGGACACATCTCACACACTTGCACTATTCATTGTAGTACACATTGGGTGTGGAGACCAAAATTGCATGATTCACAGCATAACTCACATGCATTGCACTCTACTTTTCATAAGAAGGGACCCAAACCTATTTGGGTTCCTAAATCTGACAGTTGTTCATTTTTGTAGGATTGCCCTCACCAAAGACCTCGTGAGAGCATATGATTCTTGGACAAATGGAAGCTCGCAGCTCATAATTGCTTAAACTTGCTGCTTAATAAATTCTTGAAATGCATGTGTTGATCATTGTTGTTTTCTGTCTTTTGTGCTAGTTTCTTTTTAGTTGTTTTAGTTGTTTTTACTTTGGCTTTATTTTTCTTTATGATGATTTTTTCCTAGTTCTTAAATTTTGGAGATTTATAGCCAATGATCTCTAAATCAGTTTAAGGGAGAAATACTATTTATGGTTTCCCTTCCTCTAACCTCTTTTAGTGGTATAATTTTCTTCTCTAAACAAAATTATATCCAATAGTAACAATTGGTTTTTAAACTTAAGATTCTTTTTATCTTGTTACAATAATCTACCTTATATATAATGTTCAAAGTTTTTATATATCTTTCAAGTTAACTGAAATCTTGTCATTGCTTTTATCATATGATTTTGATTCTGTTTTGGGCTTATTCTTCTCTATATTAGAGAGAGTTTCTCTTCTCTAAAATCTAGAAGATACACTCACAACTAAGAATCCTTTTAAGAGTTTGTTAAAGAGAATCTAACTTGCAAGAATATACAAAAAAATTGGCCAATGATGCTAAAAACAAAAGATGCGCAATGACGCAAAATTGAAAAAAAGTTTTTTACAAAGTGTATCAAAAATAAAAAGATGCTCAAAGAGCTAATCAAAGTGATAAGAGGCAGAAAATGAGCCCACTAAAACAAGTTGTCATCTCTTTTCAAATATTTTAAAACTTAGAAGAACTCATGGGTTATTTGATATTTCCAAAGGCTTGATTTCAAAATCCATGATTGAGACAAATTACTTTGGTATATTATTTTATAAGATATTTTCTTTGTAACCAAGTTTTGAACGGATCTTCCTTTTACCCAATTTGGTTGTTATGAGTTAGGCCTTTTATTTTCAAAAGATGATTTGTGCCCTGAAAGAAGTCCGAGCTAGGGTTAACAGGATCAGATATTCTATCATTTATAAATTTTGGCATTGTTAACTTATTGATCTTTCAAATCTTTAAAATTTAATTATTTAGGTAATTTATCATATGCTGCTTTGCAAAAACTCAAAAAAAAAATAGAAAAATTAAAAACAAAAATTTCTTGTTTGTTTTTATGTTTTTTTTTTTATTTTTTTTTATTTTTTTTATTTTTCATTGTTATTTTTAGATTGATTTTATTATTTGTGAGATCTCTCTGATCATCTCCATCTTTCCCTGGTTTTCCAAATTTTGTCACATTGTCCTGGCAGATATTTTTATCATCCTGAACGATTGGACCATCTCTGTTCGAAATCCATCTACTGGACTTTTCTAACTTTGCCGAAATTCATCATCCCGGACGATCCCATATCATCCTGGACGATCTGATCAAACTCTGTTACAATCATTTTGATCATTTTGGCCGATAAAAGTTTTGTCCTGGCCGATGCATTTATTGACATCGTCCCGGCCGATGCACGTGATCGTCTAGAACAATACACGTGTCATTACGTTTAAAATCTTCAAAATTGCATAGGACGATCCATTATTGGATAATCGTCCTGGCCGGTTCACTGCTCGTCCTGGACGATACACGTTGCACAGATTTAAAATATTTTAAGTTCGGCCGGTATGATAAATTATTGAGCATCGTCCTGGACGATACACCTAATTGGCCCGGACGATCTACTTTTTCAACGGTCGTCCGACTTGACTCCTTAGGACGATCACCTGTGTCTAATCATCCTTGACGATATCTGATCAGCTCGAACGATCAGATCTCCTTTTGACCAATCAGCCTGTACGCAATTATTGAACCAGATCATCCAGGATGATTCTACTATCGTCCCGAACGATTCTACGATCGTCCCGGACGATTCTACGATCGTCCCGGACGATTCTACGATCGTCCCAAACGATTCGGCTATTTCTTTAAATTCAGAGCATTCCATCCATGTTTCTCACTTCAATCTTCTTATCCTCTCTTGTTTACTTCCTATTTTCTTGCTATGGCTAGAGGAAAGCGCGTTCGTCAAACATCTGGAAGTTCCTCGACGGCTACACTGGACCCTCATTTTTGGGAAGCAGAAGATCAAGCCGCTTACCATCATTACAAAGCGTGTGGCATTACTCTCTCCAGATCTATCAATCTAGCCTATCACTCATATCTGGTATTTGATCTTTTCGCCCACACCTCTTTGTGCTTTATTTTTACCCTTGCTGTCCCCTTTTCCTATAAACTTTTTTTTGAATTTTTTGTAAATCTCTGCATAAATTTTGCCTACACAACCCTCACCTCCTATATGAATTGTCTCCCTTTCGAGATCACATATCAGGACTGTGCTGAACTATTACAGCTATCCACCATTGGGGATAAGCTGCATACCATTATCTATGATCCTGATTTTAACTGGTCCTCTGCAAATCACTTTCTTTGCCACACCAACACACCCTTTAATGTTGGAGAGACTAGCTCTTTAATCAAAGAAGCTAGGATAATCCAACATGTCCTTCGCACTTCCATTATTCCAAAGGTCGGGGATCAAGTTCACATCACTCCACTGCTTTCTCTTACTACCTTTTACATTATGGCCCATAGAGAATTTAATACTACTGACCTGATCTTTTGATACATTGATCATTTGACAACAATCCGTGATCCAGGTCATAAGAGGAAACCCAACCTTGCTTTAGGACACATCATAGCTTATATTCTTTAAACCAAATACCAAATTCAATATCTTGCTCGTCCCGACCTTCAGCCTCCCTACTACTCAAACAGTTTCTTCAATGTCCTTCACAGTACTTATCTCCACCCAAGAGATGGGGAATCTCACGGGGCTGAGGAGGAGGAGGCTCCCGCTCCTGTTCCTGAACCTGTTCCTCTCTGCTAGCACTCACAAATAGATCAGTTGGTGGAGAGATTTGATCAGTTGGAGACCCGGTCCGACACTTTCATAGCTCACTAGCATCAGCAGCACGATGAGGATGTTTCCCTCCTACAGCAGCAGCACGATCAGGACATGGCCTGGTTTGGCTCACAGTTCGCTGCCCTGACCAGTTACTTCCAGCAGCCACCACCACCACCTCCATCTGATGATCAGGGTCCCTCATTTTATTAGTTTTAGCTTATGTCTTCTATAGTTTGTTTTTTATGTATTGTGTTTTTTTATTTTGCTTTAGTTTGTTTTTAGTTTCCTCCTCCTTTTTGAGATGTCAAAAGGGGGAGTAGTATGTTTGTACTTTTACTGTTCTTCTCTGAAATTTGAAAGCTTCTCTATGTTAAGAGAGTTGCTATTTATATGTTTTACATTCTTGCAACTTGTATAGTTTTGATGATTTCAAATATTATTGTTTTATGTGTAGTAATCTCCTAACACTTTTTAGAAGAGTTATCTTTGCTCTTGTGTGTTCTAACATTTCAGGAAAATCAAACTCGAGACTACAAAGACTTCAAATTAAATTCAGCATGAGATACTTTATGTTTTTTAAAACTTGTATTTTTCTTTGAATTAAGTTTGAAAGGGAGTGATTGTAATTGAGTGAATACACACACACACACACACTTTAGGAGATCTTGAGAAATTTGTACTAATCGTACGGGGTGAATATAGTACATACATGACGATCAGGTCAGTTATCTCCTCGTAAGAGCAATGAAAAGAACATGAATTGAAAAAAAAATTCTAAGTCCTGATCATCCCAAATGAAGTGTATTCATCCCAGGATGAAATGTTCTCTCGAAAATTTTTGTTCAGACGAAGTTTATTCGTTCCAGGACGAGTTGCTCTCTAGAGTGCTATTGTCTATGATGAATTGTATTCATCTCGGGATGATTTACTCTCTGTAAAAATTTCATCCGGACAAACCTTAAATTCATCCCATGATGAAGTGAACTAACTCTAAAAATTAAGTGATGTTCTGCAGTTTTTGGGAACCGACCTATGAAATAATCATTCATACCGGACGAACCTAGTTCATACGGGATGATGTGTGTGTATGAAGTCATTTCGTACCCATATACATTAGGTTCATTTCCAACGCATTTAAGTAAAATCGTCCAGGACGATCCACGATCGTACGGGATGATCCAATGTGTATTGACTTGAAAATTTGTAGTTTTTGAACGATTTTTATGTCTTTCCTATAAATAGTCCAAACTAAACTGCCACTTAATCTTTTTGCCTACTGATCTTCGTGCCTATTAAAAGAAGAGTCAAGGAGAGAGTGTAAGTGAGTGTTCGAAGGAGGATTTCTACTACTGGAGCGAGAAGGCTTCACTTGGTATTCAAAGGTAAGAATATCTACTTGTGATTTGGGATTACTTCACTCTTTTCTTTCTTCCTTCTAGATTTCTTGTGAGAAGATCTGTCAAGGAGATCCAGTTCTCTGTCGTCACTTGGAGAGTGTGAACAGCCGAAGGGTTCTCTATCCACACTTGGAGGTATAAAAGGATGCGGTTCTCTGCCAATACTGGGGATAGTGTAAAAGGATGATAGTTCTCTGCCAACACTGTAGATAGTCTAAAAGGACGACTGTTCTCTACCGCACTGGGTAGTGGTGGAAAGAGTTTTTGTAAAGGCTTCTCCGCCTTGCTGTGGGTGCTAAAGGTGAGTCCCTAGTGGTATTAGTGCAATACTCAGAGGGTGCCTCCGAGGAGTGGATGTAGGTCAAGTTTGACTGAACCATTATAAATCTTATATCTTTTATTTTTCTTTGCTTTTTATTTTGTTGATTTATGTTTCTAATTTGTGGTTAAAAAATCTATTTCTACAAAACTCATTAATGTTTATTTTTCGATTTAAAAATTAAAAAGAGGAATTAATTTTTAATTACCAATTCACCCCCCTCTTGGTTAGCCGCTATGACATAAGCTTAGGTTTAACAACCTAATTAATAATGAATGAGTTTCAACAAGTGGTATCAGAGCTTTATTTCAAAATCATAAGTTTAGACTACTCTTTGATTAACGTAGATGGCTACATTTGGAAACCAAAATACACCCGAGGGTTACTCTATAACTAGACCTCCACTGTTTGATAATATACCTTTTGATTTTTAGAAAACACATATGTCTATATTTTTACAGTCACTTGATTATCGTTTGTGGATCTTAGTTCAGGAAGGGTATACAAAACCAACTAGATTAGTTGACGGGGTTAGAGTTGAAACACCTTTTGTGTACTAGACAGTAGAAGAACATGACTTAGCACAACTAATTGCCAAATACTTAAATAGTTTCTTTTGTGCTTTAAAATTAGAAGACTACATGCGAGTTTTCGCTTGCAAAAGTGGGAAGGACATATAGGATAAACTTTATATAACTTATGAGGGGACTAATGAGGTTAAGCAATTTAGACTTAATATCTTATTGCATGATTATGAACTATTTCGTATGAAACCAAATGAATCCATTTTGATATGTATACAAGATTCACACAAATAGTCACCTCTTTATATGCACTGGGTGGAACTAACGAACACATAAATTGTTAATAAGATTCTTCGTTGTTTGCCTACTTCTTATGATGCTAAAATTACTATAATTACAGAGTCTAAAAATTTAAATATTTACTCTATTGACAATCTTCTTGGTTCGCTAATTACTTACGAGCAAGGAGTTAGCCAAAGAAAGTTTGATGTAGGTGAACCACGAAGGGAGAAGAACATAGCACTAAATGTGAAGAGTCTGAGAGTGAACACTCACAACCTGAGGATGAAAACGACATCGCATTGATGACTAGACAATTCAGAAGCTTTCTAAAGTGGAAGCAAAAGATAAGCCAGCATTGGAATAGAGGTAAATTTAATAGAAATGCCAAGATTTCAAATGATGTGATTTGTTATGAGTGCAGGAAACTTGGTCATATCAAGACTGAATGCCCAAAACTAAATGCTACTCGTAGCAAGGAGAAGGTTGAGGAGAAACCAATTATAAAGAAGGGCAAGAAGAAGTTTCAAAGAGCCTTCTAGGCGGACTCAGCTTTAGATTCATCAGAGATTGAGAAAGAAGAAGAAGTCACTAATCTGTGTTTAATGGCCGAAAGTCTTGATCAGTCAGATCAAGAAGAGGGTTGCTCTCACATAAGACCTAGTGAGAGCATATGGTACCTGGACAGCGGATGTTCAAAGCATATGATTAGAGATACTGCACAATTCATATCGCTGGAAGCTAGGAGTGGAGGCAAGTTTACACTTGGAGATAACACCACAAGGAAGGTGGTTGGATCAGGTATGGTGGAAATCTTAATAAATTTTACATTAAGAATGTGTTATTAGTAGAAGGCTTAAAGCATAACCTGTTAAGTATAAGCAAGCTATGTGATAAAGGATAATTTTTTAAATTTTTTTCTATTAGCTGCATATTAAGCCTAAATGATAAAAATGTTTTGAATGATAAAAGGGTAAATAATGTTGATATGCTAGACTTGAATTATATTCAATCTCCTATTGCTTTTTGTTTAAAAATTGTATCTGATGAGTCATGTCTTTGTCATAGGAGACTTTATCATTCTAGCATGAAAAACCTTAGAAGGATTACCCAAAAAAACTTAGTGAGAGGTATACCAAAATTAGACTTTACTAAGGACCACCTTTGTGATGCATGTCAATTAGGAAAGCAAGTGAAGTCCTCTTTTCAGTCCAATAAAGATCTTAGAACTAGTAAACCATTAGAGATTTTGTATATGAATCTTTTTTGGACCAGTTGGAACCGTGAGACTAGGAGGGAAGGTATACGGATTTGTGATTGTGGATGATTACTCAAGATTCACATGGGTTAGATTTTTCTTTCATAAGAGAATCATTTCAGGAATTTAGAAACTTTTTGACTTGGATTCAAAGAAAACTTGGGTGTGAAATTATTTCTATACAAAGTGATCATGGAGGAGAATTTAAAAATGAAAAATTTTAGGAATTTTGTAAGGAGAAAGGAATTGATCACAACTTTTCTGCACCTAGAACCCCTCAGCAGAATGGGGTAGTCGAAAGGAAAAATAGAATATTAATAGAAGCCGCCCGAGCAATGTTGGCAGAATACTCACTTCCTAAATATTTTTGGGCTGAGGTGGTTAGCACTGTGTGTTATGTCTGAATAGGGAGAATGTGAGATCTAAACTAAATAAAACACCCTATGAGTTGCTAAAAAGAATAACACCAAATTTGCCTCATTTGAATGTTTTTGGTTGTAAAGTGTTCATTCATAACAATGGAAAATCTGTCTTAGAAAAATTTGATCCAAAATCTGATGAAGGAATTTTTGTTAGATACTTAAGTGTTGGAAAATCTTATAGAGTATTCAATAGAAGAACTTTAGTAATTGGGGAGACTACACATGTTGTATTTGATGAATCTGGAAATATGGAAGAGCCAAAAGTTGTAGAAGATGAGATTGAGATTAACTCCGAAAAGATTCATAAAATAAATTTGGAAGAAAATTTGGAAGAAATTGTGGAAGAAAATTTGGACAAAGAAAACCCTTTGCCTAGAACTTTGAGATTTTTTAAAAACCACCCAAGGGAATTGATTATAGGTGAACCAAGTGAGGGTGTAAGGACTATACGTGGATTAAATAAAGAAGTCAATCATTCAGCCTTCATTTCAACTATAGAACCCACAAATATTAATCAAGCACTTTTGGATGAATTTTGGATTTTGGCTATGCAAGAAGAGTTGAATCAATTTGTAAGAAATAAAGTTTGGGAATTAATTATAAGGCCAAAGGATCAAAGTGTAGTTGGAACTAAGTGGGTATTCAAAAATAAAATGAATGACTCAGGAGTAGTCATTAGAAATAAGGCTAGATTAGTTACTAAAGGGTATAATCAGATTGAAGGAATGGATTTTGAGAAGACTTTTACCCCTGTAGCTAGACTTGAAGCAATTAGAGTTTTGCTAGCTTTTGTCTTTTTTAAAGGATTCAAATTGTATCAAATGGATGTAAAAAGTGCCTTTTTAAATGGGGTAATTCATGAAGATGTTTTTGTAGAACAACCACCAGGTTTTAAAAATTTTAAATACCCAAATCATGTTTTCAAGTTGAAAAAGACATTATATGGATTGAAATAGGCACCTAGGGCTTGGTATGAGAGGTTGAGCACCTTCTTACTTGAAAGATCTTTTGAAAAAGGAAGTGTGGATACAACTCTCTTTTTAAAGAAATGTGGAAAGGATATACTCATTATTCAAATTTAGGTGAATAATATCATTTTTGGATCTTAAAATAAAAATCTTTATGATGATTTTTCAAAAACAATGAGTAATGAATTTGAGATGAGTCTAATGGGGGATTTAAGTTACTTTCTTGAATTTAACATTAATCAAATTGTGAAAGGTATATTTCTTAGTCATTCAAAGTATGTTAAGGATATCCTCAAAAAGTATGAAATGGATAATGCTAAACCTGTTAGTACACCAATGAGTTCCTCAGTTCAGTTGGATAAGGACCCTAAGGGAAAATCTGTTGATCAAAAGAAATTTAGTGGGATAATTGGATCTCTACTTTACTTGACTGCTAGCCTACCCGATATCATGTTTAGTATTTGCTTATGTGATAGATTTCAATAAGATCAAAAAGAATCACATTTGACAGTAGTGAAAAGGATTTTAGGATATCTGTTAGGAACTCAGAACTTACGAATTTGGTATCCTAAGTTTAGCTCTTTATTTGAAATAATTGCTTATTCAGATTATGACTTTGTAGGTTGTAGGGTGAACAGAAAGAGCACTTCTAGAACATGTTAATTTATTAGAAATTCTCTAGTCTCTTGATCCAATAGAAAATAAAACTCAGTAGCCCTATCTACTACAGAAGTTAAATACATTGCATTAGGAAGTTGTGTGGCACAAGTTCTTTGGTTGAAACAATAGTTAATTGATTAGGATTTACTATAGGCACTATTTCAATTTATTATGATAACACTACTGCTATTTGTATTTCTAAAAATCCTATTCTATATGCAAGAAGTAAACATATAGACATAAGGCAACATTTCATAAGGGATCATGTATCCAAAGGAGAAATTAAACTCACTCATGTTTCTACTGAAATCAACTTGCAGACATTTTTATAAAACCTTTAGCCTTTGATACTTTTAGTGCATTAAGAGCAAGGCTTGGTGTCATTGATTTAAATGCTTAAATAAAAATATTTTTGCAACATAGATGGTTATTTACTAGTTAATGTGTTTGTGTGTTTTTTATGTGGTTATGAACTTGTATGTGTGATTTTCTTTATTTAGAGTTTGTGTTTTTTCGTTGTATTGTATTCTTAGTGTGTTTGTGTTTTAGTTTTTTGATTGAGTGCAAAATTTTGAAAATTTTGAGTGATAATTATCCGGGACAAAATTTTTTCATACAGGACGATTTGTGTAGTATATCAAACTGTCAGATTTTTAACCGTTTGAGTGCAGTTTTTAGTGTTTTATTGTCACTTCACCTGTACGATCGTCACCATCATCCGGGATGAACTATTTTTCAAACGACGGGACGAATGAATAAAGTGGTTGAATGGATAAGGTAGTTTTTAATAAGAACTTCGTATGAACGAACCTTTGGTTCGTCCAGACAAACACATGTCGGTTCGATGTAGGGGACGGTTTTAACTGCCATTAAAATGATCATAAGTTTTGATCGTCCTAGGACAAACATGGGTTCATCTGTATGATCAGTTTGGTCAGAAGTATGTACAAAAAGATGCTTCGTAAGTTGTGTTGATTATGAAAAGCCGTTTCATTTTGACGTATTGGTTCGTCCATACAAAATTTTTTTCGAACGGGACGAATCAAAAAATTCGTACGGGATGAAATTTTTTCGTCTGGTACGAACGTATCATTTTCAATAAATAGAAGGGCTTTTAAACTCAATACTCACACTCAAAACTTCACTTTCAATCTCTTTCATACTCTAGATCTTCTTCCAAATTGTAAGTTCAAGTAAGAGACAAAAGATTATGGCAAAGAAACCATATATAAATCCTTTTGAAAACTTCGTTTCCAAAGCAAATGTGGAATCTTTTCCAAGGTTTGCCTCAGCGAAGATCACACCCTCCAGAATCCTAATCCAAGAACAACTTACCATTCAGGTAATGAACTTATTTGCTTCAACCCAATTTGATTTTATACTTACCCTCGTCCATCTCTACAATAAAGAAACCTTCCACTACTTTCTCGCCAACATGTCCTTTAATTCTGACCACTCTATAATCCGTTCCTTTGTCTTCAAACAAAAAGTTGAAATCACCAAGGCTGACGTAGGAGCCTTTTTAAATTTAAGGACAGAGGGAGCTAGAGCCCATCACGTGATCAACACTCATGATTATGCATGGTATGAAATTAATAAAGTGATTAGAGGAAACAGTATGAACGAACATGTGGCTAAAGTATTTGGCTCGTTTGTAATGCACGTATCATTCATCATGTCCTTAGAACTTCTATAATTCCTAAAGATGGTGAAAGAATCAACATTACCCCTCTTCTTTCTATGGTGACCTTCTTGATCATGACTAAAAAACCTATAGATGAAGCCCAACTTATCCTTAACTATCTTTACGGGCTGTCTGAAATTAGACATGTAGAGCATAAGAGAAAGAAGAATATCGCCTTAGGACATCTAACTTCCTACATTCTAGACAAGAAAGACAATTTGGTTCATCCTGATCAAGAGTTTAAAGAACCGCTCTACTACAACGACGGATCATTTAGAGCAATCTTCAAAGAAGAATCAAGTAAAACACATGTTATTAGTGATACAGAGGAAGAACCAGAAGCTGCACCTATACCTGCCAATGAACCAAATTATCAGGATTTGGTTCAAAGATTTGATCACTTAGAGACTCATTTTAATCAACGTTTTGATCAAATTGAGACTCATCTTCAGCAGTAGGCCGCACAGTATCAGCATGACATGAATTTTATGAGGGATCAGATGAGTGATATCAGTACTAATGTGCTTATGATGAGTACTTACTTTAACATCTTCGATGCTGCACCTCCTCCAGATCAAGGTCCTTCTTAGTGATAGTTGCACTTAATTTTATGTATTTTCTATAGTTTGTGTGTTTTGTTATTATTTTTTTTAAGTTTATTGTACTTTCTTTTCTTTAGATGTTTTGTTCTTGTATTGATATCCTGAGCGTAGATTCTAACATCTTCATAGTGATATCAATATATGTTCTCGTGCTTTGGCTTTAATGGTATTGAAATGTGTGTTAGCCTTTACGATAATTATTAGATTTTTTATCTTAATAGTGCTATACTTTGAAATGCAAGTCCAAATTAAATTCCTTAGAAAATCTAATTTTTTCTAAATTTAAGTTCTGCTTATAACTTGATATAATTAAGATTGTCAATTTTATATTTGTTGTTTAAACTTCATTAATTCTAATATTATTATTGTAACTATGATGTTTTCTTATTTTATATTTCACTTATCAATAAATTTTTATGTACATAGAAAAATTTGAAATTCTTGATTATTTATTTTGGAAAGATCAAAATTACTCTTAAAAAGATATACAAATGTATAAAAATCAAAAGAAATGTGAAATGGTTCGCAAGTACAAAAAGAGGCTCAAAATAAGTCCATAAGTAAAAAGATGCACAAAAATGTGCCAATAATTAGAAAAAGATGCATAAAGCATCACATGTGATAATCATTTCTTTTCATTATCTTTTAATCTCTTAATTCAAAATGATCTACTGTACATTTATATTCTGTATTGAAATTTGAAATATACAAATTTTCTATTCATCCTTTTGCAACTTAGAGTTTAAATTGAATCATGTTCTTAATATATTCTTTCTATTATCAATATTATATATCTTTTTAAATTATATGAATTAATATGATTTGCCAAATATTTTAATTTTATTTGCATAACTTATTTCAATCACTTTCAAGATTGAATTATCAAAAGATTTTCATATGTCTGCTTACAATTCAAGTCTTTTTCCTCTTTACTTTTTGCTGTTATCAAAAAGGGGGAGAAATAAATTATTTGTATTATGGTTTTGGTTTTGTTTGATTCGTATTGTATGTGTCTGTTTTTGTTTTTTTTTGTGTTTTGTGTATGTTGTATTTTATTTTATTTAGGGTTGTTGTATATTTCTAAAAATGCCTCCTTATTTACACATGTTCATCAATTCAGGGTGAGTTTAGAAGATTTTTTGAATTTGAAAATTATACAAACAATAATTGCTTTGCCATCATAAAAAAGGGGTAGATTGTTAAGAGAGTTGCTATTTGTATGTTTTACATTATTGCAACTTGTATAGTTTTAATGATTTCAAATATTATTGTTTTATATGTAGTAATCTTCTAACACTTTTTGGAAGAGTTATTTTTACTCTTGTGTGCACTAACATTTTGGGAAAATCAAACTCCAGACTACAAAGACATCAAATCAAATTCAATATGAGATACTTTGTGTTTTTTAAAACTTGTATTTTTCTTTGAATTAAGTTTGAAAGGAGTGATTGTAATAGAGTGAATATACACACACACTTTAGGAGATCTTGAGAAATTAGTACTGATCGTCGAAACGAACATAGTTCATATGGGATGATCAGGTCAGTTATCTCCTCGTAAGAGCAGTGGAACGAACAGGAATTGAAGAAAATTTTTCTAAGTCTTGATCATCCAGGATGAAGTGTATTCGTCCCAAGATGAAATGTTCTATGGAAAGTTTCGTTCAGACGAAGTGTATTCATTCCAGGATGAGTTGCTCTCTGGAGTACTATCGTCTAGGACAAAGTATATTCGTCCCGGGATGAGTTTCTCTCTGTAAAAATTTCATCCGAACGAACCTTAAATTCATCCCAAGACGAAGTGAACTGACTTTGAAAATTAAGTGACGTTCTATAGTTTTTGGGAACCGGCCTATGGAATAACCGTTCGTACCGGATGAACCTAGTTCGTACGGGATGATGTGTGTGTACGAAGTCATTTCATACCCATATATATTAGGTTCATTTCCAACACATTTAAAAAAAATCATCCAGGATGATCCACAATCATACGGGACGATCCAATGCGTATTGACTTGAAAATTGTATTTTTGGACGGTTTTTTATGTCTTTCATATAAATAGTCCAAACTAAACTGCCACTTAATCTTTTTGCCTACTGATCTTCGTGCCAATTGAAAGAAGTGTCAAGGTGAGAGTGTAAGAGAGTTTTAGAAGGTGGATTCCTACTACTGGAGCATGAAGGCTTCCCTTGGTATTCAAAGGTAAGAATCTATACTTGTGATTTGGGATTACTTCACTCTTTTCTTTCTTCCTTCAATATTTCTTGGGAGAATATCTGTCAAGGAGATCCAGTTCTCTGCCGACACTTGGAGAGTGTGAACAGCATAAGGGTTCTCTGCCCACACTTGGAGAGTGTGAACAGCCGAAGGGTTCCCTGCCCACACTTTGAGAGTGAGAATAGCTGAAGGGTTCTATGCCCACACTTGGAGAGTGTGAACAGCCAAAGAGTTCTCTGCCCACACTTGGAGAGTGTTAAAGGATGATGGTTCTCTACCAACACTGGGGATAGTGTAAAAGGATGATGGTTCTCTGCCAACACTAAGGACAGAGTAAAAGGATGATGGTTCTCTATCGCACCGGGTAGTGGTGGAAAGAGTTTTTGTAAAGGCTTCTCCACCTTGTTATGGGTGCTAAAGGAGAGTCACTAGTGGTATTAGTGCAATACTTGTTACAAACCTATTTTTTGGATTATGATTTTTATGATAACAAATAAATCTTGTTTCACTACGACTGCCTTTTTCTACTGACTTTTCAGGACTCAAAGATTGGACGATAACAGGAACCAACTCAAGATTGGGTAGACTAGGTCTAAGCCAGTCTGTAATTTTCTTTTTCCCCTTCTTGAATCAATTGTAATCTTTGTAGTGAATAATACTAAGTAACCCTACACACACACACTTGAGAGATTTAGAATCTCTATTTCTACTCACATCGGCTAAGACGATATTATTATTGGCCTGGACGATAAAGTTTAAAATAGAAATTCTAATCATGATTTTATGTTAGCATCCGTCATTAGCTGATCGGCCTGGACGATACATGTATTGGCCAGGACGATAGGCTCAAAATAGAAAGAGATAGCCGTCATGATCTATTAGGTATTCTGTATTTTTTGAAATCGTCCAGGATGATTCTTTGATCGGCCTGGATGATATTTTATAATTATGCCTTGTTAAGATATTTGCTATTTACATACTTTACATTTTTGCAACTAATATAGTTTTGATGACTCCAAACATTATTGTTCAAATGTGTAGTTATCTCCTAACAATTTTAAGAAGATTTGTATTTGCTCTTGTATGTACTAACATTTTAGAAAAATTTAACTCCAGACTACGAAGACTTCAAATCAAATTCAACATGAAATACTTTATAAATTTGAAGCTTGTACTTTTCTTTTGAATTATATTTGAAAGGGAGTGATTGTAATTGAGTGAATAAAAACATACACACACACACATAAGGAGATTATATAAAATTTATACTGATCGTACGGGATAATATCAGATCGTACGGGACGATCAGACAGTTATCTCCTATTGAGCATATGGAACGAATAGGAACTGGCTTTAAAAATTTTTCTAAGTCCTATTCGTCCAGGACGAAATTAATTATCGTCCAGGACGATCGGGTCTCTGTAAAAATTTCGTCCAGACGAAATTAATTATCGTTAGAAGACGAGTTGCTCTCTGTAAGATTTTCGTCTAGACGAAATTAATTATCGTCCAGGATGATCTGGTCTCTGTACAAATTTCATCTAGACGAACCAATTTTCGTCCAGACGATTAACCGACTTAGAACGGTTTTCAGCAGTTTCTAGAACCGACCTAGTATTAACCGTTCGTATCGGACGAACTTAGTTCATACGGGACGATCAGCTTGTACGAAAATATTTCGTATACATATACAAATAAGATCGTTTCAAAGCGTTTAAGTAAAATCGTCCAGGACGATCCACGATCGTTCGGGACGATCCACGATCGTTCGGGACGATCCAGTGCGTACAGAATTGAAAACTTGCAGTTTTTGGGCGGTTTTTCTTGTCTTTTGTATTAATAGTCCAAATTAGACTACCACCCAATCTTTTTCTCATTTGATCTTCATGCCTCTTGAGAGAATAGCCAAGGAGAGATTGTGAGAGTGCATTCAAAGGAGGATTCCTACCACTGGAGCGTGAAGGCTTCACTTGAAGTTCAAAGGTAAGAATCTCTACTTCTGAATTAGGATTACTTCACTCTTTTCTTTCTTCCTTCTAGATTTCTTGTGAGAAGATCTGTCAAGGAGATCCGGTTCACTGCCGACACTTGGAAAGTGTGAACAGCCGAAGGGTTCGCTGCCTACACTTGGAGAGTGTGAACAATCGAAGGGTTCTCTGCCCACACTAGGAGAGTGTGAAAGGACGAAAGGGTTCTCTGCCCACACTAGGAGAGTGTGAAAGGATGGAAGGTTCTCTGCCAACACTGGGTATTGTGTAAAAGGATGACGGTTCTCTGCCGCACAGGGTAGTGGTGAAAAGAGTGTTTGTAAAGGCTTCTCCGCCTTGCTGTGGGTGCAAAAGGAGAGTCACTATTGGTATTAGTGCAATACTCAGAGGGTGCTTCTGGGGAGTGGATGTAGGTCTGGTTTAGACCGAACCACTATAAATCTGGTGTCATTTACTTTACTGTTTTTACTTTTTCGCATTTTATTTTTGATTTTAAAAACTCTGTGGTTGAAAAACATTTTCTACAAAAACTTAAAAGAAAATTTTCATTTTGGTTCAACATAAATTTAAAGAGGGTTTAAAATTTTTAAACTACCAATTCACCCCCCCTCTTAGTAGCCTTGGGAAATTAATTTAGGTTTAACAACCTATTTACTAGACTCAACAAGTGGTATCAGAGCATCATTTCAAAATCATAAGTTTGAACTACTTTTTGTTTAACGTAGATGGCTACATTCAGAAACCGAAACACACCTGAAGGTTACTCTATCACTAGACCTCCACTGTTTGACAATATTCCTTTTGATTTTTGGAAAACACGCATGTCTACTTTCTTACAGTCACTTGATTATCGAATGTGGATACTAGTCCAGGAAGGTTACACAAAACCAACTAGATTAGTTGATGGAGTTTGGGTAGAAACACCTTTTGCAGATTGGACTATAGAAGAACGTGACTTAGCACAATTAAATGCCCAATGTCTAAATAGTTTCTTTTGTGCTTTAAAATCTGAAGACTACATGCGGGTTTCCACTTGCAAAAGCGGAAAGGACATATGGGATAGACTTTGTATAACTTATGAAGAGACTAATGAGGTTAAGCAATCAAGACTCAATATCTTGTTACATGACTATGAATTGTTTCGCATGAAACCTAATGAATCTATTTCTGACATGTACACAAGATTCATACAAATAGTCACTTCTTTGCATGCACTTGGTAGGGAATTAACTAATGCTGAAATGGTTAATAAGAATCTTCGTTATTTACCTACTACTTATGATGCTAAAATTACTGCAATTATAGAGTCTAAAGATCTAAACATTTATTTTATTGACAATCTTCTTGGTTCACTCATTGTTTATGAGCAAGGAGTAAGTCAAAGAAAGATTGATGCAGGTGAACCACGAAAGGAGAAAAATATTGCACTAAAGGTGGAAGAGTCAGAGAGTGAACACTCATAACCTGAGGATGAAGACGATATTGCATTGATGACTAGACAATTCAGAAGCTTTTTAAAGAGGAAGCAGAAGAGACGCCAGCAATGGAATAGAGGTAAGTTTAACAGAAATGGCAAGATTTCTAATGAAGTAATTTGTTATGAATGGAGGAAACCAGGTCATATCAAGACTGAATGCCCAAAACGCAAAGCCACTCCTAGCAAGGAGAAGGTAGAGGAGAAACCAATTGTAAAGAAGGGTAAGAAGAAGTTTCAAAGAGCTTTCTAGGCGGACTCAGCTTCAGACTCATCTGAGACTGAAAAAGAAGAAGAAGTCACCAACCTTTGCTTGATGGCAGATAATGTTCAACAATCAGATCAAGAAGTGGTATGTGACTTAACCTATGATGAATTATTTGAAGTTTCTGAACACATGCATGATGCATATAGGAAAATGAAAAAGATGCATGCTAGTTTAAGTTTAGAACTGGAAGAGCTTAAGAAGGAACATGAAATCCTTTGGAAAGATCATGCTTTAATAGATGACAACCACATGAAACTACTTGATGAATATGATGACTTGAATAAAAATTTTGAGAATTTAAAATCATCCTATGCTGAACTTGAAAAAGATTTTAAAAACTTTAAGGATGAATCTGAAAGCAAAACATATCGAATCAATTATACAAATCGAATTTTGGAAGATATGAATTCATTTTATAAATTGACAATAAGAGCTCTTGAGGATAATAGGAATCCCCCTAAACTTGAAGATTTTACAAATCCTAAATATTATCCTAAATTTATGAAATCCCTTAAGAGACAATCAAATGGAAGAAAACTTAGGAATATTTTTCCTAATGTTAAATGTAATAATTGTGGATTTTTGGGACATATAGCTCACACCTGTACTTTGAAGATGAAATCTAATTTGGTGTGGAGACCTAAGATGCATAAACCTAGACATATCATACATGCATCTGATTATAAATTGCTAAAAGGTGAACCCAAACTTGTTTGGGTTCCTAGGTCTAACATTTGAGAGTTTTGCAGGAGTGCTCTCACACAAGACCTCATGGGAGCATATGGTACCTGGACAGCGGATGTTCAAAGCATATGACTGGAGATACTGCTCAATTCATAATGCTGGAAGCCAGGAGTGGAGGCAAGGTTACACTTGGAGATAATACCACAAAGAAAGTAATTGGATCTGGTATGATTGGAAATTTCAAAAACTTTTTTATAGACAATGTATTATTAGTTGAAGGCTTAAAGCATAATTTATTAAGTATAAGTCAGCTATGTGACAAGGGATATAATGTAAAATTTTTACCTACTAGCTGCATTTTAAGCCTAAATGGAAAAGAAGTTTTAAATGGAAAAAGGGTAAACAATGTTTACATGCTAAATTTGAATTCTATTCAAACTCCTACTGCTTTTTATTTGAAAACTGTTTCTGATGAATCATGGCTTTGGCATAGGAGACTTTGTTATTCTAGTATGAAAAACCTTAGAAGAATTACCCAAAAGAACTTAGTGAGAGGTATTCCAAAACTAGACTTTACTAAGGACCACCTTTGTGATGCATGTCAATTAGGAAAATAAGTGAAGTCCTCTTTTAAGTCCAATAAGGATCTTAGGACCAGTAAACCTTTGGAAATTCTTCACATTGATCTTTTTGGATCTGTAGGAACTGTAAGTCTAGGAAGGAAGGAATACGGATTTGTTATAGTGGATGATTTCTCAAGATTCACTTGGGTTAGATTTCTTTTTCATAAAAGTGAATCATTTGAGGAATTCAAAAATTTTTCAACTTGGATTCAAAGAAAACTAGGATGTAAAATAATTTCCTTACAAAGTGATCATGGAGGAGAATTTGAAAATGAAAGATTTAAAAATTTTTGTAAAGAAAAAGGGATTGATCACAATTTTTCTGCACCTAGAACCCCTCAACAAAATGGGGTAGTTGAAAGGAAAAATAGAACATTAATATAAGTCGCCCGAGCAATGTTGGCAGAATACTCACTTCCTAGATATTTTTGGGCTGAGGCTGTTAGCACTGCATGTTATGTTCTGAAGAGGGTGAATGTAAGATCAAATTTAAATAAAACACCCTATGAGTTGCTAAAAGGTAGAACACCTAATTTGTCTCATTTGCATGTATTTGGTTGCAAAGTGTTCATACATAATAATGGAAAATCTGCCTTAAAAAATTTGATCCAAAATCAGATGAAGGAATTTTTGTTGGATATTCAAGTGTTGGAAAATCTTATAGGGTATTCAACAAAAGAACCTTAGTAATTGAAGAAACCACACATGTTGTATTTGATGAATCTAGAAATTTTGAAGAGCCAAATGTTGTTGAAGATGAGATTGAAAAAAACTCCCAAAAGATTGATAGATTAAATTTGGAAGAAGATGTGGAAGAGAATTTGAAAAGAGAAAACCCTTTGCCTAGAGATTTGAGATTTTCTAAAAATCACCCAAGGGAATTGATTATAGGTGAACCTAGTGAGTGTGTTAGAACTAGGCGTGGATTAAACAAGGAAGCAATCATTCAGCCTTCATTTCAACAATAGAACCCACTAATGTTGATCAAGTACTTTGTGATGAATTTTGGATATTGGCCATACAAGAATAGTTGAATCAATTTGTAAGAAATAAAGTTTGGGAATTAACTACAAGGCCAAAAGATCAAAGTGTTGTTGAAACCAAGTGGGTGTTCAAAAATAAAATGAATGACTCAGGAGTAGTCATTAGAAATAAGACTAGATTAGTTGCTAAAGGGTATAATCAAATTGAAGGAATTTATTTTGAGGAGACCTTTGCCCCTGTAGCAAGACTTGAAGCAATTAGGGTTTTACTTGCCTTTTCCTGTTTTAAAGGTTTTAAATTATTTCAAATGGATGTCAAAAGTGCCTTTTTAAATGGGGTAATTGAAGAAGATATTTTTGTAGAACAATCTCCAGGCTTTGAAAATTCAAAATTCCCAAATCATGTTTTCAAGTTAAAAAAGGCATTATATGGATTGAAACAGGCACCTAGGGCTTTGTATGAGAGGTTGAGCATCTTCCTACTTGAAAGATCTTTTGAAAAAGGAAGTGTGGATACAACTCTATTTTTAAAGAAATTTGGAAAGGATATACTCATTGTTCAAATTTATGTGGATGATATCATTTTTGGATCTTCAAATAAAAATCTTTGTGATGATTTTTCTAAAACAATGAGTAGTGAATTTGAAATGAGTCTAATGGGAGATTTAAATTACTTTCTAGGATTTAGCATCAAACAACTTGAGGAAGGTACATTTCTTAGTCAAACTAAATATATTAAGGACATCCTCAAAAAATATGAAATGGATAATGCTAAACCTGTTAGTACACCAATGAATTCCTCAGTTCAGTTGGATAAGGACCTTAAGGGAAAATCTGTTAATCAAAAGAAATATAGAGGAATAATTGGATCTTTGCTTTACTTGACTGCTAGCCGACCAGATTTTATGTTCAGTATTTGCTTATGTGCTAGATTTCAATCAGATCCAAAAGAATCACATTTGACAGCAGTGAAAAGGATTTTAAGATACTTACTAGGAACTCAAAACTTATGAATTTGATATCCTAAGTTTAGCTCTTCATTTGAAATTGTTGGTTATTCAGATTGTAACTTTGCAGGCTGTAGAGTGGATAGGAAAAGCACTTTTGGAATATGTCAATTCATTGGAAATTCATTAGTTTCTTGGTCCAGTAGAAAACAAAATTCAGTAGCCCTATCTACTGCAGAAGCAGAATATATTGCATTAGGAAGTTGTGTGGCACAAGTACTTTGGTTAAAACAACAGTTGATTGATTTAGGATTAACTATAGGCACTATTCCAATTTATTGTGACAATACTAGTGCTATTTGCATTTCCAAAAATTCTATTCAACATTCTAGAACCAAACACATTGACATAAGACATCATTTCATAAGGGATCATGTATCCAAGGGAGAAATTGAACTTACACTTGTTTCAACTGAAATCAACTTGCAGACATTTTTACAAAACCTTTAGCCTTTGATACCTTCAGTACATTAAGAACAAGGCTTGGTGTAATTTATTTGAATGCTTAAATAAAAATATTTTTGCAACATAGATATTTATGTTTTCGTAGTTTGTTTTATTTTGTTTTTGTGATTTTTGACTATTTTTGAGTGATTTCATTTTAGAGTCTGTGGATTTGTCATTGTTTTTCTATGATTTGTATGTTTAGTTTGTTCTTGTTTGATAAAAATTCAAAAAAATCCAAAAATGTGGAAATCGTCCGGGACGAAATTTTTCGTACTGGACGATGTGTGTAAAATTCAGTTTGCGTGAAATGAAACGTCTTGAGAACAGTTTTTAATGTAGATCGTCTGTACGATCTAATGATCGTCCAAGACAAAATATTTTTTCTCAAACGTCGGGACGATTGAATGCAGCGGTTGAGTGGATAAGACAGTTTTAAATGTGAAGTTTGTCCGTACGAACTTTTTGTTCGTCCAGACGAACAGACGTCGTTTCATTGAAGGGGACGGTTTTCAACTGACATTAAAATGAATTAACTTTTGATCGTCTGTATGAAAATTTTTCGTCTGTACGATAAATTAAGTCAAAAGTCTGTACGAAAGGATGCATCGTAAATTTTGTTGATTACGAAAAGCCGTTTCATTTTGGACGAATTGGATCGTCTGTACGAAATGTTTTCGTCTAGACGAATGATGATTTTCATCCAGGACGAATAGTTTTCGTCCAGGACGAATGTATCATTTTTCTTTAAATAAGAAGGCTTTCCAACTCAACAATCACAACTCCAAACTTCACTTTCAATCCCTTTCAATTTCAAATCAATAATGGCCTCCTCAAGCAAAAGACAAAAGGTGTTGGCGAAGAGACCCCACAGGAATTCTTTTGAAACTTCCTTTCAAAGGCAAATAAGGAATCCTTTCCTCGTTTTGCATCTGCCAAAATTACTCCTTCTCGCATTCTGATTCAAAGAGAGATAAATTTCAAGGTAATGCACCTTTTTGCTTCCACCCAGTTTGGATTCATTCTTTCTCTCGTCCACCTTTACAACAAACAAACCTTTCTCTATTTCCTAGCCAACATGAGTTTTAATTCCAACCACTCCTCTATAAGTTCTTTTGTTTCAAACAAAAAGTTGAAATCACTAAGCACGACTTAGGTGCCTTTCTAAACTTAAGAACTGAAGGATTAAGAGCCCACACCCTTATGAATGAAAACACCTTCAAATGGTATGATGTCAATAGGGTGATTAGAGAAAATAGCCTAACATATCATGTTGCAAGAGTTTCAGGAATGACCAGAAATGCTCGAATGATCCAGCTCATTCTTCGATCTTCAATCATTCCTAAAGCTAGTGACTTTTTTGATTATGGATCATAAGCCTATAGATGAAGCCCAACTTATCCTAAACCATCTTTATGGGCTTTCAGAAATTGGGCATGCAGAATAGAAGAGAAAAAGGAATATCTCATTAGGACACTTAGTTACATACATTTTGGAAAAGAAATACAACTTAGTGCATCCTGATGATGAATACAAAGAGCCGGTCTACTACAATGATGCTTCCTTCAAAACAATTTTCAAGGAGGAAAAGGAAAAGCACATGCCAGTGCTTCTGAAGAAGAAGAAGAAGAAGGAGAGCAAACTTCTGCACCTCAATCAGATTATCAGAATTTGATTGAGAAATTTGATAGTCTTGAGACTCATGTTGATCAAAGATTTGATCAAATTAATGCTCAACTTCTGCAGCAGCAACAGGACATTGGTAGTATCAGAAATGAAGTTCATAAAATCAATACCAATGTTATGTTGATGGCCTCCTACTTCAACCTATTTGGTGGCATTCCTCCTCCTCCAGAAAAATAGAGAATGAGTGATGATTTTCTTTATGTTTGTGGTATTTGTGTTTGTTTTAGTGTTTGTTCTAGTGTTTGTTCTAGTTGTGTTTGTTTGTCAATGTTTTTAAACTTTAGTGTATTTTCTTTTGTATTGATATTATGAAATGATCCTGTAATCCTTTTCATAAATATCAATATATGTTGTAGTTGATTTTGATTTTGGATTGTTTTTGAAATGTGTTTAGTTCTTATGAATTTCATTAGTTTTTTTAATTCTAATTATGCTTAAATTAGATTGTGATTTGAAATTAATTACATTAGAAAATCTAGTCTTTCTAAATTTAAAATTTGTTTATAACTTGTCATAATTAGAATTTTTAATCTCATGTATATTCATTTAGACTACATAAAAGTTAATATTATTATTGCAATTTAGATGTTTTTTTATTTTGTATTTCTTTGCTCAAGTGATATTTATGCACTTAGAAAAATTTGAAATTTTAGATTATTGATCTTGGAAAGAATTGGTTTCAATTACTCTTGAAAAATGTACAAAGAGTACAAAAATCAAAATGAATGCGCAAAGATTCGCAAATGTGAAAAAGAGGCACAAAATAAGCCCAATGTAAAAAAAAATGCACAAAAATGTGCCAAAAATTTGAAAAAGAAGCGCAAAGCGCCACATGTGGTAATTCTCTTCTTTCCAAATTCTTTAAATCTCTTAATTCAAATTGATCTTATGTTCATTTATATTCTATTGAACTTTGAAATATAGAATTTTTATTCATCTTTCTTGTAATGATTTTCTATATTCAAATGTCTAAATTGAATCATATTTTTGATAAATTCTTCTTACTTACAATGTTATATCACTTCTTAAATTCTATGAATTTCTATGATTTACCTAACGTTATTAGTTTTAGATTGCATACCTTATGTCAATCACCATTTAGATTAAATTTTTAAATGAATTTCATATAATTACTTACATTTCTTGTCTATTTCTTCTTCACTTTTTGTTATTGTCAAAAAGGGGGAGAAATTATTGTGTTTGTATGTTTTATTTTATTTTGGTTGTATTGTTTTGTTTTGTTTATTTTGTTTGCATTTTGATTTTGTGTTTGACTTTGTGTATGATCTTGTGTCTATGACTTGTGTTATTTTGTTAAAAATTTTTTAAAAACAAAATTATTGTTCTTTGCTTCAAAATGCCTCCTTATTTTCATGTATTCATAAATTCAGGGGGAGTTTAGGAGAATTGTTTAAATTGAAATCATACAAATAATAATTGTTTTGCCATCATCAAAAAGGGGAAGATTGTTAAGATAGTTGCTATTTGCATACTTTACATTTTTGCAACTAATATAATTTTGATGACTCCAAACATTATTGTTCAAATGTGTAGTTATCTCCTAACAATTTTTAGAAGATTTGTATTTGCTCTTATATGTACTAACATTTCAGGAAAATCGAACTACAGACTATGAAGACTTCAAATCAAATTCAACATGAAATACTTTATAAATTTGAAGCTTGTACTTTTCTTTTGAATTAAATTTGAAAGGGAGTGATTGTAATTGAGTGAATAAAAACATACATACACACATAAGGAGATTATATAAAATTTATATTGATCGTACGGGATGATATCAGATCGTACGGGACGATCAGACAGTTATCTCCTATTGAGCACATGGAATAAATAGGAATTGGCTTTAAAAATTTTTCTAAGTCCTATTCATCCAGGACGAAATTAATTATCGTCCAGGACGATCGGGTCTCTGTAAAAATTTCGTCCAGACGAAATTATTTATCGTCAGAAGACGAGTTGCTCTCTGTAAGATTTTCATACAGACGAAATTAATTATCGTCCAGGACGATCTGGTCTCTGTAAAAATTTTGTCCAGACGATTAACAGACTTAGAACGGTTTTCAACAGTTTCTAAAACCGACCTAGTAATAACCGTTCATACCGGACGAACTTAGTTCGTACGGGACGATCAGCTTGTATGAAAATATTTCGTACACATATACAAATAGGGTCGTTTCAAAGCGTTTAAGTAAAATCGTCCAGGACGATCCACGATCGTTCGGGATGATCCACTGCGTACAGAATTGAAAACTTACAATTTTTGGGCGGTTTTTCTTGTCTTTTGTATAAATAGTCCAAATTAGACTGCCACCCAATAATTTTCTCATTTGATCTTCGTGCCTCTTGAGAGAATAGCCAAGGAGAGAGTGTGAGAGTGCATTCAAAGGAGGATTCCTACCACTGGAGCATGAAGGCTTCACTTGAAGTTTAAAGGTAAGAATCTCTACTTCTGAATTGGGATTACTTCACTCTTTTCTTTCTTCCTTCTAGATTTCTTGTGAGAAGATCTGTCAAGGAGATCCGGTTCGCTGCCAACACTTGGAAAGTGTGAACAGCCGAAGGGTTCGCTGCCTACACTTGGAGAGTGTGAACAGCCAAAGGGTTCTCTGCCCACACTAGGAGAGTGTGAAAGGACGGAAGGGTTCTCTGCCCACACTAGGAGAGTGTGAAAGGACGGAAGGTTCTCTGCCAACACTGGGTAATGTGTAAAAGGATGATGGTTCTCTACCGCACCGGGTAGTGGTGAAAAGAGTGTTTGTAAAGGCTTCTCCGCCTTGCTATGGGTGCAAAAGGAGAGTCACTATTGGTATTAGTGCAATACTCAGAGGGTGCCTCTGGGGAGTGGATGTAGGTCTGGTTTAGACCGAACCACTATATTTCTGGTGTCATTTACTTTACTGTTTCTACTTTTTCGTATTTTATTTTTGATTTTAAAAACTCTGTGGTTGAAAAACGTTTTCTACAAAAACTTAAAAGAAAATTTTTATTTCGGTTCAACATAAATTTAAAGAGGGTTTAAAATGTTTAAACTACCAATTCACCTCCCCTCTTGGTAGCCTTGGGACATTAATTTAGGTTTAACAACCTATTTACTAGACTCAACATGCCTAAATTGATCTGGCAATCATGGGAATAGTTAAGGATGATTGATATGATCACATCGTCCTGGACGATCGCAAGATCTGCCTGGATGACCTATTCAAAAACCCTTGGTTGCTCCTGGATGATAAATATCGGCCAGTACAAATTCAGGGCGATGCTTTGGATGATTTTCCTTTCATTTGAATTGATCGGCCAGGACAATCGTGAGATCATCCAGGACAATCAAGCAAACTTTCAATTGTCTAGTTTGTATTCAGGGCGATGCTCTGGCCGATCTTATGAGATTTGTACTGATCGGCCAGGACAATTTCTATATCGTCCTGGACAATAAATTCATGGTGATGCTCTAGGGGAGCTTGTGAGGGGGTTCACAAAGGTTGCTCCAAGCATTATTCCACTTCTTCTTCCCTAGAGTCTCTTGCCCTTGGAAGGGTTGGGAGAGGTAAGTTTCAGTAAGTGATCGTGGTTCTCTGCTTGCTTCAGGAGGAAGCAAAAGGAGTGGGGTTCTCTGCCTTACCGGGTGTGGCAAAAAGGAGGTGTTTTGTAAGGGCTTCTGCGCCTAGCTGTGGGGGCTAAAGGAGAGTCACGTTGGTAGTGCAATACTCGGAGGGCACCTCCGGGGAGTGGACGTAGGTCAAGTTGGCCGAACCACTATAAATCCTTGTGTTCTTTTTACTGCTTCCACACTTTAAATTTCCGTACTTATTTTTCTGTGGTGACTTTGGTTTATGATATTTATTGTAGTTTAAAAATTTTTAAAATACCAATTCACCTCTCATCTTGGTTAGCTTTGGGACTAGTTCATAGGGTCTAACATCCCTAATGAACTTTCAAGTGGTATCAGAGCGAAGAGATCTAGTACCGGATATGAAAGGTAGGCAGGATTGATTATCCTAGAGAGAGTGATATTACATTCTTTGTACCGATGATAAGCTACATTTAATTGTATCTGATCCTGAATTTAACTGGTCCGCTGCAAATTATTTTCTATGCCAAACCAACTCTCCCTTTCATGTTGGAGAGACTAGCTCTTTAGTCAAAGATGCTAGGACAATCCAACATGTCCTTCATACCTCCATAATTCCAAAAGCCGGGCCAAATCCACATCACCCCATTACTTTCTCTTACCACCTTTTACATCTTGGCCCATAGAGATTTTAATGCTACTGATCTAATCTTTCGATATATTGATCATTTAACTACAATCTGTGATCTGGGTTATAAGAGTAAATCCAATCTAGGTTTGGGACACATCATCTCATATGTTCTTGAAACCAAATACAATCTTTAATATCTTACTCACCCCAACCATCCGCCTCCCTGCTACTCATACAATTCGTTCAATGTCCTTCACAGTACTCGTCTCCACCTAGGAGATGGGGAACCTCAGGGGGACGAGGAGGAGGAGGCTCCCGCTCCTATTACTGATCCTGTTCCTCTTTGCCAGCACTTACAGTTTGATCATTTAGGGGAGAACTTTGATCTTTGGGAGACCTGTTTCGACACTTACAATGCTACACAGGAGCAGTAACATTCTGAGAACATGACCCTCTACGAGCAGCACCGTACGGAGGACTTAGCCCATTTTCATAGCTACATTAGTCACCAGCAGCAGCAGCAGCACGACCAGGACATAGCCTGGTTCAATGCTCAATTTTTAGTTTCCTCCTTTTTGAGATGTCAAAAAGGGGGAGTATTATGTTTGTACTTGTTCTTATAGTATGTTTGTACTTGTTCTGTTCGAAAATTTGAAAGCTTGTTTAGTTTTGCATTACTATTTTAGAATTGATTATCGATATATTTTTCATCACCAAAAAGGGGGAGATTATTACAAACCTATTTTTTTCATTATGATTTTGATGATAGCAAACAAATCTTGTTTCACTATGACTGCCTTTTTCTACTGACTTTTCAGGAATAAAAGATTGGACGATAACAGGAACCAACTCAAGATTGGGTAGACTAGGTCTGAGTCAGTCTGTAATTTTCTTTTTCCCCTTCTTGAGCCAATTGTAATCTTTGTAGTGACTAATACTAAGTAACCCTACACACACATACTTGAGAGATTTAGAATCTTTATTTTTACAAACATCGGCTAGGACGATATTATTATCGGCCTGGACGATCAAGTTCAAAATAGAAACTCTAATCAGGATTTCTTGTTAGCGGCCATCATTAGCTGATCGGCCTGGACGATACAAGTATCGGTTAGGATGATAGGCTCAAAATAGAAAGAGATAGCCACCATGATCTATTAGGTATTCTGTATTTTTGGAAATCGGCCATGACAATTCTTTGATCGGCCTGGACAATATTTTATAATTATGCCTAAATTGATCTGGCAATCATGGGAGTAATTAAGGATGATTGATACAATCACATCATCCAGAACAATCGTAAGATCAGCCTGGACGATCTATTCAAAAACCGTTGGTTGCACCTGGACGATAAAAATCGGCCAATACAAATTCAGGGCGATGCTCTGGATGATTTTCCTCTGATCTGAACTGATCGGCCGGGATGATCGTGAGATCTTCTGGGCTGATCAAGCAAATTTTCAATTGTTCAGTTTGCATTCAGGGTGATGCTCTGGCCGATCTTATGAGATTTGTACTGATCAGCCAGGACGATTTCCATATCGTCCTGAATGATAAAGTTGGCAAGTTATAATTAATGAGCTCTCTTGAAGCTCTTCTATTTAAGAGCTCTTGTTTAACATTTTTGGAGATCCTTGGCTGTTATCTTGACCTGAGAAAACCTAAAGGGGAGAGAGAGAGAGAGAGAGAGAGAGAGAGAGAGAGAGGATCTTGTGAGGGGGAGCTAGTGAGGGGGTTCACAAGGATTGCTCCAAGCATTGTTCCACTTCTTCTTCTCTAGAGTCTCTTCCCCTTGGAAGGGTTGGGAGAGGTAAGTTTTAGCAAGTGATCGTGGTTCTCTGCCTGCTTCAAGAGGAAGCAAAAGGAGTGGGGTTCTCTGCCTTACCGGGGGTGGGAAAAAGGAGGTGTTTTGTAAGGGCTTCTTCGCCTAGCTGTGGGGGCTAAAAGAGAGTCACGTTGGTAGTGCAATACCCGGAGGGTGCCTCCGGGGAGTGGACGTAGGTGAAGTTGACCGAACCACTATAAATCCTTGTGTTCTTTTTACTACTTCTGCACTTTAATTTTTCGCACTTATTTTTCTGTGGTGACTTTGGTTTGTGATATTTCTTGTTGTTTAAGGATTTTTAAAATACCAATTCACCCCCCCCCCCCCTTTTGGTTAGCTTTGGGACTAGTTCATAGGGCCTAACATCCCTAACAAACTTTCAATACTCGGAGGGTGCCTCTGGGGAGTGGATGTAGGTCAAGTTTGACCGAACCACTATAAATTTGTATCTTTTATTTTTCATTACTTTTTATTTTGTTGATTTATGTTTCTAATTTGTGGTTGAAAAATCTATTTCTACAAAACTCATTAAAGTTTTTTTTTTTTTTAAAATTTAAAAAGAGGGATTAATTTTTAATTAACAATTCACCCCCCTCTTGGTTAGTCGCTGGGATATAAGCTTATGTTTAACAACCTAATTCATAGTGAATGAGTTTCAACATTATATGTTTTGGACTGTTATTTTAGAATTGATCACCAAAGTGTTTGCCATCATCAAAAAGGGGGAGATTGTTGCAAATTTATTCTCATGGATTATTCTTTTGATATTAGCAAACACTACGACTACCTTTTTCTACTGATATATTAGGACTCCAAGATCGGACGGGAATCAGAATTAGCTCAAGATTTGGTAAACTAGGTCTGAGTCAGTCTGTAATCTTCTTTTTCCCTTTCTTGAGTCCATTGTAACCATTGAGGTGTTTTGATGCTAAGTAACCCTACACACACACTTGAGTGTTTTAAAATTTTTATTTTTTCTCAAATCATCCCGGACAATATTTATATTGTCCTGGATGATAGGGTTCAAAATAGAAACCCTAATCGGTCATTATAGTTAAAGCAGCATTCATTAACCGATTGGCCTGGACGATACGTGTATCGGCCAGGACGATACGTGTATCGGCCAGGATGATAAGCTCAAAGCAGAAAAAATCAATCGCCATGATCTATTTAAGTATTCTTTATTTATGAAAATCAGCTAGAATGATCTTATATCGTCCTGGACGATCTTATATCGTCCTGGACGATTTGATACAATTATGCCTAAATTAATATGACAATTAAGGAAAGCAATTAAGGATGATTGATATGATCACATCGTCCTGGACGATCTCAAGATTGGCCAGGACGATCAGTTCAAAAAACCTTAGTTGCTTCTGGACGATCAATATCGGACAACTCAAATTCCGGGCGATGGTCTGGATGAACTGGATCGGCCATATCAAATTCTGGGCAATGCTCTAGATAATTTTCCTTTGATTTGAACTAGTTGCTCCGTACAGGATGATATATTATTGTCCTGGATGATAGGAACAATTTTCTTCTATTCGTCACAGATTGTCCCAACTGATTAGGCTTAAATTGCACTGATCGTACAGGACGATGTGCCTATCATCCTAGACGATAAAGTCGGCAACTTAGAATTAATGTGCTATTTTGAAGCTCTTCAATTTAAGAGGTATTGTTTAACATTTTGAACAATCTTTTGCTGAGGAGAGAGAGAGAGAGAGGGAGAGAGAGAGAGAGAGAGAGAGAGAGAGAGAGAGAGGATCTTGTGAGGGGGAGCTTGTGAGGTAGATTCATAAGGGTTGCTCCAAGTATTGTTTCACTCCTTCTTCCACTAGAGTCTCCTATCCTTGGAAAGGTTGGATGAGGTAAGCTTCAGTGATCGATCAAGGTTCTCTGCCTGCTTCAGGAGGAAGCAAAAGAAGTGGGATACTCTGCCTTACCGAGGGTGGCAAAAAGGAGGTTTTTGTAAGGGCTTCTCCGCATAGCTGTGGGGCCTAAAGGGGAGTCACTTTGGTAGTGCAATACTTGGAGGGCGCCTCCGGGGAGTGGACGTAGGTCGAGTTAACCGAACCACTATAAACCCTTGTGTTCTTTTAACTACTTCATCATTTAATTTTTTTGCACTTATTTTCTGTGGTGATTTTGGTTTGAGCTTTGTTGTTCTTTGGTTTAAAAGATTTTTTAAAATACCAATTCACCCCCCCCCCCCCCCCCCCCGCTTGGTTTGCCTTGGGCTAGTTCTTAAGGGCCTAACATCCCAAATAAACTTTCATTGGCCACACTCACCCAAGGAAGAAATGAGTAGAGGGACCAACAGAGAGAAAGGTAGTCAAAACTACTGATGCAATAAAATTTATACTGTTATTAAAGATTGAGGGTGAGACTTATCCCCAGCAAAATCGCCATTTTTGTTTGATTAAAAAATATAGTTTTGAAAAGTATTAATTTCTTTGGAGATATTTATTTTTTAAAATTTTGAAATCGAACACGTCATTATAAATAATATATTGCCTCGTGAGGCAAACATATTGTTCTCTAATGGGTTCAAAGTACAAATTTTTTAATTTATCCTGATTATTTATTCAAACTCAAGAGAGACAACATATAATCTCGAAAGATCAAAATGATGTTCAGTCAATTGTTTAACTATAGTAATTCGGATAAGAGATTATTAATCTCGTAATCAAAATCACAATAGAAATTGATATATCTCTTCAAGAAAAGAAGTTATCAATCACTATTGATCATTTGAAAATGAAGATAACGATTGTTTAATTTTAAATTTCCCAAAGATAATTAATTGAGAGTTTTGAAAACTTTGATTTTGAAAATCTGTTCTGGTTTCTAAATCTCCTACGAGTGCAAGCCCTCGTAGTTAAATATATCGTAGGAAATCAAAGTCTCCTACAAATACTCTCGATTATAATAGTGGTAAAAAATTTATTTAAGATTTCAAGACTTGATGTCAAAGGAAGGTAAGGTTTGAAATTTTTAAATGGGATTGGTTCGATGTTGAACACTTATTTCTAGAGTCAAAGAAGGAAAGGTAATAGGTGTTTTGAGATTTTGAATTATTTTAGAAACACCTCCATCTATCTTAAGTGTTGGGCTTGAATTTGATGGAAAGATATTTAATATTTAAGTGATTCACTTTATTAGAAAGTGGAAACTAGATTCCTGGAGGATAAGGGCCTGTAGCCTAAGCTTGCCTCAAAACCTAAGTCTAAAGTAGGTATGAAAATTAGTGACCCGAACCAAGCTAATGTAGTGCAAATCCTGGTCTTACCCCGGCCTGGATTGAGGAGCCAACTAACCCACCTAATAGCTTCAAAACCATGTGTCCAATCTTTTATGAAAGAGTGGGTAGGGACATTATTTAAGATAAGTTTTAGGAAATGAGGCCAACATCTAGAGTGGTCCTTAACTTGGCCCCTTAACACATGTTGGGTAATATGCTTAAGCTAATGCATTTAAAGATTTTGACACTTTTATGTTTGTATCTAATGCGATGCATGCTGGTCGACTCGATTGATTATTTAAATCAGAATGAAGAGGTTTTAATAAAGGGTTAAAAATATATTTTTTCATAAAAGATGCACAGATCTCCTTGGATAGAACTGCACCTTCATAGACCAGGTGGTCTGCCAGAACCAGCAGGTTGTGAGGTGCCTAACAAGTGGAAAGAAGAATGTAGCAAGTATGCATATGCCACCCTCGGCATTCCGGGCTTACTTCTTAAATTTGTTAGAGTTTCTATGTGAGCTTAAATGTTTAATTTTATTTAAATAGAAATAGTTTTAAGCGACTCCTTATGAGCCTACGGTCGGGTTATAGGCTAAATCAAAATACGACATACAAGAGCGCCAAAAAACTACTAAAAGCAGGCAATCCTATATCGTAATCAACATCAAACATTAATCAAATCAATTAAATTAACATTCAAACTGAAATTCCGTAGGCAAGTGCCATTTAATTTTCCATCCCGGGGTCTGCAGAAAAGTAAAGTGGCCGGGAACCACTGACGACAACTCGGATTTTAACTCCTAAAAGACAAGTGAGTTTGAGATTTGGGACTCTTCTTGACTTCCACTTCTATGTCTTCCCACGAGCTTCTTTATCCATCAGTTCAGCATATTCAAATGAAAAGAAACTTCCCCTTGGAAAGGGGTGTTATCTTTCCTCTTTGAATATTTTCAAAATCATCCAAATTTGGAACTCCAAATAGAGATGGACTCTCCCTTAAGGGATGTCCCTTCCTCTTTGGATTCCAAATTGGATGTTTTAACATTCAATTCTCAAGGCACTTAACATTACAACTTATTTCAAATCAAATTACATCAATTTAAAATAAAAATTTAGACTTGATCCTACATGATTATCCTAATAATTAGCAGTTATATATATATATATATATTAAAAAATATTTTTAAAAAAGGTTTTAAATTTTATTAAATATTTTAAATTACTTTAATTAAATATTAAACTAAAAATATTTAATACTTTAAAATATCTTAAAGTATGTTAAATAATTTAACTAATATTAATTTTAAATTAACATTTTGATTTTCTGGTAATACTTATAAAAATAAATTTTTTTTTAAAATTTTAAATAATTTTAAGAAGTTTTTGGTTTTAAAATAATTAAAAAACATTTTTTAAATCATTATATGACAGGTTGACGGTGCTGGTGCCACGTGGCATGCTCTGGTTGGGCAATCCGAACTACGGCGGCAGCGGACAATGATTGCGCGCCACGCAATCATTGTCGGTTGATTAAAAGTGTTGGAACCCATGTTGTTTTTTAACTTAACCCCATAAGCAACAAATGTCAGCTGTTCAATCCCCCTCAGGTTGCATCCGATGGTGAGATCAGATCCAGTAGTTTAATCTTTATTTAGAGAGATCAGACAGCAACAGAACAATTCTGCAATATAGAGCAGACGGCCTAGCTGTAGTCGAATAGTGGATCAAACCAGGGATCGAATACACGATCGGATCAAACTGCAAAAAGGCTTAATCTGGATCGTTGATCGAACAGTCAACGGTCCAGAAAACGTACACTTGAGCCGAGCTACGAAAATGCCCTAAAAAGACTTTTTTGGATCTTTCTCAAGATTGGCTTGATCAATTCTCTTGAAATTTTAGACTTATATTAATATTATAAATAAAAAATTTCGGGAATTGATTTTAATGTTTAAAATGCACTTATCAAAATGTAAATTTACGCTAAGTGTGTAAGCTAGGGTTCGAGTTTTATAAGAAACTAACCATTAGATTGGATCGGTTTTTGTTTCTCTGAACTTGTGGACTGTCAACGCTAATATTTGATGAGGACCCCTCTAGCTAACAATGTCAGGATATAGCATTATGACTCCTTGAATGGATTGAGCTAGGTTCACCGAAAGAGGCTTTGATCGACTGGGTTTTACTAGGGAAGTGTTGAGGGGGTTCTTGAATACCCAAACAAAAAGAGTTTGGGCTCTGGGAGGGTTTAAGTGGAGAGAAATGATAGGAATTAGAATGAGGGCTCATTAGGGCCTTTTATTCCTATTAAAACGTCCCCATGTAGCTTAGATGGTCTTGATTGCTTTAGATGGACTCCATGATGCTTCATGTCCATGGAGTAGGTAGGAGCAGTAGGAAAGGAAAGATCAAGGACATCTATGTGGAAAGGTGCCTTGTCCTTATACAAGAATGTGGGTGTTATTTAAACCCTTAGATCTTGATTCAAGGGTCTAGATGAAATGCAAGAAGGTTCTAGAGAGCCTTGATACTATTGGAGGGGTTTAAGATAGAAGGGATTAAGCTTAACATGGATTTTGACCACATTTGACCCATCCAAACCAATTGTTTGACCATTTGACAGGTCAAACAGTCAAAAGGAGTGAGGTGGCATCGAAGGTGGCTTCAAATATTAATGAAATGCTTTGGGTTCAGTGCATGAAGCAAAGAATCAATGTTTGATAGGGTTAACCAATTAAAAGCCCTTTAGACAGGTTTGTTAACTATGTTGACTTGTCAACTAATCCACTTGACTGCTTAGGTGGCAATAAAGGGAGTCTTAAATGTTGCTTTGAATACCTTGAAAGGGAGTTTGATATTTTAAATGGGTTAAAATAACCCATTCAAAGCCTTAAGGGGTATTTGGGTTGACCTATGTTGACGGTGTTAAGTAGGTTGACCCAAAAGCTGGAATTAAGCTTAACCAATTTGGTTTGACATTTTTAGTCTATTGAAAGTGGTTCCAAGGTCTAAGAAGGTCAATATGGTCAAAATGCTTGTTTTGACCATTAAGGGCCTACTTGGTCAACCTAGGTTGACTTGGTCAACTAGGTTGACCCAGGGTCTGGGTCTGGGTTAGACAGGTTTGATTTGATATTTGAAACTTGCTGGAAGTGGATCCAAGCGATTTGGAGTTCATTTAGTTTAAAATTGATGTTTGAGCCCCAAAATGGGTATTTTGGTCAAAAAGTGTTTACCTAGTCAACCAGGCTTGACCAGGGTTTGGGATTGAGTTTAATGTGTTCCTAATGATGATTAGGATAAATTGGAGAAGGTCCTGGGGGTTTGATTTGAAAATGGTATATTGAAGTCTGGAGAAAACTTCAATATTACCCATAAGGGGCATTTTTGTGATTTTGACCCCTGGTCAACTGGGGGTCAAAATGGGTCCACCCAAATGCAGTTTAATGCTCAATGGGTTAAGATTAAGAGTTTGGGAGTGATTAGAGGCTTTGGGGAAAGCTTTAAGGTCAGGATCTACTAGGTGGCAAGTCCAAAGGCATAAGCCGTAAATATTTGAAGGTTTTACAGCCTTTGAATTTTGAGTCAAATTCTGGTGTTAGAGGGATTAGAATGAGCTCAAATTTGGAGGATTATCTCAAGATATATGTATTATCACTTTGCAAGTGATAGAATCTGAATCATAGGTCTTTTGACTGGGTTTTAAAGTGTTTGAAAAATCCCTAGAAAAGGCTTTCAGGACAAAGCCTTTGAACCTTGGATTTTGGTCTAGATTTATAGGTTTGATCTAGATTTTGGGTTTGGATGATTTTATTTGAATTATCCATATCATTTATGATCATTTGGATGATCATAATTGGTAGGATAGGGTCGATCTAGATCAATGGTAGGATCTTGGTTTGAACTGGAGATTAAGATCTGGATAGGTTTAAAGTCTAGATTTGGAGACTAGATTTAATTTGAAATTCGAATTGATTGAAGTCTAGATTAGTTTATTATTTGAATTTATTAGATATTTGGATTGGTCCTAGAATCTAAAGGGAATGTAAGGTCTAAAATCTAGAAGAGTTTTAGGATCTGGATATATCTTACGGTCTAGAATCTAGAAGGATCCTAGGACCTAGAATAGATCCTAAGGTCTATATTTTTCTAGAGGAATCCTAGGGTCTAGAGTAGATCCTAGGGTCTATATTCTAGAAGGATCCTAGAGTCCAAATTTGTTTGGAAGTCAAATTGATCTAGGGTCAGGGTTGGTCCAAGTGACCTCATACAAAATTGAGGTCAACACCTACACAATTGGTTCAAATTTATACAGATTGTCCAGAACATTATTGTGGATCATCCTGGATGATTAAATGAAAAATTATGATATTTCATCTTGGATGATTTAGGAAAATTAAGTATGTCGGAAAACATCATCCAGTACAATATACATATAATGGAGAATGATCTCATTGAATAATTTAACCATAATTAAACCCCTAATCACTTGATCAATTTAGGCATGATTTGTATTATTCATCTATGATGATCTAGATCATCTAGGATGATTAGAATAAAATTTTAATCTGAAATCCTTACCTAAATTATCATTGGCAGCTATTTTCCAAGATCATAATGAATTATTCTGGATGATCAAAATCATCCAATATAACTAGTTCAATGAGTCGATCATCTTAGATGATATAAATCATCCTGTATGATTAGTTCAAAGCTTGAAATTCTTGTTTTGACTCAATCTCACTCCCCCTGAGTGTGTGTGGATGGCCACCAAACAAGCATACATCCTTACAGGACTTGACTCAAGAAATAAAAAATATAATAGTGAATATTACAAAAATTGAAACAATATAACTTATTATACACAATCTTGAGCCTTAAATCTTTATTGGATGGTGCATGGTATTCCTAAAAAGTTAGTACTCACCAATAAAAATATATTGCAAATATAAGTAGACAATAGGATGTGAGCCATAATATTTATTATCAAAAATCATAAACTTATAAGCTCGAGTTACAATAATCTCCCCCTTTTTTATAATGGTAAATAATACTCATTGAATTTGAAATTTTAATAATATTTTCTACTAATCCCCCCCTCACTAAGATAATTACATTAAAAGCAAGGGAAATTAAAAAAAGTTTTTTTTATAGATTTAAAAAACTATAAAACAGATAAACTAAAGAAAATATAGGATGAACATATGCAACTTTAACACAAATACAACCAGTTCTCCCGCTTTAACATTATCAAAAAGAAGAGAAGCAAATATAAAGAAACAAATAACAAAAAATGAAACAAATACAAAAGATCAAACAGACCCTTGATCAGTTGGGGGTGATGGTAATGTTTAAGAAGAATCAATTAATTTCAACAAATTTTCTTAAAATGAGAAAGTTACCTCTTGATTTAATTAAAAAAAATTGTAAGAAAAAAATTGACAGCACTAAGATTTAGAAAGGTTAGAAATTTAAATTTTTTTAACCCTAGCTCAGGCTCCTTACAGGTTAAAGTCCTTTTTAAAACAAAAATCTAATTTAAACATGAAATCAGATAAGAAAAATGATCAGTTCAAACTTCTTTTCAAAAAAAATATATAATAGAATAATATTAAAAAGTAATCAACCAAAATCATAATTAAAAATTTTCCAGATAATTTTTATTTGAATTTCTAGAGAGAGAGAGTCCCATATTTTCTAGAGAGAGAAAAAATCTTTATTTTGAATTTCTTTTTTTTTATAAAGCTCGCTTTCCATCGATGATGGTGGATGTTCGTCGACCTCCATCCTCTAATGCTAGTGATGGTCAGCATTCATTATCAAATGCTATTCATATTCTTCCTTGCTCTATTCATGGTTCGTCTCCTACTTTCGGTGATGCCAACTTGGTGTTTAATCACGATACCAAGTCAAAGTTTAAATCAGCTTCTCCTCTGGTGATTAATGAGGGTGGATTAATTCAACCAAAAAAACCTATGGCTTGGATTAGAAAGGTCAAGAAGGTGATATTAGATGTTTTGGACAAATTGTTGATTCCATCTGGTTTTCAAAGAAAAGTAAGAATTGATCTCCCATCCTCTAATGGCATTTCTAAGTTTTCTAGTGTTAAAAAAGATATGGAAGTCTCAAAGGATATCATATCTTTTGATAACTCATTTAGAATGGGAAATAAAGACTCTATTTTTGAAGGTATAGTTTTTGGTCAAGTTTTGAGAGCTGCTGCAGTAGAAAATTCTTCTGTAGTGGGCGGTCATAACGACATGCATCATACTGAAGTTATTATGGACAAGGTTTGTGAGTGCATTTCAGTTGATATGGGAAATTGCAAAGTTATTGAAAATTGATTTCTATTTTTCCTCCCCAATCGAGTAAGGTACCAGCCAATGTTTGAAACAAAAGAAATAATTATAAAACTATTGATTTTGATAATGGAGAATGTTTGTCTAAAGATGGTGTAGTAAAGCTGCATTTACAAAATGAGGTTAAAAACACAAACAAATTGCTCAAATATTTGGTGGTGAAAGTGTTTAGAGATTTTGTGCCTTACCATGTCATAGGGGTGGAGTTAAGGAGGCAATGGACTAAATTTAGGAAATTATGCATGACCCTTCTTGGACTAGACCTGAGTATTATGTGCATTTGAAGACCCAAAAGCTCTTAAATCTGTTCCATCTAGTGGACCTTGCTATGTGAATGTGCATATCATTGGTTTGGACAAATGGTCTCCTACATTCCAGCCTACTTCTTTAAAAGGTTTAACAGCTCCTATCTGGATCAAGATGCCTAGTCTCCCTTTACAGTGTTGGAATGAAATTAACATCTGTAGAATTGCTTCAAAGGTTGGAACTCCACATTTAATTGATGAAAACATGTTTCAATGGGGGAGAAGGGAGTTTGCAAAAATTTGTGTTAGAATCAAGCTTGAAGACAAATTGCCTTTGGGTGTTTGGGTAGAGGAAATTTTTGGGAATTTCTACCAAAAGATTAAATATGAGAGAATTTTTAATTTTTTTTTCAAATACGGGTGGATTGGACATCTGAAGAGCAACAACTTAGTAGCTAGTGCAGAAATTTGTTGGGTTTCTAGTCAATTTTAGAGTACTAATGAAGGAATTGTTGTTCTAAACAAGCCAAACACAAATGAAGGATCACGGGAAGAAGGTGTCAATGAGGTTGATAAAGAACGCTATGGACCTTTGATCCATGTGAACTATGAGAGGAGAAGAATCAATATTTACAAATTCAAAAATACTTGGACTAGACCTGGGTGAAAGGAAGCAAACAAGTCTGTATCTGTGAAGGAAGATGGATTTCCTCGGATTACTCATGGACATAAGTTAAACGTGAATGATGCAAGAGTACAAAATGATGAAGTTATTGTAATAGCAGCCATTTGGGATGAAGAACTACAGCATGAGGTAAAATCTAGCCCTCTTTGTAATGAAGTTCAGGAAATAGGAAATGATACATCTGATAAAAAGAGGAATGTTGTTTCTTCTTTTATTCCTAGTAATAATAATCAATTTGAAGTGTTGAATCAGCTGGTGGAGGAAGGGGAATATCTAAACTCGGTGATTATGTAGTCTCCAAATGTATCGGAACATAAAGCTGAAAATGTAGAAAATACCTTAGAGGATGAAAAAGATATAAAGGCAATTAAAGTAGGCATCTCGGGTGATGGTTCATCCACTATGAAGAAAAAATGTACAAAGCAGCTCAAGGGATTAGGACCTATTAAATTGGTTCCAAGGAAAAAAAGATTGGTATGAGAATCAAAGGAGAAGTTGGGGAGCTTTCCTCCTATTATTCAATGATTTCATCCATAGGATTTTTGAATTATAAAGGAACTAGAAAAAGTATTGCTTCTCTTTACATGAAGGAGTTTATAAAAGACCATGAAGTGTTCTTTCTTGTGCAGCTTAAAACCAAATTATCTTCTATTAATAGGAAAGATGTTAATTTGTTGGTGGGGAGTGATTGGGACTTTTTTCATGTTCCATCTGAAGGCTTGTCAGGTGGCATTATGGTGTTATGTAATCATAATATGGTTTCTTTCAAGGTCTTGTAATCTTCTTCCCAGCTGGTAATAGGGGAGTTAGATGTTGTTAATAAAGGAAAGTGGAAAGTTGCGGCTGTATATGGGAGCAGGGATGTATACAAGAGGAGGTCTCTTTGGGAAAGATTGGAATATCATGTGTCTAAATATATTCTTATGGTAGTGGGTGGAGACTTTAATTCCATAATATCTTGGGAGGAAAAAAGGGGAGGAAGAAGATTTATTTATTCCCATGGTCCGAAGGAGATGAAGTCCTTTATAACATGTAATGATTTACATGAGGCTGGGTGCATTGTACCCAAATTCACATGGTTCAACAATAAGAAGGGGTCTGAAAGGATTCTTGAAAATTTGGATAGATGTCTTCTGAATTCAGCAGTGTTGAAATCTTCTCACCGTTTGGTGGTTAGGCACTTAGCTAGAGTTGCATCAGACCATTGTCAGATTTTATTAAACTTATTGGAATTCAATGTGCCGTTGTTACATTTGTTAAACTTTGGCATTCCTTATGTCAACTCTTAATTTTTGTTCTGTTTCCCTTGTTATGTTTGGTTTTAACCTGTGTCCCTGTGGTTGTAGACTCTTTGTGTTTTCCTTGCACCGTGGGGCTGCTTATACTCTTTTGGCTGCTGCTGTTGGGTTGTTTTCTTATTCTGTGATGGTTGCCTATTTTTTTTTTCTAGTGAGGTTTTGGTATTTTTTGGTTTGTTACTTTGATGTTAATTTTCTAGGTGGTTCTTTGTATTAGCTATTGTCTGTCTGGTTGGTGGCTGGAGCAATGATGTTTATGGTTTTATTACTGAAGGTAAGTCCCATTATTTCTCTCCTACCTTTTGGGGCGAAGAGAGGAATGAGGGGGCTATGGATTGGCATCTAGACAATAGTGGATAGCTTATTAACTGCTACTAGCTATATTGCATTTGCTCTGGTAATCTGGGTATCCTGAATTATTTTATGTTTCTGTGTTATGCTGGAAAAACCCGTGTTCCTTTGGATGATTTTTTTGGAGCTGTGGTTTGTCCCTTCTCTGTTTTGTGGGTGTTTTGGTGGTATGATGTGGTGGTGTTTTTGGCTGCTCTTTAGGTATTTCTTGGCTGTGCTAGAGGATTTGTTCTATGATCTTTTTGGTTGGTAACCTGAGTAGGATTAAGCGACTTGTGGTCTTTCCTAATGAAGCTTATTTTTATGATAGCTTTCTGAGCTCTTTTAATTACCTTCTTAAGACTGGCTTTGCTGTTTCTTGTGGTGTTGTCCTCTGTTCATCCTATATTTTGCTATTTGGCATTATCTTGAATTTCAATTATTTCCTTATCTCTAACTGTGCTTTGACAGTGAGATCTGTTGTTTCTGCTGCTGGAATACTTATGGTGGGAAGGATTGGATTGTTTGTACTCTAAGCTCTTATGACTTGATTTCAGAGATTGGTTTCACTTTGGTCTTTTTTCACTATTATGTTTTCTTTCCCTACTTTTCTTATAGTTCTTTTTGCTAATACTATTTTTTTGCATAGTTCTCTTGTTCATTGTCTCTCTTTTTTGCACAGGACGTTGATCAGGAATGGCTTCATTTTTGATAGAAAGACTGAGACTTATTGCTATCCTTTGTTATTTTTTTGGATGCTTGTCTACAGCATCAGTAGATTGTAACTAGGGTTTATTGTAATTTTTGATAGCGAAGACAATTGGCTCTTAGGTTACTTTATCTTTGTTTTGTAGCTCTTTTGAGTAGTAGTGAGCTGATGGTTTCCCTTAAGGAATCTATATCCTGTTTTTGATATTAACGCGTAGGCCCCTCCGTGGTTTTAACCAAAAAAAAAAGTACCATGTAAGAAGATAATCAAGTTTGAAGATATATGGGCCTCAATTCTAGCTTCGACGACAATGGTTAGAGAAGCATGGAGGAAAAAATCTGTTGGAGAATTCCCTCAAATTCTAAATTAGAAGATGAATATATCTCTTAAAGCTTTATATTATTGAAGTAAAGCTAAGCACAAGGACTTAAATTAATCTGAAGATGAGCTAAAGAAAGAAATATTGGAATTGCAATTAAGAGAACCTGAATACGGTTTTGTGCAGATGAGGATATGTGGCTATTGAAAACTAAGACAAATGCCTTAAACTCTACATTGGCTCCGCTTTGTACATGGTGGAGGCAGCGAACCAAGGTTAAATGTCTTATAGAAGGTGACTCAAACTCAAGGTTTTTTCATGCATATGCAAGTGCTAGAAGGAATTCAAACTTCATACATAAAATAAAAGATGAGAATAGATTGATTGTACAAGAGAAGCAACAGATATAAGATGTATTATTCAGTTACTTCAAAGATAAATGGAAAGAGAGGAATTATTCTATGGCTGGGTGGCCTAAGCCATGGAGCACTTTGAATGAAGATTATTTGCTTATGTTGGGTAAAGATTTTTCCATGGGAGAAATGGAGAAGGTAATCAAAGATCTTTGTGGGAATATTGCTCCGGGACATGATGGTATCTCTTATTCATTTTTCAAATCATATTCGTCTATAATCAAGGATGATTTATGAAAGGCTTTGGATCACTTCTTCAAATCTGGGAAGATGTGTAAAGAGTGGAAAGAAATAATCATAGTGCTGATACCAAAGGTAAAAAATCCTTTGTCTCCTTCCAGTTTTAGACCAATAAGTTTGTGTAACTCTGTTTATAGGATAGCGTCCAAGATGATTTTAAATAGACTTTTGCTTGTTATTCCTAAATTAATTTCGGATGAACAAGTAGCTTTTTTGAAAGGGAGGTTGCTTTCAGATCATGTCTTAGTGGCCCATGAAGTCTTCCACAAGTTTAGATATTTTAAATCCTCTAAATGTTTAGTTTCCTTCAAAATAGACATGGAATAAGCATAAGATTCAATGGGGTGGCTGACTTTATTCAAGGCATTAGAAGATTGTGGTTTTCCACACAAATTTGCAAATCTCATTTTGGATTGTGTTTATAGTCCTTGCTCTTATTTATCAATCAATGGGAATTTGTCTAATTGGATAGAAGCTAAGAGTGGTTTCCATCAAGGATGCCCATTATCTCCATTTTTGTTTATTATTTGTGCACAACTTCTATCAAATGCTTTTTCACAAAAGAAGGATTCGGTAGGTATTCATATTTCTCCTAAGGGGCATAAGATCACTCACCTACTCTATGCTGATGACATTATAATTTTCTCGGAAGCAAAGTTGAAGATGATTAAGGAGATCAAAAGCAACCGTTGGACTTCTATGGTTGGATGGGTCAAAGGGTGAACACTAGTAAATCTGGAATCTTATTTGGTAAATCAGTCAAAAGAAGGAAGAGAAAAGCAATTGAGAATTCAAGGAGATCAAAGAATTTTCCTATTTAGGAATCAAGGTTGCATTGAGAAGAATGGTTAAAACTAATTTCCAATTCCTTTTAGATAAAGCAGCGAATATGTTGGCTGGGTGGGTGGGTGGGTGTGTGTGTGTGTGTGTGTGGGTGGGGGGGGGGGGGGGGGGGGGGGGGGGGGGGGGGGGGGGGGGGGTGAAGGGGTGGGGGTAATTTATATCTTTGGCCAGAAGAATCACTTTGGTTAAGCTAGTTTTGTTATCATTCCCTACTTTTCATTCAACTCTTTCTTTGGTTCTTAGAAGTGTTTTGAATAAAGTAAATAAGTTGTGCAGAAGTTTTATTTGGAGCAAGAAAGAAGGAAAAGCCGATTTCCACTATGTTGGTTGGGAATCCTTATACACACCGAATGATTTGGGTGGACGTGGAATAGTTCCCTATTATAAGAAAGTTGGTCCACTTAGAGCCAAGTTGGCTCAGAGGTATTTTCAAGACAAAGACACTTTGATGCATAAAGTCTTGTTCCCTAAATATGGTTCTTTCTTTTAGGATCATTTTTTGGACAGAGCAGGTTCTTCAGCTTGGAAACTTTTATGCAATGGAGCAGAATGTTTCAAACCAATTGACAAATGGAGAATTGTTAATGGGAAATCTGTAGATGTTTTCAAAGATACTTAGTTATTGGATAGAAGCATTGATAAATGGCTAACCTTTGTTCAATCAAATGAGTGCAATGATCTCACGATGAACATTTTTATAAGAAATGGTTGCTGGGATGTAAGAAAGTTGGGAGATTTCCTTGGTCCAAAACTTGTACAACTGATATCTGGTTTTCAAATATTTCTAGAAGTTCAGATGATCAAATGGAATTAATTCATAAGCTGTCTGGAAGATCAATTTCAGCCTTGGTAACCAAAAAATTGGAGAAATGCAGTTCAAGAGTGGAGAATTTCTGGTGGAGAGTTCTCAACAATACAATCCCAACATATCAGTTCTTAAGTTATAGAAGATTACAAGGTAATAATGGTTGTCCAAGGGGATCCGAGATGGCTGAAGACATTGAGCATATTGTCTCCAAATGCAAGTTTTTAAAAGAAGTCATACATCATCTAAACAATTGGGGTTTTGGCACTCCTAGTTTCAGCTCCATTGATTCATGTTTTATATGGTTGGATAGCAAGAATCATTGGCTGGTTAATCATTTTTGTAACACGGTCTACTTGTCTTGGAAATCTAGAAATGACTTTGTTCATAATGGATCTACAACCAACCCGTTGGTGATTGCTACAAATGCTGTGAGTTATTCTGCTGTCTTTAAGCCTTTAATTTTTTTTAGCTCGGGTATTTGGGATATTAATTAACCGAAAAGGTTGTTGAATAATTATTGGCATCCTCCTCCACCCGATTAGATAAAAGTCAATATAGATGCTTCCCTTAGTCCTTCCTATAAGGTTGGGATCGGTGGTGTGTTTTGTGATCATAAGGGAAGGTGCTTGATGGCTTCTAGTCAAAAGTGGATCCATTGGGATATTGCTTCGTTTAAGCTTCAAGCTATTTTATCAATCAAAGATGGGTTAAAGAATGGATGTTTGATTACAAGGGCATAATCATTAAAGGAGACAACAAAAATGTAATCAACTTCATTCAAGGGATCATGAGGAAAGGTAGCAATGAAGTGGGAGATCTTTCATTAATCAAAGAGTTCAATTTTGTTATCTTTAATTGTGTAAAAAGGGAATGTAATAAGTTAACGGATCTTTGTGCTAACTATGCAATTTTAAGTTCTTTCATTTGGGATGATTTAGTCATGAATAAGATTTCTCCTTCTTTAACTAATTTGTTAAAGGAGGAATCAAATGCTATTAGGATATAATCCGTTTCCTTAGTTATTAATGAAGCATTTTATGTTTTTTCTTCAAGAAAAAAAGAATATATCAAGTAGAACATGAATTCTTCTAAGATTTAAAGATTTGAAAGAGAAGGAAGATTGATTTCTTATGGGCTCGTTTTGTGTCTCTTGTTAGTAGTTTGACTCACTTTGTGCATTTTTTTATTTTTGATACACTTTTTGTATCCTTTAATTTTTATTGGTAATCATTGTGCATCTTTTCAATTTTCTTTTGGACTCATTTTATACCTCTTATCATTTTTACGAGCTAGCTCCCTTTCAAAACCTTTAAAAACTCTCACTTGTGAGGATATCTTCTAGATATAAGAAAGGAAAAACTCACTCTATAATATAAGGAGGAATAAATTACAAAATAAAATCATTTTCATATGATAAATGCAACAACCTGATCAAGAAAACTTTAAAGAGATTTAATGACTTTGAGCATTATTCATATGAGATAAATTACTATAAGAAGATAGAATATATCTCAATTTCAAAGTCTAACTTTAAATTTGAAATAGAATTTTCTTCAAAAAGAAAATACACCCCTAAAGGAGTTAGAAGATGAGAGACAATTATCAATGTTTCTTCCTTTAAGTAATATAGGGAAGTCAATCACTTCTTACTAATTTTTTAGGTAAAAAAGAGGTATATTTTTTATTTTTAAAAAATTGAGAGAAGTGAATTGGTCTTATGGAAATACAATGTGAACAGTGAATTATGTGTATAGATCTGAGATAAATCACAAAAAAAAAAAAAACATACAAGAAAAATAAAATAGAATGATTATGAAAAAAAGATCAAAAAAATTACATAAAAAATATTTAAAATATAAAAAACAAAATAAATAATATATATGCATGCAATAACTAAACACATAAATATATAAACAAAACTTTATACCTTATTACCTTCTTCCTGGTTTGATGATTCAGAAACTAAGTCTGCTTAGGAGATTTTTTGCCTTTTATCATCTACCCTTTTAATAATTTGCTTAGCTTTACCCTTTTCCTTTGCAGGAAGAGTTTTTAAATTAGGGCATTGATTTTTTATATGTCTAGGTTTCTTACATTCAAAGTAAATAACGTTAGTGAAAATCATAATATTCTTACTTTTTTTACCTTTGTTCCACTTTTTCTTGTGCTACAAGCAAAAGTAGGATTTTTAATTTGCTTGTCAAGTCATCACTTTCATCATCTATTAAGGCATTTTTCTCCATGTCTTTAGCTTTTAGGACTATCCCTTCACTTGCATCCAAAAGTCTTTGACCCAAACTTTGCTCATAGGCAATGAGTGAGCCAATCAAATTATCAAAAGAATAATTATTCTATTTTTTTATTCATTTATAGAAATGACTTTGGTATCAAACTAATCAAGTAGACAATGCAAAATTTTATTGCCCTTTTCAAAGTTTGAAAATTCTTTACCTAAAGCATGTAATGATGTCACAATTTGAATCAACCTAGTATACATGTCTAAGATCGTCTCATAAAGTTTCATGTAAAACAGTTCATAATCTTGCATTAAATATTTAAACTGAATTGCATGACTTCATTAATACCTTCATATATAGTGTATAATTTATCCCAAATTTCCTTGCCAGTAGTGCATTTGGATATTAATATATAATCTTCAGAATTTAAAGGACAGAAAAAATAGTTCAAACATTTAGCATTCAATTGAGCATTAATTTATTCTACCCTACTCCATTGATTAAAAGAAATATAAATTTTAATTCCATCTATTACACGTGATGGTACTTAATAACTAGTTAGAATCATATGCCACATTCGATAGTCAATTGATTGCAAGAAAATAGACATGCAAGTTTTCCCAAACTCAAAAGGAATATTTTCATATAAAGGTGGTCGTGTTATTAAATATCCTTTCGCAATGTTACGATTAAAAAAATTAGTCATTGATCTTTTTTCCAAAAGTTTTCTAAAAAATTATCTTTTGATCCCGCTCTAATACCACTTCCAAGTTTGTTAGGGATGTTAAGCCCATATGAACTAGTCCCGAGGCTAACTAAAAATTGGGGGTGAATTGGATACTTAAAATCTTCTTTAACAAAAAGAAAAATCTTTTTATATCTTACAGCAGAAATAAATTAAATTAATAATAAAAAGAATAATTAGAGATTTAACCTAAGTAGTTAATCATAATAAAAATAAAGTGCAAAAAATAATCAGAGAGAGCACACCAGATTTATAGTGGTTTTTGCCAACCTGACCTACCTCCACTCCTCCAAGACACCCTTCGAGTATTACACTAAACCTTTTGTGACTCTCCTTTAGCTCTCATAGCTAGGCAAAGAAGCCCTTACAAAATTACTTCCACCTTCCCCGGTGCGGCGGAGTAGCTGGGTCTTTTGACACCAAAGAGATATTCTACTTCCCAAAACTTGCCTCAAGATGAACCTTGAATCTGATGGTACTAAGGTCCAGGCTTGCCAGACAAACCATGTGAAACCCCCTCCATACTCCCTTGAAACTCGTTCCAAGGTTCTTCTCCCTCTTAAACTCCACCCATTCCTCTTTCCCTTTCAAGTTCTCTCTTCAAGTTTTCTAAAGAAGAACGAAGCTTCAATGGCTGTCAAAGACACATATCAAGTGCCTTGACAAAGCTTAAATAGTGTGCTTTAAAAAACCCTAAAAATTAATATTTGTCACGAATATCATCTAGGATGATCACAGGATCATCCCGTACGATGTTCTTAAAAAGAGGGCTTTAGAAAACCCGAAAAACTTAATTCAAGCGCCAAATATCATCCTAGAAGATTATAGGATCGTCTAATACAATGTGCAGAATTTGACCTGATAGTCCCGGACGATATCAGGATAGTCATAAAAGATTAGTTTAAATTTATACAGATTGTCCAGGATGATCCACAGGATAATTAGAAGAAGTATTATGGTATTTCATCTTGAACAATTTAGGAAAATCAAGTATATTAGCAAACATGGTCCGTTATGATATATAGATCGTATAGGAAGATCTGATTGAATAATTTAATCATAATTAAACCCCTAATCACATGATCAATTTAGGCATGATCTGTATTAATCATCCAGGATGATTTAAATCATTCGAGATGATTAGAACAAAATTTTAATCTTAAATCCTTGCCAAAATTATCATTGGTGCCTATTTTCCAAGATCATAATTAATAGTTCTAGACGATCAAAATTTTCCAGTATAATTAGTTTTATGAGCTTATCATCCTAGATGATATAAATCATACCGTATGATTAGTTCAAAGCTTGAACTTCTAGTTTAGACTCAATCTCACTCCCCCTGAGTGTGTGTGTGTGGATGGCCACCAAGCAAGAATACACCCTTATAGGATTTGACTCAAGAAATCAAAAAATACATTAACGAACATTACAAAAATTTATTCAACATAACCTATTCTACCCAATCTTGGCCATGAATCTTTATTGGATGTTGTATGATATTCGTAAAAAGTTAGTACACACACAAATAAAAATATATTGCAAATACAAGTAGACAACACGATATGAGCCATAATATTTTTTATCATCTAAATCATAAACTCATATGCTCGAGTTGCATTTGGTAAGACCTATAAAATCTTCAATAAGAGGACCTTGGTAGTATAAAAGTCTACCGATATAGTACTTGATGAATTAGTAAGACCTTTGAACCTAAATTTGAACAATAAGAGGTAGAGGCCATTTAGGAGGTAGAAACCATTATCATAGGTGTTAAGGAAGAATCTTAGAAATAACTTCCTAGATATTAGAGATATTCTTTTAGTCATCCTAAATAATTACTCTAAGAAGACCCATCGGAAGGTGTGAAAACTAGGCACGGACTTAGGAAAGAGGTTAGTCATTCAGCATTTATCTCTATGATAGAATCCATGTGTATTGATCAAGTTTTAAGGGATGAATTATGAATCCTAGCAATACAAGAAGAGTTGAATCAATTTACTAGGAATGATGTATGGGAATTAGTCAAGAGACCTAAAGAGCATAGTGTGGTGGGAACAAAGTGGGTCTTTAAAAATAAGGTGAATGACTCAGGAATCATAGTAAAAAATAAGGCCAGACTAGTAGTTAAGGTGTATAACAAAATTGAGTGCATAGACTTTGAGGAAATCTTTGCCCAGTAGCTAGACTAGAGGCCATAAGGGTGCTCTTAGCCTTTACTTACTTTAAGTTTTTTAATTATATCAAATGAACATTAAGAGTGCTTTTCTAAATGGGGTAATCAAATTGGATGTTTAAGTTGATCACCCCATATTTGAAAACTTACAATTCGTAAATCATGTATTCAAGTTAAAAAGGCATTATATGGGTTAAAGTAAGCACCTAGAGCCTGGTAAGAAAGACTTAGCTCATTCTTATTTTATAGAGGGTTTATTAAGGGTAGTGTAGACACCACTCTCTTCTTACAAAGGGTAAAAGATGAAATTCTTATTATTCAAATTTATGTAGATGACATCTTATTTGGATCTTCAGATAAAACCTTATGTCATGAATTTTCCAAAATAATAAGTAACGAGTTTGAAATGAGCATGATGGGAGAGCTAAATTATTTTCTTAGTTTTAGTGTAAAATAGATGGAAGGTGTAACATTCCTTAACCTAACTAAATACATCAAGGATATTCTAAAAAAATATGAAATGAATAATCCTAAGGCCATGAACACTCCAATGAGTTCTATAATTTAACTATATAAAGACCTGAATGGAAAATCAGTTGATCAAAAAATATAGAGGAATAATTGGATATCTCCTCTATTTAACTGCCAGTAGACCAAATAAAATGTTTAGTGTGTGACTCTGTGCCCGATTCCAAGCTAGTTTAAAAGAGTCTCACTTAACTGTAGTCTAGAAAATCCTTAGATATTTACTAAGCACTCCAAACCTAAGAATTTGGTATCTTAGACACAGTACCTCCTTTGAAATCTTAGGGTATTTAGATTTTGATTTTGTAGGATGTAGGGTAGATAGGAAAGAACCTCTAGAACTTATCAATTCATAAGAAAATCTTTAGTTTTCTGGTCCAGCAGGAAGAACAATTCAATAGCCTTTTCCACGACTGAGGTAGAATATATAGAAGTAGGGAGTTGTGTTATACAAGTTTATGGTTGAAACAAAAAAAAACTTTAGATCTTGGATTACCTATAGGAACCATCCTTATTATGTGTGACAATACTAGTGCAATTTGTATATCCAAAAATCCAAATCAACACTCTCGAACAAAATATATATACATTATACATCACTTCATAAGAGATCATGTAACCAAAGAAGATATAGAATTGAACCATATAGCTACAAGAGATTAAGTAGTAGACATATTCATGAAACTACTAGCCTATGACACCTTTAACACCTTGAGGACAAAACTAGGTGTGGTAGACATTAATGCTTGATAAAAATAAAATAAAACTATTCAAAGGTGTTTCCTAATCTTTACACACTCATCTCACTGAATTCCCAAAATGTCTAATTTTATGTTCATATCATACTGTATGATTCAAATGCATATTGTATGATCATCACAAAATGCATATATCAAAGCCCTTTGTTGAATCAATGTTCTAGATTCGATCACTTGTTTATACATCATACTATATGATACTCTAGTCATACTGCATGATATATGGTCAGTGATCGTCCATGCATTCAAATCATTTGGTACGATATTATTGCCTTTTGTACTGTATGAAATCTACCTTTTGTATTGTATAGTCCACGTGGCCAAATGGGTTAAGACAAATTTAACTTGGTATGTATGATATTATTATAATTTTTACTATACGAACACCCATTCGTACTGTACAAAATGTTTCATCAAAGGTTGTACTAATGACCCCTCAGGATGAAGATATTTCCTTCATATAATCTAGTTCAATCCTAATCGTACAATACAATTTAACCACTTTTTCCTGACCAATCATCTAGACAAAATAATTACATGGTCGTACTATAAAATCTTTATTTGTACTGTATGATGAGTCAAAACTTCTTTAAATAGGAGGTGAAACATGCTCAATTCACTCAACCGCTCTTCACTACACTTTTCTTCACTCATTTCTACTTAATGGCAAACTCAAGGAAATATGGCCAAATCATCTCAAGAAGCCCCTCTTCCTCTCATCTCCATGATGATCATTTTCTTTCTACTAAAGATTTGGATGCCTACCACAAATTCAAAGCATGCAAGATCACTCCTCTCATTCTAAATCAAGCAGCCCATAAATTTGAGGTGATGAGCCTCTTCGCTTCCACTTCCCTCCAATTTCTTCTTTCCCTATCCTTTTCATTTAACTCTGAGCTCCTCTATGAGCTCCTTGCCAACCTTAGGATCAAACTGGACAACTTAACCCTCAGTTTATTTGTTTAGCATCAAAATATCAAAATCACCAAAGTAGACCTTACTGAACATATCGGTCTAACTATTGATGGACCTCGAGCCCACTCCTTAAAAAAAAAGAGTTTTATTTAAGATCCATCAATTTGGTTCTCAGAAATGTTTCTTTAAACCAACACCAACCTCTTGTTCAGTCCTTAACCTTAACATAAAATGCTTGCATCATCTAACACGTTCTTAGGGCATTGATAATATCTAAAGTTGGAGATAGGATACGCATGATCCCATCCCTATTTTTTGTCACTTACCTAATCATGTATAACACTAGATTTTATGAAGCTAATATGATTATTGACTATATCCAGAACAAGGCCAAATTCTCCATTTTAGCACCCACCGAAAACTCAATCTAGCCCTAGGGAATCTCATAGGATATGTTCTTCACCACAAATACCAATTGACATATCCTGGTGAACCCAACAATGTCCCTATGCCTCCTTCCATATCTTTTTTTATCAGGGCCAAGGATATGATGAGCAACATTTTGATGAAGAAGATGAGGCTACTTAAGCAGGATGACCTGCTCCATCAAGACATACACTTGCTGTTACAGATCTATGGTTTATGATTTTGATGATAGCAAACATTCCTTATTTCTCTGCGAATGCTTTATGTGCTAACGTTTCAGGTCCACACGATCAGACTGTAATCTGGAACCAGCTCAAGATTGGGTAGACTAGGTCTATGTCAGTTTGTAATCTTTTTTCTTTCTTGAGTCTGTTGTATTTGGCGTGGAATCTGATGATTTGTAACTTGGAAGATTTTCTATTGTGCCCTAAAAGATTTCTATTTTTGGTAACATCGTCCGGGACGATATTTATATCGTCCTGGACGATCTGACAAAAGTAGAAATCCTAATTAGGGCATTCTCATTAAAGCAGCCGTCTTTTTGCAAAACACATCGTCCGGGACGATTTTGTATCGGCCAGGACGATCGGCTCAATTCAGCAAGAATCTGCCGCCATATCTACTTAGGAAAATCTTATTTTTGGATATCGTCCTGGGTATCGGCCTGGACTATAAAATATCGGCCTGGCCGATCCAGGTCAATTTTTCCAAAATTTCTCAGGCAGTTTTGGAAAGCAATTAATGGGAATTTCGTCCAGGCCGATCGCAAGATCGTCCGGGACGATTAGACATCGTCCAGCTTCATTTCAGGGCGATATTCAGGACGATTTTCCTCATATTTGTGCTAATCGGCCAGGACGATTTGGATATCGGCCAGGACGATAATGGCGGCAAATTGCATTAATGAGCTCGTTTTGAGAGCCTCTATTTAAGCTATGGCAAGGCACTTTGTAAGTGTCTTTGGCAGCCATTGTAGCTTCGTTCTTGTGGGGGAAACTTGAAGAGAGAGCTTGAAAGGGAGAGAGGAAAGGGTGGAGTTTGAGAGGGAGAAGATCCTGTGAGGGGGAGGAACTCAAGGGAGTGTGGTGGGGGATCCACACGGTTGCTCCGGCGAACTCGCACCTTAGTACCATCGGATTCAAGGCTTGTCTCGAGGTAAGTTCACCAAAGAAGAAGTCTCTTTGGTGTCAAAGGACCCGGCGACTCCGCCGCACCGGGGAAGGTGGAAGTGATTTTGTAAGGGCTTCTCCGCCTAGCCGTGGGGGCTAAAGGAGAGACACTTTTGTAGTGCAATACTTGGAGGGTGCCTCCAAGGAGTGGACGTAGGTCAAGGTTTGACCGAACCACTATAAATCCGGTGTGTTCTTTTCTTATTATCGCTTCCGCATTTATTTTAATTTCCGCACTTTGATTGTGGTGATTTGGATTGTGTTTTGGTTTTAAAGTTTTCCAATTCACCTCTCTCTTTAATTAGCTTGGGATTAAGTTCAAGAGGGCCTAACATCCCCATCGAACTTTCAAGTGGTATCAGAGCGATTTTCATAAAATAAGTTTTTAAAAGCTTTTGAATTTTGATCCATGGCTAATTTTTCAAATTGTAATGTTGCGGAAGGATATTCAATCACCAGACCTCCTTTATTTGAAAATATGTCATTTGATTTTTGGAAAACTCGCATGTCTATTTTCTTGCAATCGATTGATTTTCGCATGTGGCATATGATTTTAATTGGTTATTCATCACCGTCGCGAATTGTTAATGGAGTTAAAATTGATATTCCTTTTAATCAGTGGAGTAGGGAAGAACGAGTAAATGCTCAATTGAATGCAAAGTCTTTAAATTGCTTTTTCTGTGCTTTAAATTCTGATGATTTTATGTTAGTATCCATGTGCACTACCGGTAAGGAAGTTTGGGATAAATTGCACAACATATACGAAGGCACTATTGAAATCAAGAAATCCAAGTTGAATTTGTTAATGCATGATTTTGAATTATTTTCCATGAAACCTTTTGAAACGATCTTAGACATGTATACCAGATTTATTCAAATTGTAAACTCATTACATGCTTTAGGAAAAGATTTTTCAAATTTTGAAAAAGTTAACAAAATTCTTCGATGTCTACTGGATAAATTTGATTCTAAAGTTGTTGCAATTTGTGAATCTAAAGATTTGAATGATTATTCTATTGATAATTTGATTGGCTCACTCATTGCCTACGAGCAAGGTTTGGGTCAAAGACTTTTGGATGCAGGTGAAACGATCGTTCTAAAAACTGAAGATATGGAAAGAGGAAGCTTAGTTGGTGACGATAGCAATGTCTTGTCAAGCAAATCACAAAGCTCACCAAAGCATAAGCAAAAGTGGAAAAAAGGTAAAAATAGTAAGGATGTTAATATTTCCTCTGACATTATTTGTTTTCGATGTAGGAAACCTGGACATATGAAAAATGAGTGCCCTAATTTAAGAATTCTTCCTACAAAAGAAAAGGGCAAGGCAAAACAAACTTTGAACTGGGGAAATAATGAAAGGCAAAAAATCTCATGGGCAGATCTGGTCTCTGAAGCATCGGACCAGGAGAGAGATAATGGTTAAGAGCCTTTCGTGGTTTTTGTGTTGTGTTTTTGTGTTTTTCCTTTTTTTTTGTGTTTTTTAGTTTTGTTTATTTTTTTTTTGAAATTTTTTTTCCTTTCGTTGAAGTTTTTTTTCTGATCAACACACACACTCACTTTTCTAAAAATGAAAAATCTACTTCCTGTTTTTCTTGAAATCTTTGGTAGATTTTTTTTTGACTTCTCTAATACAGTCGAAGGAAGGAAACTCATTATTTTTTTTCAAATCCTTGTTTTCTAAAAGAGGTTATCCTACTTTTGATTTAAAATCTTTTTCATCTTTTAAATTGGTTTTTGAAACAAATTTTTTTTTATCTCCCTACGTTTTATTTATCGCATAGGAATCATTTGCAAAGCTTTTGAATCTAACTCATAATTTTCTAAATCAAGAAATTCGATTTGTCACTAAGATGGGTTTTCCTTTGTTCTTAAGATTTAAAAAAGGAAGCATATTAAAAAAAAAAAATGGCCAATGATGCCAAAAATAAAAGATGCGCAAAGTCGCCAAATTGAAAATATAGAATACACAAAGTGTATCAAAAGATGCGCAGTGCGCCAACCAATTGTCAAGAGGCATAAAATGAGCCCACAAAGTTAATGCTTACCATTCTTGTATTTCTTAAAAAACTCAAGAAAACCCTTGATACTTTCGATACTTGAGTTTGAAAATCTTGATTCTTGATTCAAAAATTCGTGCATTGATCTTCTATTAGATGTATTTTATGGAAGGAGTTTTTGAAAAATCATTGTTTCTTTTTCTAATTTATTCTTTGATCTAGATATTGAATTAAAAAGTTTTTGAGCCTTTTTTAAAGAATGAGTTTGGATTATCAAATTATGAATTTCTAACCTTTTTCTGGGCTATGCGTTGTCAATCCAATTCTACTAAGTTTTTGATTAAAACTAAGAGGTAACTTTCTCATTTTAAGAATATTTGTTTTTTCACTAGATCAAACACGTTTTTTGTCTTTTGTTTTATTTTTTTGTTTGTGCCTCCTCTCTTTTTGATAATGTCAAAGGGGGAGAACGTATTGTTGAATTTTTGTACTGTTATCGTGTTTGTATCTTGTTTTCAAAAAATTAAAAAGAACAAAAATATTTTTATCTCCCCTATTTTTTAAAAGGTTTTTAGTAAGGGGGAGATTAGGAGAAAATAGTCTTTTTTGAAAATTCAAATTGAAATGTTTTGCCATCATCAAAAAGGGGGAGATTGTTACAGATCTATGGTTTATGATTTTGATGATAGCAAACATTCCTTATTTCTCTGCGAATGCTTTATGTGCTAACGTTTCAGGTCCACACGATCAGACTGTAATCTGGAACCAGCTCAAGATTGGGTAGACTAGGTCTATGTCAGTTTGTAATCTTTTTTCTTTCTTGAGTCTGTTGTATTTGGCGTGGAATCTGATGATTTGTAACTTGGAAGATTTTCTATTGTGCCCTAAAAGATTTCTATTTTTGGTAACATCGTCCGGGACGATATTTATATCGTCCTGGACGATCTGACAAAAGTAGAAATCCTAATTAGGGCATTCTCATTAAAGCAGCCGTCTTTTTGCAAAACACATCGTCCGGGACGATTTTGTATCGGCCAGGACGATCGGCTCAATTCAGCAAGAATCTGCCGCCATATCTACTTAGGAAAATCTTATTTTTGGATATCGTCCTGGGTATCGGCCTGGACTATAAAATATCGGCCTGGCCGATCCAGGTCAATTTTTCCAAAATTTCTCAGGCAGTTTTGGAAAGCAATTAATGGGAATTTCGTCCAGGCCGATCGCAAGATCGTCCGGGACGATTAGACATCGTCCAGCTTCATTTCAGGGCGATATTCAGGACGATTTTCCTCATATTTGTGCTAATCGGCCAGGACGATTTGGATATCGGCCAGGACGATAATGGCGGCAAATTGCATTAATGAGCTCGTTTTGAGAGCCTCTATTTAAGCTATGGCAAGGCACTTTGTAAGTGTCTTTGGCAGCCATTGTAGCTTCGTTCTTGTGGGGGAAACTTGAAGAGAGAGCTTGAAAGGGAGAGAGGAAAGGGTGGAGTTTGAGAGGGAGAAGATCCTGTGAGGGGGAGGAACTCAAGGGAGTGTGGTGGGGGATCCACACGGTTGCTCCGGCGAACTCGCACCTTAGTACCATCGGATTCAAGGCTTGTCTCGAGGTAAGTTCACCAAAGAAGAAGTCTCTTTGGTGTCAAAGGACCCGGCGACTCCGCCGCACCGGGGAAGGTGGAAGTGATTTTGTAAGGGCTTCTCCGCCTAGCCGTGGGGGCTAAAGGAGAGACACTTTTGTAGTGCAATACTTGGAGGGTGCCTCCAAGGAGTGGACGTAGGTCAAGGTTTGACCGAACCACTATAAATCCGGTGTGTTCTTTTCTTATTATCGCTTCCGCATTTATTTTAATTTCCGCACTTTGATTGTGGTGATTTGGATTGTGTTTTGGTTTTAAAGTTTTCCAATTCACCTCTCTCTTTAATTAGCTTGGGATTAAGTTCAAGAGGGCCTAACATCCCCATCGAACTTTCACTTGCCTATTCTCAAGATAACATTATCCAACGACTCAATCAACTTGAAACCCAGATTGACTCTCATATCCATGAATAACACTAGTAGTATGAGAAGTCCATGTGATGGATTGGAGAGAGATTTACTTCAATCGAACATCATTTTGCCTCCATCAATCACTTCTTTTAGCCACCACCACCACCACCTGATCAGGATCCATCTTTTGACTAAGTCTTCATTTGATGTGCTTTATGTATTTTTTCTTTGATACTCCTCTTTTGGTGATCTCAAAAGGGGGATAAGTTTATCTATCCTTAGTTAATATCTTTTTAGTTTCATATCTTATTTCTTGAAGTCTATTTTAGTTTCTATGACTTAAAATGAATTGCAACTTTATGTTCATATTTTTATGTTCTTTTAGTTATGCTAATAAAAAAATGAAAAAAATATTATCCTGACTATAAACTAATATTATTTGACATCATCAGTAAGGGGGAGATTTTTGCATTCTATAATCCCTAGTCTGAGATTTTAATGATGATAAATAATGTTGATTGAATTATCTTATTCTTCATTGTATATTTTGAATATTACCCTTATCTATGAGTACTAATATTTTAAAGAGATCACACACTGCTCAAGATAATAGAAGACTAGAGACTTGATAAAATATGATGTGAAGGAGTCTATAACTTTGTATTTTATTTATTTCTTTCGTTCTTATATAAATTGAATATAATCATATCGTATTGTATTATTTCATATATTGGTCAATTATTGCCTATTCGTACTCCTTTATACCAGAATGAAAGTGATTTTGAATTGATCGTATTGTATGATTTCTGATCCTGTTGTACAAATAGAAATGTCTAAATTAAATTTTTAGGGTTTCTTGAAGCATGTTATATAATCAATTCCTTTACTTTTTGAAAAGGAGAGAGAGGAACGTGATAAAGGAAGGGAACTCTTGATAGGGAGCTTCCTAGAAAGATTTAAGTCTAATGAGAGGAAGGAGAAGGTGAGTTTGTGCGTAAGAGAGAAGTAATGTGAGGGGATCACACAATTTCTTTGAGCCTACTACACACATGCTCCTCCTATAGCCCAGGTAAGTTTTGTGGAAGCTCTCTAGGGGAAGAGCCTTCATCAAAGTCCTCAAAGGTTCTCTACCATCTCTATTTTATTTTTTAAAGAAGCAATAAATGCATTGATAATTAAAAATGGAAAGAACAAACTACAAAATACTTCCTAATGATTCCTCCTTTAACTATTCCACAAAGGAACGAGGAACTTTATTCGACCGAAATCCTCCCAACAAAAAGAAGAAAAAATAGCATAGTAATCACATAAATCTGCTAACTTATTAACACTCCTCTTTATACAATTAAAAATCACATAATTAAAATCCCTAACAAAAAAAATGTCTTCTACTTCTTTCCCACCTCTTGTAAATGAATTTTGTATTAGCTTGATTACATTGGCATTGTCACCTTCAATAATGATGCCTTTATACTCCAACATCCAATCTTTAACACCTCTTTAATTGTCTTTATAACTTGAAGCTCCAAGGGCGATATATCCCAATGAACACAAGCTTTGCCAAAAGCCAAAAGAAACCTTCCTTTGTGATCGCTGAATACACCACCTACCCCACCTTTATAAGATGGTAATAAGGATGCATCTACATTCAGTTTGATCCAATGGGGCGGAGGAGGGTGCCAAGTTTTTTCTAATAGCGAGAGCTGATTGGCATCCAACCATCCTTAATTATGACACTTAAAGCATTACAAACTGATGCATAATTAATCGATTCAATTGCTATAAATTCTGCAGTCCTCTTAGATTTTCCATGGACCAACTCATTCCTTCCCTTCCAAGTAAAGTACACAGCATTGCAAAATAAATTAACTAAAAATGAATTCTGTACACACATATAATTCCAGCTATCTTCAAAATAGGTCACAAGTGGTATCCCAAAGCCCCATTTGTTTAATAGTTAAATAACCTCCTTAAGCTTCTTACAACTGATAGTTAAATGCTCTCTATCTTCAACTTCATTACACCCTCTTGGACATAAATTGTTCATTTGTAATATCCTATATGATAAGAATTGGAAAGTAGGTAAAGCATTATTCAATAACCTCCACCAAAAGTTTTCCACCCTAGCATTATGCTTTGCCTTCTTCAAACATTTCCAGTATTTATAATCTTGAAAATTCAGCTCCCTAGCCAATACAACCATTGCTGATATAGATTTCCCAAAATTTCCTTGAATAAGCTCAAGCTTTTCTTCCTGATTATTTGAGTCGATTTGAACTTTACTAATCAGTTCCACTAGCTCACTTCCAAAATTCTTCTTCAATTCAACAACATTTCATCTTCCATCTGAAATAAAATAGCTTAACATCTCTATTTAAAAATTGAAATCTTTAGGAACCACAAACATTGGCCACATGTTTAAACTCTTATCCATGATCCATATATCATTAAAGATATCAATTGAGTCCCCATTTTTTATCTTCCATCTCACAATTAGTTTAAGAAACTTGCCTCCATCCTTTATTAACTTCCAGGCTGACGAACTAGCTTTCTTCTCAGCACTATGATCCCAAATTGAACCATATTTCGAGTATAAGGATTTATAAAGCAATGATTCTTTATCTTGAACATATTTCCACGCAACATTTGCTCTCAAAGGGCCAACCTTGCTAGAACACAAATGCAAACCGTGGCCACAATTCTCCAAAGGTGCACACATAGTACTCAAACTCACATAATGAAGGCCTAAACCTCCATTCATATTGTTCCAAATAAAACTTCTATAGCTTGTCAATTTCATTTAAAATAATCATTGGAATCATAGAAAGTGTGGAATGGAATGACGGATAGTAGAACAATACCATTTTAACAAGGGTGATTTTCCCTGCCAATGAAATGAACTTGTCACCCCAAGTATTCAACATTTTTAACACTTTGTGAATGATGAATTGAAAGTCCATCTTCACTAGTCATCTCAATGCAACTTTGATTCCAAGATAATTGAACTCTTTTACTGATTTGAATTCCATGATATGTGTTATAGCATTCTTCCTCCTTCTCCTAATAGATTTTCCAAATAAAATTCCTGATTTGCTTTCATTTACCTTTTGACCGGTCCATCCACAAAAAGCCTTCAAAATACATTTAATATTCTTCACATTTTTCACCTTAGCATCAGAGAATATTATAATGTCATCTGCATAATGCAAATGTGAGATCTTTGGGCCATTTGGGCTAACCTGAATACCAATTGAATCATCTTCAAGAAAAGCATTAGACATGAGTTGAGAACAAAGAATTAAAAAAAAATCAACAAAACGCATCCCTACCAAAATCCACTTGTTGCATTTATCCAATAAGTCTGATTCCCATTAATCAATAATAAAAAGGAAGGATATTGAACACAATCCATGATTAACTTGGAGAATAAAGGAGGAAATCCAAAATATTCTAAAGCTTTACTCAGAGTCGGCCACCCCATGGAATCATATCCTTGTCAATTTTGAATGAGACTAATCCTTTAAAAGATTTTCAATGCCTAAACTTATGAAAAATCTCTTGAGCTATGAGTACATGATCAGAAATAGATCTCCCTTTTAGGAAAGCAACTTTCTCATTAGAAATCAATTTTGGAATGAAGCAAGAAAGTCAATTTAACAAAACTTTAGCTACTACTTTCTAAACATTTTTGCACAAGTTAATTGTTCTGTAATTGGATGGAGTCAAAGGGTTACTTACTTTAGGAATCAACACAATAAGAGTTTCTTTCCAACTCTCACACATTTCATCTGTGGAAAAAAATGGTTCAAATCATTCCAGAAATCCTCTTTTATAATTGACCAATAACTTTTAATAAAGGAGTATGATATGCCATCATTCCCCAGTGCAATGTACCCCCCGGATTGCTTGATCACACTCTCAACTTCTTCTAAAGAAAAACCTTTGTTCAATAAATTTTTATCCTCCTCATCCATACTTCTAAATAATTTGGGCCAACTTTCTAGGGAACAATTCCTTCACGCCATTTTCCATTGAAATAACTGAGCAAAAATCCTTCAATCTAGCGTTGGTCCTCCACAATACATTCATGTTCAAATTTAATACTAAAGATAAAATTGGAATTTCTCCTAGCACTAGCAAAGGACTGAAAAAAAACTTGAGTTGCAGTTTCCCTCAACCGTCCATCTAACTTTCACACATTGCCTCCACCAAGTGTTAAGCAGAAGCAAAGTTGAGTTTAGCTCATTAATTTTTGCCTTCAAGCACCAAATGTCTTCACTTGAGAGTAACCACTATTAGCTTCTTTAAGTTGAAGTTCCAATATTTCTTAATTTAGTGTCTCCTTTTGTTGATATAAAAATTTCAATTTGGCTCTACTCCAATAAAATAGAGATTTTAAAACTCTCATCAACTTTTGATTAAGAATTTGATAAAAATAAGATGGTCTGGTGCCATTACCGAGAGGGTGACATAGCATCCAACACTCTGCCACACCGGAGAATGTGAAAGTAAGTTTGTGTAAAGGCTTCTCCGCCTTACTATAGGAGTAGAAGGAGAGTTACTTTTGAGTAGTGCAAATCTCAAAGTGCAGGACTCCGAGGAGTGGATGTAGGTCAAGGTTTACTGAACCACTATAAAAATTTCTGGTGTGCTTATTCCAATTACCACCTTTTACTTTTTCTTACATTTAACATTTCTATAATTACTTGGTGAAAATTTTGATTTTAATATTTCATTTTACAATTTAAAGTTTCATCACTATTGTTGCAATCATTATTTAATCACTAGTTTCCACTTCAAATTAGTTAAGTCATCTTTTGGCATAAACAAAAATTTACAAAAATAGAACTCCTGCTTAGGATTTATTTTTTTAAAACATAACAATATACCTTCCCCTCCCCCCTCTTAGTGTATCTCATACTTTCAAGGCTCACAAATTACAGTGACTTTTGCATCGTAATTGCATGGTAGACAATGTAGAATCTTTTTAACTTTCTCTAAGTTTGAAAGTTCTCTACCTAGAGCATACAAGGATGTCACTATCTGAGGAAACTAAGTGTATATGTCTGAGATAGTCTCATTAAGTATCATGCAAAAGATTTCATTGTCATTCAATAAAATGTTAAACCTAGATTGTTTGACTTCACTAATTCTTCCATACGCAATACATAGTCTATCCCAAATGTCCTTACCAATGGTACAAGTAGAAACTCTTATGTAATCTTCATATTTCAAAGCACATAAAAAGTAATTTAGACATTTTGCATTCGATTGAGCTAAGTCCTTGTCCTCATTACTCCACTTAGTGAAGGATGTCTCTACCTTAACTCCATTAATAAATCTAAAAGGTATAGAGTATCCTTCTTGAATCATATGCCACAAACAAAAATCTATAGATTACAAGAAAGTAAACAAGCCAATTCTTTTTAAATCAAATGGTATACTGTCAAAGAAAGGTGGATGAGTCATAAAATAGCCATCTATAGTATTCCTTTTACAAAAATATGCCATAGATCAGTTTTCTCAAGGTTTTCTAAAATGCTACTTGTCATACCCACTCTAATACCAATTAAAAGTTCAATGGTGGGTGTTAAGCCTCATTGAACTATCCCTAGGAACACCATGAGGGGGTGAATTAATTATTTAAAATTTTCTTTAACACTAAGAAAAAAAATCTTTTTAATATTTTCAAAAACTTGAATTAAACAATTTAATCACCAAATTAAAAAGCTAATAAAAATAATAATAATCATGATGATGGTGACTTAATTAAATTAATATAATATCTACCATTATATTTTCAACATGCATTCTTCATGAAAATAAATTACAAAAATTTAAGTGCTAAAAATAAAATGCGAAAGTAAAATAAGAATGAGCACACCATAATTTTTATACTTGTTTGGTCAAAATTTGAACTACGTCAAGTCCTTGGAGTCCTCCACTTTAGGTAATGCACTAGCTCTTCGTGCCTCTCATTTAGCCCCCACAGCAAGGCAAAAAATCCGTTAAGAGAATCACTTCCACCAACCCAATACAATGGAGATTTGAAATCCTTGTCACCCTTCCATGAGGTTGAGAACCCTGGAAGAACTTTATACCCTCATGATGAAGGTAACTTACCTAGAAGCTTTTTCACACTCCTAGTGAAGGTAGAGTACCATGAAAACTTTTTTTACCTTCCTAGTGAGAACCTCGAACTTTGACCATCATATAATACCATCGAAGATTGTATATTACAATTAATTTAAAAACCAGATAATGTACAGTATGATGGAATAGTGTTGGGATGAACTATTCAAAATTTGTACAATTTGTTCGACCAAATTAATTAAACCTTAATTTGATTATCTAATTATAATAATTAATTAAGTAGTATTTCAAATATTATAATATATAAACTTCATCATATAACATAAATAGTTCAAAATATGGAAATTAAAATACTTACATAATTTTTATTGGTGGCAAGGGTTTCTATTTAAAAATACTGTAGGATGCGATCAAGATCGTACTGTATGATTAGCTTTAAAATAATAATTATAAAATTAGTTGTTTCAAAATATATTTTAAAACACCTAATCATATAGTACGATATGAATAATATGGTGTTATTAGATAAGAAAAAAACTTATTTTCTATTCACTCCCCTTGTGTGTGTGAGCATGGTCTTCATTATAGAATTCACATTTTATAGGACTTTGACTCGAGAAATTTAAAAGATAAATAAATAGAAAATTATTGACTCTTGTCATTAAGTTCCTATTCTACCCAAACCTGAGCCCAGAATTTTCTTGCATTGTGTATATCATACCTAAAATATTAGTACACGCATAACCAATATAAATGCTAAGAGAAATAAAAATTCAATCAATAATATTTCCTATCATAAAAATCACAAGCTTGGGGTCCCTGATTAGAATAGAACATACACACCAAAGAACTTCATGGCAACTTAATAGATATACACTAAAGATCGTGATTATTCTTAGTTGTAGAAGAACCTAGACTGGCATCATATATAATTGAATATTGTTCATTATTTATTTAAGTCTATACTATTTTTTAATTTGATCCATTGTGCATTAAAAAATTTTGTGATAATATTATAATTATTTAAATAATTAAAAGATTAAATTAATTTAATATTTTATTCAAAATAAAAATATAATATTTAAAGTATTTATAATATATACTTATTCTATATGGGACTCTTTATTCATACTTAATAGAAGATAATCAATTTCAATATTGAATATAATATTAACTATGTAAAATATTTAATATGAGATAAACAAGTACTTGCGAAGCCAATAACTTGGATTGGTACCCCAAATCCCAAACATAATAATCTTACTAAAGTGACTAATCAAGCTTTTCAAAAAACTTAATTAACCCCCATTTTAATAAATATAGGCCTAGATTAAACACAATAAATATCTTTTGTTTTAACCTTCATCACTGTAGCAAAACCTTTGTTTACTGGTGGAATAATCATTAGAATTATATCCGTCTATGGAAGTAGAAGTGTAACTAGTGGATATTCCACAAATAACTTAGTAGTTAATATTCTGGCAAATGAACCACCATAAAATTTCTAGTAAAAATCTGCTGGGAAGGACATTAAATTTTATATTCAGTGGTAACTATTGGCAGAAATTCACCGATTTAAACTGGATAAAATAGTTTTAGCTGAAATTTACCAGAAACATTTTTGGCAAAAAAATTAGCCAGAAATATCACCATAAAAAGCCTTATTTTCCTTCCGCATCCATCTTCACTCTAATTTTACTCCTCATTTTCCTTTGGTCCTACTTGTGTAAATCACTGCTAGCCAAACACTACTTCCTTCGTATTCATGCACACCACTCCCTCATCGATGTTTGTCACATTAGTCATCAAAAATCCTCCATAAGTAGCCCATTTATTTTTGCTTTGGTCATCAATGTTCCCAATAGTGATTTGAAAGAGATTCTACCCTGGTGCATGCATTTTGTTGATGATATTCTTCTCGTTGGCTTTTATAATTGGTGAACTACTTCGTATGTATAAGAAATCATCATCATGGGGTCAAAGTTCTTATGCTACGGTCTCTGTCTACATTGATTTGACACAGAAACTCTCTTGAGGATTTTTTATTAATGGTCTGAATGGAAATTTTTTTCAAAAGGGTGGAGTACAAAGGCCTTTCTCATTTATTTTTCCATTATGGATTGATTGGCCAAAAAGTGGAGTATTTTCCCCACAAGGCTAAGCTATTGCCAGATAGTCATTAAGATAAATCTTCCATCTATTGTTATGGAATTACAAAATATTGCCATTCCTATGTCTACTTAGCAGCCATCTTCTGATGTGGATCAATTGGGAACTCTGAATATTGTCACTAGAAGAAGAAAGTCCAAATAGAAAGCCCAATTCCCTACTTATCCTTCTAGAGGCTTTGAGCATAATAAAGGTGTCCCGCTCCAACATCTAGTGTGTCAATCCAAAAGCCTATTGTCTTCTCAGTTCAGAATTCTCAACAAAGGAATATCTCCAATAATAGCATGAATCTCTGCAAGAAACAATCTAAAGTATCTCATGGTCCCTTGCAAAAAGAATTATGACAGTTAGGGCATATTACTACTTCCCCAAGAAGGTTGAAAAAACAACTAAGAACTTCTTGAGTAGGGAGTTGGTCCTTTCAATTGACCATTGTTGATGTCTTCTTCCATTTCCATGGGGCGTCCACATTGTCAATTGAAGGGGTTTTATTTTCTTTGCTTTCTTCTTAAGGCTACTTTTCCACCTTTTATTTTTGGTGTTAAGTAGGCAAAGTTGTTTCTTGTTTTTGTTAGCGTATACTCTCTTGTACCCCTTTTTTGTCTTCATTAAATCTCAAAATTTTGCCCAAAAATAAAATAAGACTAGAGAGCAAGTTGATGTAGAAATTATTAGTGGAAATCAAGTTGGATGGTTAAAGGTGATGAATCCATTGGGCTTATTGCGTGATAGAAAATTCTCCTCAAACATAAGGGAAAATTCTATTAGATGTGGTGAGACTAGCAATGTTTTATGGTGAAAAACATTGGTTGTTAAAAAGAAGCATAACATTAAGTTAAGTGGTAGAAGATATGAGAATGCTCATGAGTGAGAGAGTCACCTTAGATAGTTTGTTCACATAAAACGGCAGCCTCTTAATTACCTAGTTAGGAAAGTAGCGGTAGTAGATTTGGCTTAAGTTAAGAAAGGTATAGAGGCATAAAAATACTTAGATGTTTGTGATATTGGAAGAGTGCAAATTGCATTTTTACACTCCAAGAAAGTCATTAAATCTATGAAAATATCACCAACACAAATTGTGTTTTCACATAGGTACCCCCTTGAAGACCTATGCACGCCTTTCTTGACATGAAAGGATTGAAGGCTACGATCACAGTGTCACCTGACACTAACCATGCATGTATTTCTTGATATGGTGGGTAGGCTAGAACTCCTTAAACTTTTTTAAAGTAAAGAAGATGCTAAGTGGCTAAAAGATTTTTCATTGATAGGTGACCTATTTGAAATAACACCATCTAATTTATAAATCAATTTGAATTTAATATGTTTTCATTTGATAGATGTTACTATAATCTCTAATATCCTTATATTATATGTTGGGTAAATTCTTCATATTGTGGATATTAACTATCAAAGAAGTTGGATGTACAACTAATTGGGGCAAGGATGAAAGAAATCTATAGATGAGTTTATTAATAAGGTAAATTTTTTTATTCAAAAAGCCTCTAACTACCAAGCTCTTATCAGATGGAAAGTTTTGATGCTCATGTTCTAAACAAAAAATTTAAGTGCACTTAAGACAAGATGATTTAATTATTGATCCATATCATAGAGGGTTTATTCTAGAATATTGGTTTTAGACTTCTCATTGTGAGTACGAGCCACATTTGAATTATTGATGCGGCCCGTCTACATGTTTTAATATCACTAAGAAATAAAATATTTGAACTCTTGAGGACTTAGTTTATGATGCAACTCAAGCATAATTTAAACAATATACAAAAGAGTCATCAAATAAAAAGGCACATAATTTTTATGATTTATTATATTCTACCAATAACCAATATGTAAGAGGTATACCACTCACTCAGACTTAGCCATTATTATGAAGATCTTAAGCATCATGGGAGAATATAATGTCCCTCATGAATATTTTAATTAGTTTGTTGGGCTACTAAAGTAAACCAACCCGATAAATAATATAATTCCTACATATTTATATTGGACTAAGAAGTTGGTTTCCAAACTTGGTTTAACATACATAAAAATATATTATTGTGTGAATGGATTCATGTTATACTACAAAATGATTAATTAGATAATACATGTCATCATTACAATGCAGCAAGATTTAAACCAAAGTCTTGGATTAAAAGAAAGCTGAAGGAAATACTAATTACTATGATGTTTTACTTGACCATAATTCATATACTATAATGTTTATAAGAATCCATTAGATCTGCTACATATATGAGATGGTATAATAAACACATCTCGCAAGAAGGTTCTATTACACATCTCTCAAATATATATTCCTATAAATACTTTGATCATATACATCCTATATTTGTCATAAAATTAAGAAAAACAAGATTAGGTTTATGTGGATATCATTTTACTCCATTTAGCTAGTCTAGTTCACCTTTTCATGCTTGCCCATGATACTCACCCTTAAAATCTTCCTCTAGAGTTGTGTATGACTACACCTTACATGTTTCTAATTTTGATCATTCTAGGGCCATATAATCCAAAAGCAAAGATCGATATATTCTTGCAACTATTAATTGATTATTTAAATTTATTATGAGTAAGTATATATGACATCTCTACCAAACAAAACTTCATGATGAGGGCAGTATTACTTTAGACAATTGGTGACTTTCCTGCATACGATATGCATTAAAGTTGTAACACATTTGACTAGTCAGCTTTTCCATATTATATAGAATTCATAAAGTTATTCACTTTAAATCATGCAGGGAAGACACTTGGTTTGACTATCACCATATGTTCTTACCTACAAGTCATCATTTCATGCAAAATAAGAATATATTTATTAAAATAAAATGGTGGTGTCGTAGCCTCCTCCTAGATTAACTAGTGAAGAAATATCTAAAAGAATAAGGTTCATGACATCGATAGGTGATTCTCCAACATTAGCTGGTTATAAATTGCTAAGGTATGGTGCCAACCACAATTGGACCAAGAAATATATTTTTTAGTTCTTGCCATAGTATAGAACAAACTTGATTAGACATAACTTGGATGTGAATAATATAGAATAAACATTTTTGGCAATATATTTAAAAGTTTGGGGAGGTTGTAAAATCTCATTGAGCTATCGCTAGGAGCACCAAGAGGGGGTGAATTGGTACTTTAAAAATACTACAAAAAAAAATTTATTTTTATTTTAAGCAAGATAATAATTTTTTAAAATAAAATTAGATGAGTAACTAACACAAGAAAAATCCATGTCACCCTTCTATTGATGGCAGCAAACCTTCAATCCTTTTTCACCCTCCTGGTGAAAGAAGAGAATGCAAGAAATCTTTCTCACCTCCTAGTTATGGAAGAGAACCTTAAATCCTCTTTTACCCACCTGGTAATGGTAGAGAACCTTAAACCCTGACTTTAAACCTTCTCTCTCAAGTGAAACTTTAAGAACTCACCAAGACCACAAGAGGAAGGAATATGGAAGCAAGTTTATAGAAACAGTGTGAAAATCCCTCAAACTCCTCCCTCACACTTAACCTCACTATCTCACTCTATAGCTATAAATCTTTCTCAGGAAATCTTGCTCAGAGTTTCTTCGACAATGAAAAGTCTTTTACAAAACTTTATTTAGTTGCTTAAGTAGAAGGCTTCAAAAAACCCTAAAATTTCAATTAGGCCATCACTGTCAATAAATTATAATATTGGTTTGTACGAGATGATTAATTTAAAATAGATATGAGTCTTATATGACAGAACGATCATTTAGACGAACTATTCAAATTTTGCAAACATATTATATAGTATGATCATAAGTTTATACAATATAAATAGTTCAATTTCACTCTATTAGCATAAGATGATTATTTAGATGATTGGAAATCATCATTGTCAGTCATTTAGTATGATTAACATTAAACAGTATGTTCAAATAAAATTTTAAGGGTTTGTACGGTATGATTAACATCATACCATACGATTAGTGTAAAATTTAATGTTTTTATCTTGTATGATATTCAGGATGATCAAATTTTATCTCTATCAATAACACAGTTTGAACTTCATCGCATAATATTTTTAGCCATATTTATTAAGCCTTAATTTAATGTACTAATCATGGGGGATAATTTTAAGTAACTTTTTAAATATCATATAGTATAATTTGGATTATATAGTATGATTAGTTCATAAATCAATTATTAAAATACTTACTTAAATTACCTAGCAGTTAGGGTTTCCTAATAAAAATGAATAGTATAATATGATATACATCATGCAGGATGATTAGCTCATTAGAATTAATGACATAATTAGTCATTAACCCTATTTTTCCATATAATTTATCCTACAGTATGATTAATATAAAATTCCCAGCTCAAATCTTCTAACTCCACTGTGTGTGTCTGCACTTGCCAATTTAGCATACAGCCTTACATGACAAGACTCAAGAATATAAAATAAAGAAAAAAATATATAAACTCTCTTGAAAGACATCCTATTCTACCTAAACTTGAGTCTTGATAAATTTTTAGTGGTGTATTATGTACTTAAAATATTAGTACACACAGGAAAATAATATGCAATATATAGCCTAGAATGAGTAAAATTTCAATCAATGATGTTTGTTATCATAAAAATCACAAGCTAAGGATCCTGGATTACATCAATCTCCTCTTTATTTTTTTGACAAAAAATAGTTTTGTTTGGAAAACAAATTAATGTTTTTCTCCTAATATCCACCTCATTAGATGATAGATTGAAAAATAGGGGGAAGATTTTTTACTTAAAAACCTTTCTTTAATTTACTTTTAAAATAAACATTCAAAAGAAAGAAAAATGCATTGTAAATCGTAAATACACAAGATGAACCGATTAATAAAAAAGAACAGACATACAAATAACCAACTACTACTCCCCTTTTTGACATCACCAAAAATAAGGATAAATCATTGACATAAAAAAGCTTTAGAGCATGCAAAACATAAAAAATAAATCCTAAAAGTAGGAAATGTTGTGAATCTATTTTCATGGTTTATGATTTTGATGATAGCAAACTCTCTTATTTCTCTATGTTTGCCTTATCTACTGCCATTTTAGGTCCACACAATCAGACTGTCATTTGAAACCAACTCAAGATTGGGTAGAGTAGGTCTGAGTCAGTTTGTACCTTTTTTCCTTTCTTGAGTCTATTGTATTTAGTGTGGCTCATGATGCTTTATAACTTGGAAGATTTTTTGACTATTTCTTAAAGTTTACTATTTTTTGTAACATCATCCGGGATGATATTTATATCAGCTTGGATGATCGGTTCTGAAAGTTCATTAGGGATGTTAAGACCTATGGAACTGGCCCAAGCTAACCAAGAGGGGGGGTGAATTGGTATTTTAAAATTTTCTTTTCACAAAGAACAAAAATCACACAAACCAAAATCACACCACGAGAAAAATAAATGCGGAAATTAAAGTGCGGAAGCAAGAAACTAGAGATTTATAGTGGTTCGGTCAACTCGACCTACGTTCACTTCCCGGAGGCACCCTCCGAGTATTGCACTACACTTGTGACTCTCCTTTAGCCCCCACAGCTAGGCGGAGAAGCCTTTACAAAGAACCTCCTTGTTGCCACTCCGGCAAGGCAGAGAACCTATCTCCTTTTGCTTCCTCCTGAAGGTGGGAGAGAACCACAATCAGATGCTAAATCCTTACCTCTACCGACCCTTCCACGAACTAGAAACTCTAGATGAAGAAGAAGTAGAGCGATCCTTGAAGTAACCCTTGTGAATCCCCTCACAAGCTCCCCCTCACAAGATCCTCTCTCTCTCCCTCTCTCTCTTTATCTCCTCAAGGTCTTCTCAGGTCAAGGCAGTAGCAAAAGATTATTCAAAATGTTGAACAAGAGCTCTTAAAAAGAAGAGCTTTAAAGGAGCTCATAAATTGCATGTTGCCGATAATATTGTCCAGGCCGATATTGACATCGTCCTGGCCAATCAGTTCAAATCTCAGAAGATCGGCCAGAGCATCGCCATGAATGCAAAATGGATGATTTAAAATTAGCTTGATCATCCAGGACGATCTCACGATCGTCCAAGCCGATCAGTTAAAATCAAAGGAAAATCATCCAGAGTATCGCCCTGAATTTGTGCTGGCCGATATTTATCGTCCAGAAGTAACTAAGGTTTTTGAATAGATCATCCTGGTCGATCCTGCGATCGTCCAGGACGATATGATAGTATCAATCATCCTTAATTACTTCCTTGATTTCTTTGATTAATTAAGGCATAATTGTGAATATCGTCCAGGCCGATCAATGATCGTCCTAGCCGATTACCAAAAATTACAGAATACCTTAATTATTTATGCCGACAACTTCTTTCTGTTTTGAGCTTATCATCTTGGCCGATACACATATCGTCCAGGACAATATGTTAATGATAGCTACCTTAATTAAGAAACCCGAATAGAATCTCTATTTTAAACTAAATTGTCCAGGCCGATAAAGATATCGTCCTGGCCGATGTGAGTAAAAATAGAAATTCTAAGTCTCTTAAGTGTGTGTGTGTAAGGTTGCTTAGAATCAGTCTCTTTGAACATTACAAATAGACTCAAGAAGAGAAAAAAATTAAATTACAGGTTGACTCAACCCTAACCTACGCAATCTTGAACTGGCTTCATTGGTTCGTCCGATCTTCGATTCCAAAAAAGTTAGAAATAATAGGCAATCCAAGAGAATCAATAGTGTTTATCAATCATCAAAACATAAGTCATGAAAAATAGATTTGAAACAATCTTCCCCTTTTTGATGATGGCAAACACTAGTAAGAAAAACTTAGTAAAAATAGTAGTTCATTAACATTTCAAAGTTACAAGCACATCAACTTTTTCCTACCACATCCTACTCTCCCTTTTGTCATCACAAAAAGAGGGTCCTAGACACACAAAAGAAAAAGGAAAAACAAAGAACAACAGAAACTAAAACAAAATACAAGACAAACTACAGAAAATAGAAAATATAAAGAAAAAAAGAAAAAAAAAACTAGAAAAATGAGGGACCCTGATCATCAGATGGAGGTGGTGGAGGTGGCTGCTGAAAGTAGCTGGCAAGCGTAGTAAACTGAGCATTAAACCAGGCGATGTCCTGGTCATGCTACTGCAACTGGTGAGTAATGTAGCTGTCAAATCGGGCTAAGTCCTCTGTGTGGTGCTGCTCGTAGTGGGCCATGTCCTCAGAATGTTGCTGCTCCTACGCAGCAACGTAAGCATCGAAGCGGGTCTCCCATCGATCAAACCTCTCCACTAACTGGTCAAGCTGAGAGTGCTGGCAAAGAGGAGTAGGATCAGGAACCGGAGCGGGAGTGGGAGCCTCCTCCTCCTCAGCCCCCCGACCTTCCCCATCTCCTAGGTGGAGACGAGTACTATGAAGGATAGTGAAAGAATTGTTTGAGTAGCAAGGAGGCTGAAGGTCGTGACGAGCAGGATATTGAAGATTGTATTTGGTTTCATGAATGTAGGCTATGAGATGTCCTAAAGCAAGGTTAGGTTTCCTTCTATGGCCTGGATCGTGAATAGTTGTTAAGTGATCAACGTAGTGAAAGAGTAGATCAGTGGCATTAAATTCTCTCTGGGCCATGATGAAAAAGGTAGTCAAGGAAAGTAGAGGAGTGATGTGGATTCGATCCCCGGCTTTTGGAATAATTGAAGTGCGAAGGACATGCTGAATTGTCCTAGCATCTTTTACTAAAGAGCTAGTCTCTCCAACATGAAAGGGTCTGTTGGTTTGGCGAAGAAAATGGTTTGCCATGGACCAATCAAAATCAGGATCTGAAATGATTAAGTGCAGCTTATCCCTGGTGGTGGATAGCTATAAAAGTTCCGCACAGTCCTGATATGTGATCTCGACCGGGCGTCGATTCACATAGGAGGTAAGGGCTGTGAAAGTAAAATTTATGCGAAGATTTGCATAAAATTCTAGCAGAAGTTCAGAAGAAAAAGGGACAGCGAGGGTAAGTATGAAAGAAAGAGAAGTGTGGGCAAAGAGATCCATTACCGGATATGAAAGGTGTGCAGGATTGATTGTTCTAGAAAGGGTAATGCCACACTCTTTGTAGCGACGGTAAGCTGCCTGATCCTCTGCCTCCCTGAATTGTGGGTCCAGAGTGGCCCTTGAGGAACTTCTAGAAGCCTGACGAACTCGTTTCCCACCAGCCATAGTAAGGAGTTAGCAAGGAAACACAAGAGGAGAAGGGATGTGAAGTGGAAAACATGGCTGGAATGGCCTGAATTTAAAGAAACGGTCATATCATCCAGGCCGATCGCAGAATCGTCCAGGATGATATGTTACAATAATTGCATACAGGCCGATTGGTCAAAAAGGCAGTCCAATCGGCCGGGCCAATCAGATATCGGCCAGGCCGATTAGAGACAAGTGATTGTCCCGAGGAGTCAAGCTGGACGACCGTTGAAAAAGCAGATCGTCCGGGCCAATTAGGTGTATCGTTCAGGATGATGCATAATAATTGATTATATCGGCCGAAGTTAAAACATTTTAAATCTGTACCATGTGTATCATCTAGGACGAACAGTGGATCGGCTAGGACGATTGTCCAATAATGGATTGACTGGGGCCAATTTTAAGGATTTAAACATGCAGACACGTGGATCGTCCAGGACGATCTAGTGTATCAGCCAGGACGATGACCATAAAATGCATCGTCTAGGCTGAAATATGTTATCGGCCAGGACTATCATCATGATTGCAATAGAGTTCGATCAGATCATCCAGGACGATAATGTATCGTCCAGGACGAAGAGTTGTAGTAAGCACAAAAAGTTCAGCAGGTGAAAATTTGAAGAGAATTTGTCCTATCGTCTAGGATGATAAATGTATTGGCCAGGATGATGTGACTAGAATTTGAAAATCAATGAAGGATGGTGATGATCAAAGCCCTCAAAAATAAATCAAAAGAAAAGCAGAAGCAAAGAAAAAGAACAACGATAAAAGGCTAAAAAATAAATAATTTGAAAAGAAGTCAAATACATTTTTTTTATCAAAGCAATTCATATGAGAATTTCTCAAATAATTTAAACTTTAGAGTTTCAAGAGATCAATAGGTTAATAAATTTCAATCGGAAGAAGGTAGAATATCTGATTCTGTTAACCCTAGATCGAACATCCTTCAGGGTATAAATTGTCTTTTGAAAAACAGAGGCCTAACTCAGAATAACTAAATAGGATAAAAAGAAGATCCATTCAAAAATTGTTTACAAAGAAAATATCTCATAAATAATATGTCAAAGTAATTTTTCTCAATCCTGGAATTTGAAATCAAGCCTTTGAAAATCTCACATAACCCATAAGTTCTTCTAAGTTTTAAAAGTTTTGAAAAGAGAGGATAGCTTACCTTTTAGTGGGCTCATTTTTTGCCTCTTGAATCTTTGATTGGCTCTTTGAGCATCTTTTAATTTTTGATACACATTTGTGTATATACTTTTTATTTCAATTTTGGCGTCTTTGCCACTTTTCCTTTTTATCTTTTGCAAGCTCAATTCTCTTTTGCAAACTCTTAAAAGAAGTTCTTAGTTGTGAGTATATCTTTTAGATATTAGAGAATAGGAGCACTCTCTCTAACATAGGGAAGAACTACCCACAAAACAAAACTAAAAATCACATGATCAATGCAAAGGCAAGATCTCAATTAACTTGAGAGATATATAAGAACTTTGGATATTATGTATAAGATAGATTTTTGTAGCAAGATAGAAAGAATCTTAGTTTCAAAAACCATTGGCCAAAATGAGTTAGACTTTTGTTTAGAAAAGAAAATTATACCACTAAACAAGGTTAGAAAGAGGGAAAACAATCAACAGTATTCCTCCCTTTAACCGATTTAGAAATGCTAAACATAATCTCTAAAACTCCAAAATTTAAAAGCTTAAAGAAATAATCATATAGGAAACCAAGCATAAAAAACAAAAATGAAAATAAAGCAATCTAGAACAACACAAAGAAAGCACACAACAAAAATAACATAAAACTAATTAAAGAAAAATTATTTCAAGAAATTATGAAGCAGCGAGTTTAATCGATTATGAGCTGCGAGCCTCCATATGTCCAATTATCCTATGCTCCCACGAGGTCTTTGGTGAGAGCACACTTGCAAAACTCAACAACAGTCAGATTTAGGAACCCAAATTAATTTGGATCCATTCTTAGGAAAAGTAGAATGCAAATCAGGTGTGGTATGCTGTGAATCATGAACCTTAGGTCTCCACATCCAATGTGTACTATGGTGAACAGTGCAAGTGTGTGAGATGTGTCCTAGCATGCCATACAAAAAACATCTAACTCCAGGAAAAGGATTTCTTAAATGTTTTGAGTTATAATGCCTCTTCCTAGGTCTTGGCTTTAAATCAAAAGTGGGTGTCTTCCAATTTCCTTTAAGTGAATCCAATTCGTTCTTTAGTCTCAAGTTTGTATTTTCCAAAACATTATTATCAATCCTCAGCTTTTCTTCTATCTCTTGAGATTTCTTAAACTTAGACACAAGTGAGGTGTGTGAAGCTTTCAATGCAACATACTCATCAATTAATTCTAAATTCTTTTTAATTAAATCATCAAATTCATCAAGTAGAGTCATGTGATTTGAATCAATCGTAGAATGATCTTTGAGAATAATTGCATACTCTTTTTGTAAATTAGAAAGTTCTATCTTTAAACCAGCATGAGTCTTTTTAAGTTTTTTGTATGATGCATGAATTTTCTCAAAAATTTCAAATAATTCATCATAGGTTGGTTTACGTACCTCTTCCTCATCACTTTGCTCAAGATGATCTTCCCCCATTAAGCACAGGTTTGTAGTCTCTTTCTTTGGTTCAGTCTCAGAGGAATCAGTACCAGATTCTGCCCAGAACTTTTTTTGGACTCTCTTCTTGTCCTTCTTAAACTTAGGTTTCTCCTCACCTTTTTTCTTTTCTTTGCTCGAGTGATCTTAAAGTGTAGGACAATCGGCTTTCACATGTCCAGGCTTCCTGTATTCAGAACAAACAATATCAGAAGATCCTTTAGAATGTTTATGATCCCTGCCTTTTCTCCAATGATGCTTTTGCTTCTTCCTTAGAAAGCTTTTGAATTGCCTTGTGATGAAGGCAACTTCATCGCTTTCAGACCCAGAAGATTCAAAATCTGATTTGTGTGCCTTTAGTGCAACTGTTTTCTCCTTCTTTTTCTCACCTGCATCAAGATTTCTTTGATTCACCCCTTGCTCATAAGCAATGAGTGAGCCAAGTAAGTTATCAATAGAATAAGTGTTCAAATCCTTAGATTCAGTGATTGTAGTGATTTTAGCATCATATGACGAAGGCAAGCATCTCAGAATCTTGTTTAATTTTTCAAAGTTTAAAAGTTCTCTTCCTAGGGCATGCAATGAAGTAACAATTTGAGTAAACCTTGTATACATGTCAGAAATAGATTCAGAGGGTTTCATACAAAAAAGTTTGTAGTCATGCAAAAGAATATTTAAATGGGATTGTTTAATCTCATTAATGCCTTCATAGGTGATACACAATTTATCCCAAATTTCTTTACCAGTTTTGCAAGTCGAGACACGCATGTAATCCTCAAATTTTAAAGCACAGAAAAAACAATTCAAACATTTTGCATTTAATTGAGCTAAGTCTCTTCCATCAAAATTCCATTCGGTAAAAGCAATTTCAGTTTTAATACCATTAATTTCATGAGAAGGTGGAGAATAACCTTCTTTAATAAGCATCCACATGCGATAATCAGTAGATTGTAAAAATGTTGACATGCGGGTTTTCCAGAAATCAAAAGGTAAGTTGTCAAACAAGGGAGGTTGTGTAATTGAATAACCTTCAGTAGTATTTCTATTCCCAAAGTTAGCCATGGATATAATTCAAAAAGTTTTCAAACTTAAAATTTTGAATCCCGCTCTGATACCACTTGAAAGTTTTAGGGATGTTAAGCCCTATGGAACTAGCCCAAGCTAACCAAGAGGGGGGGTGAATTGGTATTTTAAAATTTTCTTTTCACAAAGAACAAAAATCAGACAAACCAAAATCACACCACGAGAAAAATAAATGTGTAAATTAAAGTGTGGAAGCAAGAAATAAGAAACCAGAGATTTATAGTGGTTCGGTCAACTCGACCTACGTCCACTCCCCGGAGGCACCCTACGAGTATTGCACTACACTTGTGACTCTCCTTTAGACCCCACAGCTAGGCGGAGAAGCCTTTACAAAGAATCTCATTTTTGCCACCCCGATAAGGCAGAGAACCTATCTCCTTTTGCTTCCTCCTGAAGCTGGCAGAGAACCACAATCAGATGCTGATTCCTTATCTCTACCGACCCTTCCACGAACGAGAAACTCTAGAAGAAGAAGAAGCAGGGCGATCCGTGAAGCAACCCTTGTGAATCCCCTCACAAGCTCCCCTTCACAAGATCCTCTCTCTCTTTCTCTCCTCAAGGTCTTCTCAGGTCAAGGCAGCAGCAAAAGATTATTCAAAATGTTGAACAAGAGCTCTTAAATAGAAGAGCTTTAAAGGAGCTCATTAATTGCAAGTTGCCGACAATATCGTCCAGGCCGATATTGACATCGTCCTGGCCGATCAGTTCAAATCTCAAAAGATCGGCCAGAGCATAACCCTGAATGCAAACTGGATGATTTAAAATTTGCTTGATCATCCAGGATGATCTCACGATCGTCCAGGCCGATCAGTTCAAATCAGAGGAAAATCATCCAAAGTATCGCCCTGAATTTATGCTGGCCGATATTTATCGTCCAGAACTAACTAAGGTTTTTGAATAGATCAACCTGGCCGATCCTGCGATCATCCAGGATGATATGATCGTATCAATCATCCTTAATTACTTCCTTGATTTGTCTGATTAATTAAGGCATAATTGTGATTATCGTCCAGGCCGATTACCAAAAATTATAGAACACCTTAATTATTTATGGCGACAACTTCTTTCTATTTTGAGCTTATCATCCTGGCCGATACACGTATCGTCCATGATTATATATTAATGACAGCTGCCTTAATTAAGAATCCTGAATAGAATCTCGGTTTTAAACTAAATCGTCCAGGCCGATAAAGATATCGTCCTGGCCGATGTGAGTAAAAATATATATTCTAAGTTTCTCAAGTATGTGTGTGTAGGGTTGCTTAGCATCAGTCTCTTTGAACATTACAAATAGACTCAAGAAGAGATAAAAACAAATTACAGGCTGACTCAACCCTAACCTACACAATCTTGAATTAGCTTCGTTTGTTCGTCCGATCTTCGATTCTTGAAAAGTTAGAAATAACAGGCAGACCAAGAAAATCAATAGTGTTTGTCAATCATCAAAATATAAGTCATGAAAATTAGATTTGCAACAGGTTCAAAAGCAGAAATCCTAATTTGAACATCCTAATTAAGGCAACCGTCATTAAGCCGATCGGCCTGGATGATACTTATATCAGTTAGGATGATAGGCTAAATTAAGAAAGAATCAACCTCCATGATCGTATTAGGTATTCTTTATTTAAGGAAATCGGCCAGGACAAAATCCATAATATCCAGGACGATCTAATTCAATTATGCCTAAATTAATCTGGTATCTTTAGAAAGTATTAAAGGCTGATTGATTCGATGACATTGTCCGGGACGATCGCAGGATCAGCCGAGATGATGGCTTGGATGATTGACATCGGCAAGCATCTATTCCGGCCGATGATCAAGACTATTGTAATCATTTTTAAACTAATCAGCCAGGATGATATTTTATTGGCCTATACGATGTAACCAATTTTCTATTATCGTCCCAAATCTTCCTGGGCTGATTGAGCTTAATTTATACCAATCGACTAGGATGATATGCCTATCATCCTGGATGATAAAGTTATCAACTTGCATTAATAAGCTCATATTAAGATTTTCTATTTAAGCTATGACAAGACACTTGGTAAGTATCTTTGGCAGCCATTGTACCTTCGTTCTTTTGGGGGTAACTTGAAGAGAGAGCTTGAAAGGGAGTGAGGAATGGGTGAAGTCTGAGAGAGGGAGAAGATCCTATGAGGGGAGACTAAAGGGAGTGTGGAGGGGGATTCCACACGGTTGCTCCGACAGGCTTGCACCTTAATACTATCGGAATCAAGGCTTATCTCGAGGGAAGTTCACCAAAGAAGAAGATCTCTTTGGTGTCAAAGGACCCAGCGACTCCGTCGATCTAGGGAAGGTGGAAGTGATTTTGTAAGGGCTTCTCCACGTAACTGTGGGGACTAAAGGAGAGACACTTAGTTTAGTGCAATACTTGGAGAGTGCCTCCAAGGAGTGGACGTAGGTTAAAGTTTGACCGAACCACTATAAATCTGGGGTGTTCATTCTTATTATTACTTCCATATTAATTTTCGCATCATTGATTTCTTTGTGGTGATTTTGGTTTGTTGTTTTCTTAAAGAATTTTAAAATACCAATTCACCCCCCCCTCTTGGTTAGCTTAAGGCTAGTTCATAAGGGCCTAATATCCCTAACAAACTTTCAAGTGGTATTAGAGCAGTATTCTTAAAATAAGTTTTTGAAAGCTTTTGAATTTTCGATCCTTGCTAATTTTTCTAATACTAATATTACGGAATGTTATTCAATCACCAGACCACCTTTATTTGAAAATATTATATTTGATTTTTGGAAAATTCTCATGTCTACTTTCTTGCAATCAGTTGATTTTTATATGTGGCATATGATTTTAACTGGATATTCATTATCGTTATGTATTTTAGATGGAGTTAAAACTAAAATTTCTTTTAATTAATGGAATAGAGAAGAACAAATCAATGCTTAATTAAATGCAAATTCTAAAAAATGTTTTTTTCTGTGCTTTAAATTCTGAAGATTTTATGTTAGTATCTACGTGCACTACTGGTAAGGAAATTTGGGATAAACTACACATAATATACGAAGGCACTAGTGAAATCAAGAAATCCAAGTTAAATATGTTAATGCATGATTATGAATTATTTTCCATGAAACCTTTTGAAACGATCTTAGACATGTATATCAGGTTTATTCAAATTGTGACAATATTGCATGCTTTAGGTAAAGAATTTTTAAATTTTGAAAAAGTTAATAAAATTTTTCGTTGTCTACTGGATAAGTTTGATGCTAAAGTTATTGCTATTTCTGAATCAAAAAATTTGAATGAATATTCTATTAATAGTTTGACTAGCTCACTCATTACCTTCGAGCAAAGTTTGGGTCAAAAACTTTTGGATGCAGGTGAAACTATTGTTCTAAAAGCTGAAGACACGAAAAAAGGTAGCTTAGTTGGTGACGAATGCAATGACTTGTCAAGCAAATCAAAAAGCTCACCAAAGCATAAGAATTAACAAAAATGGAATAAAGGTAAAAATGGTAAGAATGTTAATATTTATTCTGATGTTATTTGCTTTGGATGTAGGAAGCCTGGACATATGAAAAATCAGTGCCCTAATTTGAGAATTCTTCCTGCAAAAGAAAAGGGTAAAGCGAAGCAAATTATAAACTAGGAAAATAACGAAAAGCAAAAAATTTCTTGGGCAGATCTTGTTTCTGAATCATCTGATCGGGATCAAGAAGATGCTTAAATTGCTTTTGTGTGTTTTTTATGTTTATACATGTTGTTTGTTATTTTGTTTTTGAGTTTTTCTATTTTATCTTTCTTTTTTTTTTGTTAAAATTTTTATGTGTTTTTTTTATCAACACACACATTCACCTTTCTAAAAATGAAAAACCTACCTCCTATTTTTTTCTTGAATTCTTATGAAAATTGTGTTTGACTTCTCTAAAAATAGTCAAAGAAAGGAAACTCATGTTTTTGACTCTCAATCTCTGTTTCCTAAAAGAGGTTATTCTACTTTTGATTTAAAATCTTTTTCATATTTTAAATTGGTTTTTGAAACTGAATTTTTTATCTCCCATAGGAATCTTTTGCAAGTTGTTGAATCTAACTCATAATTTTCTTAATCAAGAAATTCGTTTTCTCAGTAGGATGTGTTTGCTTTTGTTTTTAAGATTTCAAAAAGGTAGCATATTCAAAAAATTGACATATGATGCTAAAAATAAAATATGCGCAAAGACGATAAATAAAAAAAAAAGAATACACAAAGTGTATCAAAAATCAAAAGATGCACAGTGTGCCAACCAATTCTCAAGAGGCATAAAATGAGCCCACAAAATTTAATACTTACCATTCTTGTACTTCTTAAAGCTTAAGAAAATCCTTGATACTTTCAATACTTTATTTTGAAAATCATCATTCCTGATTCAATAATTCATGCATTAATCTTCTATTAGATATATTTTATAGAAGGAGTTTTAAAAATGACTATTTCAATCTCTAAATTATTCCTTGATTTAGATATTAAATTAAAAAGTTTTTTTGAGCCTTTTAAAAAGAACTTGAGTTTGGATTATCAAATTCTGAATTTCTAACCTTTTCTAGGCTGTGCGTTGTCAATACAATTCTACTAAGTTTTTTATTAAAACCAAGAGGTAACTTTTTCATTTTAAGAATATTTGTTTTATTCACTAGATCAGGTAACATTTTTATCTTTTAATCTTTTTTTTTATTGTTTGTGCCCCTTCTCTTTTTGATAATGTCAAAAGGGGAGAACATACTGTTGAATTTGTGTCCTTTTTCTTATATTTTTTCTTTCAAAAAATTAAAAACAATAAAAAATTTTTATCTCCCCTATTTTTGAAGTTTTATTCTAATGAGGGGAGATTAGGAGAAAATATTTTCATCTTTGCAAATTCAAATTGCAATGTTTTCCATCATAAAAAAGGAGGAGATTGTTGCGAATCTATTTTCATGATTTATGATTTTAATGATAGAAAATACTCTTATTTCTCTACGACTGCCTTATCTACTAACCTTTCTGGTCCACACGATCAGATTGCAATTTAGAACCAGCTCAAGATTGGGTAGACTAGGTCTGAGTCAGTTTTTACCTTTTTTCCTTTCTTGAGCCAATTGTATTTGGTGTGGCTCCTGATGCTTTGTAACTTGGAAGATTTTCTGACTATTCCCTAAAGTTTACTATTCTTAGTAACATTGTCCGGGATTATATTTATATCGGCCTGGACGATCGGTTTAAAAGCAAAAACCCTAATTAGGGCATCCTCATTAAGGAAGCCATCATTAAGCTGATTGGTCTGGATGATACTTGTATCGGCCAGGATGATAGGCTCAATTAAGAAAGAATCAGCCGCCATGATCAGAATAGGTATTCTTTATTTTAGGAAATTGGCCAGGATGATATCATCATCGTCCAGGATGATCTAACTTAATTATGCCTAAATTAATCTGGTATCTTTGAAAAGCATTAAAGGCTTATTGATTTGATCACATCGTCTGGGACAATTGTAGGATCGGCCGGGACGATAGCCTTAATGATTGACATCGGCCAGCATCTATTCCAGGCGATGATCAAGACGATTGTAATCGATTTTAAACTAATTAGCCAGGATGATATTTTATTGGCCTAGACGATGTAGCTAATTTTCTTCTGATCGTCCTAAATCATCTCAGGCTGATTGAGCTTAATTTGTACTGATCGGCCAGGATAATATGCCTATCGTTCAGGATGATAAAGTCGGCAACTTGCATTAATGAGCTTATTTTGAGATCTTCTATTTAAGTTATGACATGACACTTGGTAAGTTTCTTTGGTATCCATTGTAGCTTCGTTCTTTTGGGGTTAACTTGAAGAAAGAGCTTGAAAGGGAATGAGGAATGAGTGAAGTCTGAGAGAGGGAGAGGATCCTGTGAGGGGGGACTCAAGGGAGTGTGGAGGGGGAATCCACACAGTTGCTCTGGCAGGCTTGAACCTTAATACTATCGGATTCAAGGCTTGTCTCGTGGGAAGTTCACCAAAGAAGAAGATCTCTGTGGTGTCAAAAGACCCGGCAACTCCGCCACACCGGGGAAGGTGGAAGTGATTTTGTAAGGGCTTCTCCGACTAGCTATGGGGGCTAAAGGAGAGATACTTAGTTTAGTGCAATACTTGGAGGGTGCCTCTAAGGAGTGAACGTAGGTCAAGGTTTGACCGAACCCCTATAAGTCTAGTGTATTCTTTCTTATTATTACTTCCGCATTAATTTTTGCATCGTTGATTTCTTTATGGTGATTATGGTTTGTTATTTTTCTTAAAGAATTTTAAAATACCAATTCACCCCTCCCCCCCCCCCCCCCCCCCCCCCCCCCCCCACCCTTCTTGGTTAGCCTCGGGCTAGTTCATAAGGGCCTAACATGCCTAACGAACTTTCAGGAAGGACCTTGGTTAGGTGGTTGTGGTTGTTGTAATTTGAAGTATTTGTGAAAGGAAGAAAATTGTTCCCCAAGCCATGTAATGTTTTCCTTATGTTGTTGTTGTTGTTACTTAATATGCGTATATAGGTGGGACATTAATCGATCAAATTTCTATATTAGCTCCTTATAAGTATTTGAATGGTATGCTGGAATAACTGGTGGGACTGGTGCTGGTGCAGGTTCTGGTGCTAGTGCAATTGCAGGACCAGCTCCTCCATTATCATCAAAATTAGATTCCTCCTACTCCTGCCCCAGTAATAACAAAAAGAACGCAGATGGAACTAGCAGTGTAGAAAATAGGAAAGTGATCGATAGTCACAGGGTAAGTAAGCTTATACTTTTTGTCTAAAATATAAGCAAATACATGACCAACAGAAATTTTTTGCTTCCTTATGTTGGAAGGAAGTCAAATGAGATTCAGGTTTTGAATATAGTCAATAATCATTTGAGCTTTATCAAATTGGGTTTTAGACATAATAATGTTCATGATCAAGGAAAGGAGTGGTGTAATATTTATACGATTTCTAACTTTAGGATTGATTGAGGTTCGAAGGACATGCTGGATAATATACACATTTTGATTTAAGGAGTACACCATGGGTTTGATGGAAATTTAGGCCAATATTTCTAATAATTAAGTTAGCCGTACTCCAATAAATGTATCTTCTAGAAGCCTTTGATTGGGGTTGAGGTCCTCCTATTGATAAGTGGAGATATGTGTCTAAGTCCTCCTTAGTGATTTCTATGGGCTTCCTACAGACATACGATCACATGATAGGAGTAACAGAACTAACCCTTAGATTTGCAAAGAATTTTTATAAAATTTCAATGTTGAAAGGAAAGTCCATAGTAAGCGAAAATTTGAGAGCGGTGGATGCAAAGAGAATCATCACCTCATAGTTCAAGGCATGTTGATTTAGCACTCTAGAGGGGTTGATGCGTGCTTCCTTATACCTATAGTATATAGCTTCATCTTCTGTAGATTAGAAATGATTAGTAATAAGACAATGTGAGGAATAGCCTCCTTGGGTCAGTCGACCTCACTTGTTACCTCCTGTCATTTGAACATGTGATGGTATAAAGTATGGGTCAAGAAGGAAGTAAGTAATTAAAGGATTGGATAAGTTAAACATTAGAAATCCTTCAAATTTATAGAATTTTTAGCTGATTATATAGTATAGTTTGGGATCATATAGTATGATTAGACGAATTTAAATTATTTAGATGACTTGTTAGAAAAGGAGGTCAAATCATATAGTATGGTTAGTATCATACTGGATGATCTTAAAGAATTATGTTCATCCCAAGAAGTTGTATGTACCACTTTTGAAAAAATGTATTATTTAGTATGAACAGGTGTTTATGCAGAATGATAGGTTAATTATTATTATACAGGCCAATTTGAATTCATCCTATGGATTTTGACACATGTATTATAGAGTACAAAGAGTTATTCGTATGGTATGACCATCAATAATTGAACATATCTAGGCCGTTGATTTAATTGAGGATAGAGAATTATACAAGGATATGTAGATCATATAGTATGAAGTGAATCATATAGTACAATTGGAATAAATTTTAATTTTTGATTTTTTTAAAAAGGATGAAAGGTGTGTGATGATCAGGGAACATCTACCAAATATAAAACAAATAACAACAAAAAGAAAAAAATGAATATTAGAAAACAAAATAATAAGCAAATATTCATAAAATATCAAAAATGACACATATTGAAAAACATACGAAATGAATGGTTGATTTCAAATGATAGAGTAATTTAGATTCATCTTTAATCAAGCATGAATATTTATAACACCTAGTCTAGTCCTTAAGGTGTTAAAGGTGTCATAGGTTAGGGTTTTTGTAAAGATGTCGCCAATTGATCTTCATTAGCTATATGACGCAATTCTAAATCTCCCTTGGCAACATGATCTCTAAATAAATGATACCTAATTTATATATGTTTTATGCAGAAGTATTGAATTTGATTTTTAGATATTCAAATAGCACTAGTATTGTCACACATAATTGGAATGGTGCTTACAGGTAGTCCGAGACTTAAGATTTGTTGGTAGACATAAGGCTTGAGCAACATAGCTTCCTACGGTAATGCAATCCACCTCAATTATGAATAGGGGTACTGAATTCTGCTTTCTACTAAACCATGAAACTAATTACTGGTCTATAAACTAACAGGTTCCTGATGTTCTTTTCCTATCTACCCTACATCGTGCAAAGTTAGAGTCTGGATATCCTATGATTTTAAAGGATGAGCTATGTCTAGGGTACTAGATGCCTAGGTTTTGGGTTCCTAATATGTATCTAAGAATTATCTTAATGATAGTCATATGAGACTTTTGGTATCAACCTAAAATCTAGCATAGAAATAGACATTAAACATTATATCAAGTTTACTAATAGTAAAATAAAGAAGTGATCAAATTTTCCCTTTATATTTCATTTAATCCACTGATTTTTCATTTGGATCCTTATCTAACTGAATAATATAGCTCATGGGCGTATTTCATGCCTTAGCATTATCCATCTAATATTTCTTAAGGATATCTTTGATATAGTTTTATTGGCTAAGGACGGTTCATCATCCCTTTTCTTCACACTAAATCCAAGGAAATAGTTAAGCTCTCCCATCAGGCTCATCTCAAACTATTCACTCATTATATTATAAAATTCTTCACATAGATTTTTATTTATGGATCCAAATAGTATATAATCAATATTAATCTTAAAATTGAGTATATCATCTTACACTTTCTTAAGGAATAGGGTGGTGTCTATACTACCCTTAGCAAACGCTCTATATAGGAGGAATGTTCTCAATCTTTCATAATAAGTTGTAGGTGCTTGATTTAATTTATATAATACCTTCTTTAATTTGAACACATGATTGGGATGAGAATTCTCAAAACCTTGGGATTACTTAACATAAACATCTTCTTTAATCATAACATTTAAAAAGGCACTCTTAACATCCATCTAGTATAACTTTAATCCTCTAAAACAAGGCTAGTATCACTCTCATGGCTTCTAGTCTAGCTATTATGGCATATGTTTCCTCAAAACTAATTTATTTAATCTGATTGTACCCCTTAGCTACTAATCTAGCCTTTTCCTAACTACTATGCTAGAATCATTCATTTTATTCTTGAAAACCCACTTAGTTCATACAAAACTATAGTCTTATTCTAACCAGTTCCCATGCATCATTCCTAGAAAAAATTATTTATATCTTCTTGCATTATTAAGATCCAAAGTTCATTGTCTAAGAATTGATCTTTGTTGGTGGGTTCTACCATGGAGATGAATGTAGAATGACTAACCTCTATCCTAAGTCAATGCTTAGTTTTGACACCTTCAAATGTGTCTCCTAGGATATGTTCTCTAAGATGGCTAGATGAGTATCTCCATTCTCTAGGTAAAGGCTCATGAGTTCAATGGATTCTACCCCTTAGATGATCTCTACTTCTTCTTCTTTTAATCTAAGTTCAAAGGTTTTATCTAATTTATCAAACACAATATGGGTAGACTCTTTTATTACTAATGTTCTCTTATAGAAGATTTTACAGTCCTTACCTATAGATGAATATACTAAGAAGGCTCCCTTGTCATATTTGGGAATAAACTTTCCTAGAGGTTATTTTCCATTAATTAGGACTAAACATCAATTGCCAAAGATAGGCAATTGAGATCGGCTGGGTGTCCTACCCTTTAAGAGATTATAGGGTATCTTATTTAAATTGGATCTAATATTCACCCTATTTAACACATAATAAATAGTATTTACTACTTCTATCCAAAAATATCTAGTGATACAATATTAAACTAACATAACCCTAGTAGTTTCTACTTAATTTTTATTCTTCTTTTTAACTATTTAATTTTGTTGAGGGGTCCTAGGGGAAGAAAAATTATGCCTTACTACTTCTTGATAAAAGGATTCAAACTTATCATATTAAAACTCTACACTATGATCATTAACGATAGTCATTATCTCACTTTAAAATTTCCTCTATATCTGGGTGGAGAAGATTCTAAATTTTTTAAATGATTTTTTTCTTTTAGGCTTGGAATCTAACCCAGGTGAATTTAGAATAGTCATTAATAATCATAAATACATATAATTTCCCTTCTAGGCTGGCTATACTAAAGGATCTAAACATATCCATATGAAGAATTTCTAGTGTCCTAGAGGTGTTGATGCTCATGATTGAATGAAATGAAGACTTAAAAGACTTCATTTTCTTTCTTAGTTGGCATGCAGCACACAGATGGTACTTAGTGAAATCTAACTTGAGTATGCCTCTAAGTCTTTCTGGGTAAACTTCCTTAGGGTCTTCATGCTTGCACACCATAGTCTCCTATGCCAAGGCTAGGATTAATAAATAATGGTTTTCATATATAAGGTATTAGAGTATTCAATTCAATTTATTTCAACAATATAACACTATTCACTCTTTTTTCTTCTAAAACCAATTTACCATTCAAATTAATCATGTAATTTATGGATAAAAATTTAATATCAAGCCCTTTGTCACACAACTGACTAATGCTAAGAAATTATAATTTAAATTATCTGTAAGTAAAATATTCTTAGTTATGAAATTTTTTGAGTTGCCAATTATACCTGAGCCCACCACTTTCCTGGTGGCGTTATCTACCAGTGTGACCTTGCCTCCTACCTGGTCTCCAGTGTGATAAACTACTTAAAATCTCTAGTCAAGTGCCTTGAGCATCCACTATCCAAGTACAACATGCTCTCACTAGGCCTTTTATGAAAACACTCCTACAAAGTTAATCAATTATTAGATTTGGGAACCTAAATGAGTTTAGGTTCCATCTTATTCCTTGATGAATAACTTGCATGTATGTTATGTCATGATGTATATGATTTGGCCTCAATACAACATGTGTCCTAAGATGTATAGTGCAAGTGTGGGCTATGTAACCTATCATTTCATAAGAATGACGCCTAACCCAAGGGAATGGATTTACTTGTTTATGCTAGGGGTATATAATGCATGTAGTGATGCGGGGTTATACCATTTTATCAATATAGGTGGTTTTCTATTTTATTGAATTGCATGGACTTTTTTCTTTTAAAATTGATTCACACTTTTAAGATTTGCAACTTCCAACTTTAATGCATGCTCATTACTATCTAATTTAAGGTCTTCATGTTTCTAATTATTTGTATGAATTATTTATCTTAAGATGCTTTGAATTCAAAGATTCATCTATATTGGTTAGATCAATATATTTTTTATTTATTACATCAAACTCATCAAGTAGAAATATTTGATTACTATCTAAATAAGAATGTTCATCTATCACTCGATTATGCACTTTTTGTATAGTTGAAAAATTATTGTTTAAACTAGCATACATCTTTTTTAGCTTTCTATATGAATAATGATTATTTCTAAACATCATAAATAGTTCATTATAAGATAGCGGACATACCTTATTTTGATTTGACTTACCAAGATTCTCATTAGCTCTGAGCACAAATTTGTTACTCCTCTACCTCTTGTTTAGATGATTCTAAGGTGGAGCTAGCCCATAATGCTTTATATGATGGTTGCTTCCACTTTCTAAACCTTTCTTTCTCTTCTCTTCATCCTTCTCCCTGATTGGGTGAGTTTTTAGGGTGGGGCATTCTGTTTGAGGTGTCTTGGTTTCTCACATTCAAAGCAAATTGTGTTAGATAACTCTTCAAAATTTTTATTATTCTTACCTTTACTCCATTTTTGTTGATGATGCTTCTGCTTTTTTTAAGGAAATGTTTGAACTAACAGGTCATCAACGCAATATTGTCATCCTCCTCAGCTATAAAGTTATCACTATCTAAGTCTTTGTCATTCATGGCCACAGTGTTTTTATTTTTCCGATCACTAGTATCAAATAATCTTTGACTTATGCCTTGCTCATAGGAAATGCGTGAGTCAGGCAAGTTATTAATCGATTATACATTTAAATTTTTGGATTCATAAATTACAGTGACCTTATCATTATAAGCACTAGGTAGGTAACATAAAATCTTATTAACCATTTTTTAATTAAAAACTTCTCTACCTAATACAAGCAGGAATGTCACTATTTTAGTGAATCTAGTGTATATTTCAGATATAGTCTCACTAGGTTTCACGTGTAATAGTTTATAGTTATACAGTAGAATACTCAACCTAGGTTGTTTAACTTCACTAGTTCCCTCATATATGATGAACAATTTATCCCATATTTCCTTCCCTATAGTACATATTGGCACTCTACTATATTCTTCATATTTCAAAGAATAAAAAAATTAATTCAAACATTTATCATTCAATTGAGTAAGCTCTCTATCCTCATGACTACATTTGCTAAATGGAAAATCAGTTTTGACTCTATTAAGCATTCGGGATGGAAGTGAATAGTCAGTTTGAAGTAATTTAAAAGTTAATGGATTACAAAAATGTAGACATAGAAATTTTCCAAAAAATAAAAGGAATATTTTCAAATGGAGGTGGTAAGGTTATTGAAAAAGTCTCTGCAGTATTTTATTATAGAAACGTGCCATAAGATCTTTATTTATGGACTTTAAAATTATGAATTCCAAGACCCGCTCTTATAGCACTTGAAAGTTCAGGGAGGTTGTAATAGCTCATTGAATTATCCCTAGGTGCACGAAGATGGGGGGATTTATACTTTAAAAATATTAAAACAAAACTTTTTTTTTATTTTATGCAAGATAACAATTCTTAAAAATAAATCTAAATGAGTAACTAACATGAGCGGAACCACTTTTAAAACTTGATTTGTTTTTTGAAGCATAAATAAATCAAGCAGAATATGAATTTTTTTGCTAACATAAATTAATCTATATGCAGCTTGCAATGAGAAATATAATTTGTGCAGAAATTTTAAAATGCATAAACAAAAAATGCAAAAAACAAAAAATAAATCATAAAGAGCACACCAAAAATTTTGTAGTGGTTTGACCTACATCCACTCCATGGAGTCATCCTCTAAACATTATAGTGACTCTCCTTTTTCCCTCACAATAAGGTGGAGAAGCCCTTACAAAAATCACTTCCACCAAACCTGATGCGGCAGAGATCTAAAATCTATGTTACCCAAGTATTGACGGCAGCAAACCTTCAATCTTTTTTCACCCTCCTAGTGATGGAAGAAAACCCAAGAAATATCTCTCACCCATCTAGTGATGGTAGAGAACTTTCAATCCTTTTTCACCCTTCAGGTGAAGGTAGAGAACCCTAGACCCTAACTTTAAGCTTCTCTCCCAAGAGAAAGTCCAATAACTCAACAAGGCCATAGTAGGAAGCAATGTGGAAGCTTCCCTTGAGTAACACTGTGAACTCCCTCACACTCCTCCATCATGCACATCCTCACATTCTTCCTCTCTAAGCCTAAAGCTCTCTTAAGATTTCTCCCTTAGAGTTTCTTCAACAACCAAAAGATTTTTTTCAATACTTCATTGAATTACTTAAGTACAAGACTTACAAAATCCTAAATTTTTAAAATAGGTTGTTACTGTTCCTACATTTTGATATCAGTTTATATAATAAAATTAATTTAAAACATATATTCTTCTGGTATGATGAAATAATCATTCATACGAACTGTTCAAATTCTATAAACTTTTCATATAGTATAATCCTAATTTCATATAGTATGATTAGTTTAATTTCACTCTATTCATATAAGATAATTACTGGGATAATTAAAAATCATATCTATAGATTGTTTGATATGATTTACAATATATAGTAATTTAGTTACAATAATAAGGGTTTATACTTGTAAAGTACGATTAATATTTTACCATATAATTAGTATAAAAAATAAGGTTTTCATCTAGTACGATATCAAGGATGATTCAATTTCATCTCTGTCAATCATAAGGTATGACCCACATTATACAGTGTGATTAGCCTTATTTAATAAACCTTGATTTAATTTAATGATCTTGCAAGATAATTTTAAGCAATTTTTCAAATATCTTAAGTACGATTTGGATAGTTCAATAAATTTAGTTGACAATTCAATTTTTAAAATACTTATTTAAATTATCTACTGGCTTGGGTTTTCTGATGGAAATGAATCATACAATATAATATATATTTTACATGATGATTAGCTCATTAGCATTAATGACATAACTATCCATTTACCCTATTTAATGTATAACTCATTATACAGTATTATAATAATTATATGATGCGATTAGTTTAAAAATTCTCAACTTAATTTTTCTCACTCCTCTATCCGTGTGCACGATCATCTATCTAGTATACATGCTTACATGGCCACTATAGAAATATAATATAAATGAAAAAGAAAAAAATACAGACTCTTTTGAAAGACATCCTATTCTACCCAAATGTGAGTCTTAATAATCTTGAGAGATGTATTATGCACCTAAAAAATTAGCATACATAGATTAATAATTCTAATATATATGCTAGAATAATTAAAATTTCAAACTTTAATATTTGATATCATCACAATCATAAGCTAGGGATCATGGATTACAAAAATATTCAATACAGTCATGGACATCATAGATAAATCCAAACACAAAATAAAAATAAGGATGGACTTAAAGGAGATTTGTAGGAGGAAAATTTTAGAGTTGTTGGAAGATGGAAATGAAAAACTTCTTAACCAAAAGCTCCATTCACCTTGACTGTAGAATAGAGATGAAATGTTTATGAATGGGTGCAGACACTTAGAATACTTGATGGATATTCTTCCTATTATAGTAGATGTGTTAACAAAAGATCTGGAAGATTGTTTGAATTTAAAAGTCATGATAATTATATCTTCATGATATGCCTACTACCAACTTGTTTTTCACCATATCTAGTTGTTAAGCCCTTAATCAAGTTAAGCATCTTCTTCAAGGATTTATTCTCTTCAAAAATAAACATATAGTACTTGATTTTTATGGAGTAGTATATTCATTTTATTTTGTGTAAACTTGAGAAGATAATTCCTCCAGAATTTTTTTGACTCTATGGCGCATCTATCCATGAATTTACCATATGTGGCTATTGTAGGTGGACATATTCAGTATTGGTGGATGCATCCTTTTGAGAGGTATTTAATTAAACATAAGAAGAATGCTAAAAATAAATCACATCTTGAAGGATTAATTTGTGAAGCATGAACTTAGAATGATCAAATCTATTATTACATGCATGCAACATGTCTTTATGTTCAATATCTAAATAAATATGATATTTGTATATTTTTCTGCACGTTTGTTATACTGTAGAAAACATAAAAGGGAGTGTTTTTTTTTTTTTTTTTGTTATAGGTTTTTGATGGATTTAAGGCTGAATATTCATCAAAAATATAGATATGATGAAATTGTATCGTATTTCCTACAAAAAATTTATACCAAAAATTTTGGTGGATAATGTTGATATTATCTACCTCATGACCTATTTTAGAGATTTGGATGATAAAAAATATATGTTTGGATGCTCTAATTTGTGTGCTAAGTATTCCAGGTGAAATGATATGCATTGTAATTACTTATGGAATTTATATTGCACAACTCAAGTTCAATCAAATGTTGAGATTAACATGGACCAAGATGGACAATTTGAAGGATTTTTTATTATCATAGGAGTATGTTAGTGGTCCATTAATATTTACTTGCATGATTTGATATGCTCACAATCTAAATATCTATTAATTATATATTAATCTTGATATAGAAATCTATAATGTTTCTTCTTTAAATAAATTTTATAACCTTCATTGATTTCATAATTATGATTAAATATGAAAAGTTATCTAATTAGGGAAATTAAAGGTAATAAATTTTTTTTTTTTTGAGAAATGCTAGTAGCAATAAGATTAAAAAAAGCACCAAATAGCCTAGATACAAGCTAATGAGGAACCAACCATCTTTCACTTTCTTCCTTTACAATTTTAACAAAGGAAGAAGGAAGGTTGTTTTCAAGAAATAAATCCCAATCAAAATCCAAAGATAAAGCTAAGTTAGCACAATAATCTGGTAACTTATTACAATTGCGTCTAACACAATTAAAGATAACATTATTGAAGTTACTAAATAATAAGAGATCTTCTTCCTCCATGTTCTCACTAATACTCTTCGGTTTGCTATAGACTTGCTACAGAAATTTGAGAACATTCTTATTATCGCCTTCCACAATGATGCCTTTAACTTCTTGTATCCATTTTTGACAATTTATCTTTAAAGCTTTGAAAGCTGATAATACCAATCATGCACTATCCCAATGCATCTTCTTTCTCCCAAAAGCAAAGACAAACCTTCCTTTGTCATCTCTTACAACCCCACCAAAACCAGCGATATAATTCTCTTTAAGAGCTACATCAAGGTTAATCTTTAACCACTCAGGTGGAGGAGGATGCCAATAATCTAAGAGCAGTCCTTCAGATCGATAGGCATCCCAGTGATCTGAGCGATAAATGCCTTTTTTGCTGAGCTAAGGAAACTTAAAACTAATACAGCAATCATTACAATACTATTTCTAGTTTTTCCATGTTTAATTTTGCACCTATTATTTCAAACCATCCACAATAGTACTGCATATATCCTTGCTATCATCACGTCTTGAACTATTAACCTGCTGATTCCTTGTAAGAAATCTCTCCATACATAAATCTGGAATTTTGAATCCCCATCCTCCTAATACCTTGCTAAGTTTCACAAGTATTAAACATTTATAAGTGACATGATCCTGGTTCTCAATCATCCCACATCCCATAGGACATAGACAATTACCTGAAAGCTTTCTTCTAAAAAGGAAATCTTAAGTAGGAATAGCATCCCTGCATGACCTCCATAAAAAAAGCTCCACCCGAGCATTGATCTTCAGCTTTTGAATCCATGTATACAACTCCTCTGTCATAATTATTTTAAGAATATCTTCCATCAACAAATCTGAAATAGTTTTACCAGTATATTGCAGCTTTAATTCCATGTGATCATGAATTTCATTTTTACATATCTGCACTCCTTCATTAATCTTCACATTCAAGTTTTTTGAAATTCCAATTGCCGTCCTCTATGAAATAATCAAGAGTAGTATTATCATCTTCAAAGCATCCCACAAAAGTTGGCCATGAAAGTAGATTCTTATCCAGAATCCAAGCATCCTTTAAAACATTAAAGTTGGAACCATCTACTACTTTCCATCTAACAAACTTTTTAAGAATTTTCCATCCACTGGTAATGATTTTCCATGAATTCAATCCTCCTTTAAAATCTTCCTTACTCCACCATCTTTCACCATATTTATCTATCAGATTTCTATTCAACAATGTATTTGGTTTCTCAATGAGATTCCATGCAAATTTTGCTCTAAGTGGACCAATACTTGTAATTGCTGATTGAAGACCCCATCTGCCACTTTGCTTTGGTCTACATAACATATCCCATGCCACATAATGTAAACCGTGGCTCCTATCCATTTTATTCCAAATGAATTCTCTATAGCATTTTTCCAATTCATTTAAAGTTCTCATTGGAACAAGAGAGTGAGAGATTAAGAAAACAGGTAAAGTGAGAAGGACAGACTTTACCAAACATAATCTTCCAGCTAATGACATAAATTTGTTTCCCCACTCATTTATTTTATTCATAGATTTATACAATAGCATTTGGAAATCAACCTTTTTTAATCTTCTTAAAGCAATTTTGATTCCCAGGTAGTATAATTCTTCCACCATTTTAAAAGCAAGCAACTTTGATATTTGTCTCTTCCGCCTCCTCACAATAGATTTGCCAAAAATCAAGGATGATTTTTGTTGATTAATATTCTATCCAGTCCATAAGCAGTAATTTTCCATTATGTTTCTCATCTTCTTCACATTTTTTAATTTTGCATCAGAAAACAACAAAACGTCATCTGCGTACATAACATGAGTAATCCTTGGAGCATTAGAGCAAATTCTGATTCCCAACTCCTTTCCTTTACTGTAAAAAACATTTGTTAAAAGCTGGAAGCATATAATAAACAAAAAAGGAGAGAGTGGGCATCCTTGACGAAACCCACATCTTCCCTCAATTCAATTTGATCTTGTCCCATTGATCAAAATAGAGAATCTGGGATTGGAAACACAATCCATAATCATTCCAAGAAATCTGTTCGGGAATCCCAACTCCATCATCATCTTCTTCAAATTTAACTAACACATACTATCGTATGCTTGCTTCATATCCCATTTGATGGCTAAATACCCATTGCATGCCTTTGAATGCCTTAGTTTAGTGAAAATCTCTTGTGCTAATAAAAGATGCTTCGAAATAGATCTCCCCTTCACAAAAGCTAATTGTTCTTCATATATGATCTTTGGAATTACCAATAACATTCTATTTAAAATAACTTTGGCCAAAATTTTATAAATAGAATTACATAAACTTATTCGCCGAAAGTTAGAAGGAGCTAAAGGATTAGTAGTCTTTTGAATAAGCACAACCAAAGTATCTTTCAAATCTTTACTTATATTCCCTATATAGAACAAATGACTTACTGCTTTATAAACGTCTTCACCAATGATTTCCAAAAAGCTTTTGAAAAAGGAATGTGACATTCCATCACATCCCGGAGCTTTATTGTTCCCTAACCTCATAACAGCCTCCTTAACTTCACCCACTGAAAGCTCCCTTCTCAATAAAATCTTATCATATTCCAAAACCATCCAAGGTTCCGGCCAGTTCTCCAAACTGCAATATCTATCCTTCCATTTATCTTGAAAGAATTTGAAAAACACATCTTCCACTTCTCTAGGATCTTCGGTGAGCAAGCCATCGTTCTTCTTCACTTGAGAAATCCAATTAGCATTTCTCCTAGCATTTGCAAAGGCATGAAAACATTTTGTGTTTGAGTCCCCTTCAACCACCCACTTTACTTTAGCTCTTTGCTTCCACCAAATGTTCAAGAAATTGAGAATAAAATTCAACTCATTTACTTTAGATCTAAGCTTCCATAAATTTTCTTCATCCATCCAACCATTCCTAGCTTCTTCTTCTTGAAGTAGTAAAATTTCAGCCTTCAACTTCTCCTTATCACTGGAAAATTCATTCAATTTATTCTTACTCCTATAAAACAAATCATTTAAAGTTCCTTTGCATTTTTTGTTCAGAACTTCCATGACATCTCCTACATAGTTCTTCTTCCACCCTTTAGCAACTATGTGTGCTGATGTTTTAAATGATAACCAAACCTCTTCAAACTTGACATACCTTCTCATCTTTGTTGATACTTCAAATAATTTCAGCACTATAGGGTAGTGGTCTGAAGCCACTCTGGCTAAATGTCTTACCACCGCTATTTGGATGTTTTGAAGAGCCAAGGAGTTCAACAAACATCTATCCAAATGTTACAAAATTCTTCTACTTCCCACTTTATTATTGCACCAAGTAAATCTTGGACCAACCACTCCAACATCATGATAGTCTTTATCATTCATGAATTTGAGCATTTCTAAGGAACCTTGAGAAAAGACAAACTTCATTTCTCCTTTTTTTTCCCCTTGGGACAAAATGCAGTTGAAATCCCCACCAATAACAGCTGGAATCTTCCTATGTGATTGTTCATGAATACAATCCCATACCAATCTCCTCTTCTGAACCTCCTTGCTCCCACACATAGTAGCAATCGTCCATATTCCTTTGTTAAAGACATTAAGCTCTCCTATCACACATTGATCTTTAGTCTTTAAAACTGAAAAAGAAGCTATATCTGCTCTCCATAAAGTCATAATGCCACCAAACAATCCTTCAGAAGGAAGAATAAAGAAATCCCAATTAGGACCCATCATCCTTTCAAAGTCAACTTTATCAAAAGAGTTGATTTTAGTTTACACCTACTCCACAAAGAATATCTTGTAATCATTGATAAATTCCTTCATCTATAGAGAGGCTTTGTTCTTCTTTGCCCCTCTACAATTCCAATAAGCTATGGAATCCATTAAGCTATTTTGGGGAGTAGCCCCCATCTTTCTTCCTACTACCTCCATCTACCAATCTTCTACGAGCTTTAGTTTTAATGGCCCTAAAGATCTGAGCTCTTTAGACAATTTACACTTAGGCATGTCATTAACACAAATGTCGTTTCCACACTTATTCACCAAATAATTTTGAAAATCCACTTTTTTAACTATTTTTTCATCCACATCCAGCTCACCTCCTTCTCTGTCAACCAAAACAATTTCTTCATTAGCTTTTGCATTTCCATCTTCATTAATTGTTTGAAGTATAGAGAACATATTATTCCTCTCTTGAACAAGAGGAACTTCCACCACCGATTTTATTTCTGCTACCAATTCAGCAGATTTGCTGACAAAGATCAATTGTTCCAACTGATCTACTTCCTGTGCTCTTATATCTTTCTAAAGCTTAAAATTAGTACCTTGATAGGGAATACTTGAGTTTGTAGTTAATCCCTTAGGACTTACCTGAGTTCGCAAGCAACCCTTCTCGTTAATGTTATTTGAAACAGCCTGAGAAAGATCTTGATCAGAGCTAATATAATTTTTGTTACACAGCAATTTCTGTTCCATAAGAACACTGTTTTGTTCCATCTTTTCCACTTTATTTCCTTCCAAATTAATATCCCCTTCTTCTAGATGATCAGCTTCATTACATAATCTTCCTGGGATCTCCTGTATAGGGATTTTACTAATGCCATCATCCAAAATAGTCCGAGCTTCCTGTACAACTATTACTGGAACAGCAGATGTTTTTATATATATATGGTAGTGTTTGGTTTAATTAACTTGTTGCTCTGTTTAGAATTCTTCCTCTTATTTTTGACCAAATTCCATGGACCATAAGAAGGTTCTTTAAGACCCTATTGTTTCTTTCCCATACCATTTCCTCCATCACTTTCATCAACAACCTCCATGACTTTATGATTTTTTTATTTTGGAACACATTCCTATCCACATGTCCAATCTTCCCACATACAAAGCAAAAGTTTGATACCTTCTCATACTCCACATTTTGGAAGAATCTTTCAGCCATGCTATCCACCCATACACCTAATAGAAGAGGTTGATCAAGTCTAATTCTTACACATACTCTAGCAAATTCTCTCCTTCCCCAATGAAACATATTACCATCCAACATAAGTGGTTTTCCAATTCTCGAAGCAATACAAGCTACATTATTTTCATCCCAACATTGCAAAGGTAAGTGGGGCATTCTAATCCAAATTGGTGAATAAAGTCCCTTTATAGATGAAGTAGTAAATTCTTAAGACCACTTCTCCATACCTACTATATGTCTATTAAAAAACCAAGGACCTCCTGAATGAGCTGCTTCTACCATTTCTTCCGATGAGAATGAGCATAAGAACCATCCTCTTCCCAATGTAGTAAAGTGGAATTGTCAGAATTGACTCCATTGTTTCCTTAACTCCTAAGCCACCATATGGGATGGTAAATCTTTCCCAAATACCTTAATTACAATTGAATTTGACAATTTTTTGAGTTCATCTCCTCCAGTTCAACATTAAGCCTTACTGCCTTTCCATCTTCAGATAAAACCACCTCCTCATCATTAAAATCCAATTTTATATATGTTTTGTTACTCCAAGGATTCACTTTACCTAAGCCTACAGAGTTTTTAGGCATTCCATCATTCATCTTAACTCCATCCAAGTCATTCCTCCTTTCCAGAATAGGATGAATATTGTTGTTAACCAATTTTCGAGAATTTTCATTTAATACGCTGCGACTTAGTCCAGGGATTGCATTCGAATTACCGAATTAGTTAACAAAAATTTTCATTCCAGAAGTATACGCAGTAATATCAAAAGGAATTCCAGATGATTTCAAACTATTTGGAGTAACCATATCCACCATATCAACTATAGCCTTACCTTTACCTTCCACATGACTGATCACCTTAGGTAATAAGCTTATATAGCAAAACTTTTATTATATATTTATTTTAAACTAGCTTATTTCATATCTATTTATTAATATATGATTAATTATATATATATATATATATATATATATATATATATATATATATTACATAATATTATTATACTAATATTCAATATATCCTTAAATATTTAAAAATGTGCATGAGTTTTCATTTTACTGAATATTATATCCTTTTGTCAGAAAAGTGGTCTAATTTTTATTGCATGAGATTATCTGGATTATGTAAATAGAAATTTATAAGCTATATGACTCATTTACATTTCATTTGAATTTATAATGAATTTTTAAATATTATCTAATTTAAATATAATATGCTGCTAGCCATTTTTGCCCTATTTTGGATGCATATGAAGACATTTTGACCTTCCCATGTGGCTAGCCATTTTATAGTTGTTTCAATCTCATATATATTTAATATAAATGAATTTTTGATGAAATATAATATTATTAGTTGATATAAAATATATTAGATAAATAGTTTTATTCAAATATGGCTTTACTTACCCTTTTCCCTATAAATACCTTTCTTCTTCTTCATGTAAGGGCTACTCAAAGAAAAATCTCTAGCAATTCCTCCATTTTTCTTTTCCTCTTTACATGCTAAATCTTGAGAGGATAAACTTTGATTTTTATTCCAAGAGCTCTTTTCATTTGCGAGATCGAAATAGTTGTTGGAAAGCTTCAACATACAAAACCGAGTAACATCTCTTAAAGTTCTTGAGTTTGCTTTCCTTCTTTAAATCTTTACATGATATTCTTTTAGCTTTCACCATATATTTATTTCTTTAAAATATTTATTTCACAGTGAAATACTTGTTGGAAATTTTATATTAAGGTTTTTTATATCATATATTTTTAATCTATAAAGTTTAGTAAAACAAGTATTTTTACTCTTTAATGTGGCATAGATTTATATCTGTAATCTAATTAATTTTATTTTATTTAAAGAGTAAAATTTTAAATAAGCAAGATTATATTTTTATTTATAATAGTATTCTTATTTTAATCCAAATATAAATCTATCTTAAAGTGAGAAAATTTAATATTTCATTTGTAAGTAGTGAGGTGATTAAAATTAATTTGTAAGATCACCTCAAATATTATGTATATTTTATTGCAAGATAATTTGGGCTTGTAATATTTACATCAAATTATAATTTTCATTTTCTTGATCTAAGCCATTTAGCTTAGTGAAGTTTTAATTGTAATTAGATTGGGTTGTACTCGCCCGTGTAGAAGAGTACTTAGGTTGTAAAGAACCTCTTTGGTATAAAGAGGTGAGGTTTGCCAAGCAACCCTAGGATTAGTGAATTCTAACCCTAGAGTTGGCTAGCGTGGATGTAGGTCAAATTGGAATCCGAGCCAAACCACGTTAAAATATTGTGCCTCTTATTTTCATTTCTTGTATTTATTTTTCTCTGTCTTTTTGATAAGAAATATTCTGTGATTACTTACTCTTTTCAAAATTGATTTAAAAATATTTTAATTTTCTTCTTTAAATAAAAATTTTAAAAACTCCAATCCCCCCCCCCTCTTGCAATGCTATAGTCATCCAACAATTGCTATCAAAGCCTTGGCTCTTTTTATTTTGGCTTAACATCCTAGAGTAGATCCACTGATAAACTATGGCAGCAAGTTTTCCTAATTGTTTACTTTCCGAACGACAATCCACTCATCGTCCACCATTGATAGATTATGTTCCTTTTTATTATTGGAAAAATAGAATTAGTACATTTTTAAGAGGGTAAGACTCTCGTATGTGGCACATGCTTACACACCAATATCATACACCCACTAAATAATTAATGGAATTAAAATTAATAAACCTTTTGATGAATGGACTGACTGCATTAGAGAGGAAATTAGATGAGTTAAATTCTAGGGCATGTAATACTTTGCATTGTGCACTTCTTCCAGATGATTACATGAAAATCTTTATGTTAAATTCAGCAAAAGAATTTTGGAACAAATTAATTATAACTTATGAAGGTACTAGTGAAGTTAGAGATGCTCACATAAATAGACTTGTTCATGACTATTAATTATTTTGTATGTCTCCTTCTTAATCTACTTTTTATATGTATACAAGATTTATGAAAATAATTAATACGCAACAGTCTCTTGGAAGAAAATATAAGAATCAAAACTTAGTCTATAAGATTCTTAGATGCCTTCCCAAAGATTGGGATGCTAATAATTATAATTAGTGAGGCTAAAGATTTATCTACTTATCCACTTGATCATCTTTTGGCTTCTTTGATAGGAAATGAATAGATTATAGATCAAAGGATAAATTGGATGGATGTTCAAAGAAAGAGAAAGAGAAAGGTAAAACTATTACCTTCCAGGTTGATGATAATGATGAACCTACTCCATCAAGCTCTAATGAAGATAGTGATTAGGTGGCCATGCTTTCAAGGAGACTTGGAAGCTTACTAAGGAATAAAAATGAAAGATATAAGAAATCCTAAAATTATAAATTTCAAACTAAGAAATTTACTACAGGAGAAGGGATTATTTGTTACCATTGCAAGAAGCCTGGACATATAAGAAGAGATTGTCCAGATCTTATTAATTCAAAGAAGAAAGAGATGGATGTAGAGAGAAAGAGTGACAAGAAATAAAAGAAGCATTTCAAGAAGAAAAAGAAGGCACTATTGGCCAACCTAGATTCAGATGAATCAAGTTCATCAGATGAATAGGTGAAAATTTGCCTTATAGTGGGAGGAGAATCGGATTGTGATTCTCAAGAGGTATGTAATGATATTTCTTATGAAGAATTAGATGATGTTTTTAATGAATTGGTCATTGAATATAAAAAATTAAAAAGAAAATATAATGCTTTAGAAAAAGAGCATAAAAGTTTATATATGCATTTTCATGATTTAAAAAATGAATGTGATGTTTTGAAAATTAAAAATAGTTCTTTATTATATCATTCTTTACTTATTTGTAAACTTGAAACATAAAATATTCTATTAAAAGCAAGACTAAATTTATGCATGAAATCACATGTTTATTATAAATCTCCATTAAGTACAACATCAAATAAAAATTTTGCTTATATATCACATAGAAATCATGCAAAGCCATATGCAAACACTAATATTTGGTGCAATTATTGTGGTATAAAAGGACATATCTCATTTGATTGCTATGCTCGTAGATCACAAAATGCTAAACAATCAACTTTTGTATGGTTTCCAAAAAATACAAGCACTTCAACTACCATACATAATAGATATCGTACTACTCATTTAGAATGTGGACCCAAAAAATATTTAGGTTTCAAAAGTTAACATTTAATTTTTTTTTTTTTATATAGGAAAGCCTTCAAAGTTAAATCAATGAGGCAAGTGGTACTTGGATAGTGGATGTTCAAGACATATGACATGAGATAAAGCAAAATTCTCTACATTAGAATCAAGTGATGGAGGTTATGTCACATATGGAGATAATGCAAAAGGAAAGATTATTGGCATTGGATCCATATGTAAGAACTCTATTACTTTAGAAAAAGTCTTTTTTATTTCTGGTTTAAAATATAACTTAATATCAATTAGTAAATTATGTGATAAAGGTTTAAATATTTCCTTTTATGCTTCATATTGCATTATTAGAAATAATAAATCTATTTTTCTTATAGGAAATATACATAAAAATATTTATTTAATTGATTTAGAGAATACAAATGATGTTAATTTGAATTTACTTTTCATGAAATCTACAAATGATGATGCTTGGTTATGGCATAAAAGGCTATGTCATGCCAATATCCACACTTTAAATAAAATTTCTAAACTTGATTTAGTAGTTGGCTTACCAAAAATTAATTTTCATTTTGATTCTAAATGTGATGCATACATTCATGGTAAGCATATGAAAAGTTCATTCAAAAGTAAAAATATAGTTTCTATGAGTAGACCTTTAGAATTATTACACATGGACTTATATGGGCCAATTAACACAACTAGTTTAGGTAATAAAAATTATAGATTTGTTATTGTAGATAATTATTCAAGATATACATGGGTATTATTCTTAACTAACAAAAATAATGCATTTGATGATTTTAGACAATTTGCTAAGTATATTAAAAAAGAACAAGGTTATTTGATTCATAGAATTCAAATGGATCATGGTGGAGAATTTGAAAAAAAAAATTTTGAAAATTATTATGATCAAAATGGAATCATACATAATTTTTCAGCTCATAGGACTCCTCAGGAAAATGATGTAGTCGAAAGAAAGAATCATACTTTGGTAGAATTAACAAGATCAATGTTAGATGAATATAAACTTTAAAAGTATTTTTGGGCAGAAGCAATAAACATCGCATGTTATGTTACAAATAGAGTTTATTTAAGACCTATTCTTAAAAAGACCACTTATAAAATATTTTTTGGAAAGAAACCTAAGATTCGTCATTTACATGTTTTTGGATGTAAGTGTTTTATTTTAAATAATGATAAGGATCCATTAGGTAAATTTGATAGTAAGTCTGATGATTGTATATTTTTAGGATATTCAAATTTTGGAAATTTTTTTAGAGTTTTCAGTAAAAAAAATAAATGTTAAAGAATTTGTTTATGTAATTTTTGATGAAAATATTATAGATTTAATAAGAAATGAATTGAATAGGAAATGAATTGAATGATGATGATATTGAAAATATAAAGAAAACAAATTTGAAAGAAAATTACGATGATTCATTGCCTAAAGAATGGAGATATAATATAAATCATCCAAAAGAATTAATAATTGGTGATCCTTCCCAAGGTGTTAAGGCAAGGAGAAATCTTAGGGATAAGGTAGAACATTTTGCATTCCTATCAGAAAATGAACCTAAAAATATGGATGAAGCTTTACAAGATAATTTTTGGATAATTACTATGGAAAAAGAAATTAACCAATTTATAAGAAAATGATATTTGGGAGTTAATCACAATATCTCATGATCAAAATATAATTGAAGCTAAATGGGTTTATAAAAATAATCTTGTTAAGAGAGTTGCTACTTAGCTTTTGCATGTTTTACATTTCTTGCAACTTATATAGTTTTGAGGATTTCAAATATTATTATTCTAATTATTATATTATCCTAATATTTTTTTGGAAGAATTATTTTTGCTCTTGTGTGGACTAACATTTTAGGATAATCGAACTCCAGACTAATAAAGACTTTAAATCAAATTCAACATAAGATAGTTTGTAAATTGAAGTCTGTATTTTTAAATTTATTGAGTTTGAGAGTGTGTGATTGTAATTGAGTAACTTAGCACACACACATTTGAGGAGATCTTTAAAAATCAAAATTTCTAATACTGATCGTACAGGATGAACCATGTTCGTACAGGACGATTAGGTCAGTTACACCCCTTAGAGAGCAATGGAACGAATAAAAAGTGAGAAAATTTTCTATGTCCTAATCGTCTAGATGAATTTCCCTATTCATCCCTGGACGATGTCCTCTGGATTCTCATTTTGAACTGTTCATCCAGACAAACTGTGCCATTCATCCCAGGACAATGCCTCTGATTTCTCACTTTGTACTGATCGTCTAGACGAAGTATACCATTCATCCTAGGGCGATGTCCTCTGGATCCTTGAATTGAATAGATCGTCCAGACAATTCACCCCATTCATCCCAGGATGATGTCGTCTGGACACATGACTTGAATTAATCGTCTAGACAAACTCCTATATTCATCCCAGGACAAAGTCCTCTTTTCCTTGAAAATTTGGACCGTCCTACAGTTTTGTCCAAATGAACCCTTGATATAACTGTTCGTACCGTAAGAACATAGTTTGTATGGGATGATAATTGGGTACAAAGTTATTTCGTACTAATATACATTGGGTTCGTACGTAATAATTTTTACACTATTCGTACATGATGAAATCACGATTGTACAAGACGATCGAGTGCATACATAATTGAAAGTTAGCAGTTTTTGGACGATTTTTTGAGTCTTTCCTATATAAGGTCCTCTTAAAACTATCTTATAATCTTTTTTCTCATTGGTCTTCATGTAAACTAAAGGGAGATTGAAGGAGAGAGTGTGAGAGAGTGTTTGAAGGAGGATTCTTACTACTGGAGCATGAAGGATTCACTTGGTACTCAAAGGTAAGAATCTCTAATTGTGATTTGTGATTACTTCACTCTTTTCTCTCTTCCTTCTAGATTTCTCGTGAGAAGATCTTTCAAGGAGATTTGATTCTCTGCCGACACTCTTGGAGTGTGAATAGCAGGAGGGCACTTCAAGAGTGTGAAAGGATGAAAGGTTCTCTGCCTACACTTGGAGAGTGTGAAAGCATGAAGGGTTCTCTGCCTACACTTAGAGAGTGTGAAAGGATGAAGGGTTCTCTACCCACACTTGGAGAGTGTGAAAGGATGGATAGTTCTCTGCCAACACTTGGAGAGTGTAAAAGGATGACGGTTCTCTGCCGCACCGGGTAGTAGTGGAAGAGAGTTTTTGTGAAGGCTTCTCCTCCTTGCTGTGGGTGCAAAATGAGAGTCACTAGTGGTATTAGTGCAATACTCAGACGGTGCCTCTGGGGAATGGATGTAGGTCGTGTTTGACCGAGCCACTATAAATCATGTGTCTTTTTATTTTCCGCTGCTTTTCTTTTTTACTTTACTTTTTCTGTTGATCTGTGGTTGAAAAATCATTTTGCAAAAGTTCATTAAAGTCTTTATCGGTATAAAAATTAAAGAGGGAAATTTTTTTAAAACTTTACCAATTCACCCCCCACCCCCTCTTGGTTAGCCGCTAGGATATAAGCTTAGGTCTAACAACCTAATTCATATTGAATAAGTTTCAATAAGTAATCTAGATGACTTAGGAAGTATTATTAGAAATAAAGCTAGATTAGTTGCACAAAAAGGGTACACACAAATATAAGGAATAGACTTTAAAGAATCTTTTGCACCTGTAGCAAGACTAGAAGCCATTAGATTACTCCTTGCCTTTCCTTATTTTAAGGACTTTAAACTTTTTAAATAGATGTCAAAAGTGCATTTTTTGAATAGGTATATTGATCAAGTTGTTTTTGTAGAACAACTGCCAGGTTTTGAAAGAATTAATTTTCCTAATCAGGTATATAAATTAAAGAAAGCATTATATGGTTTAAAAAAGGCTCCATTTGCTTGGTATGATAGATTAAGTAACTTTTTAATTGAACATAATTTTAGAAAAGGTAAGGTAGAAATAACTCTTTTTATCAAAAATATAGGAGATGATTTAATTATTATACATATTTATGTTGATGATATATTATTTGGAAGTACAAATGAAAGTTTATTCCATGAGTTTTCACCATTAAGGTCAAAACAAATTGAAATGACTATGATGGGAAAACTCAAATTTTTCTTAGTGCTTCAAGTAAAACAACAAGAGTCTGTCACATTCATATGTCAAACCAAGTAAATAAATGAATTATTAGAAAAGTTTGATTTGAAGAGATTCAAATTGAGTAAAACTCTTATAAGCCCATCAACTAGACTTGATTTAGAAGAATCAGGAAAATAAATAGATCAAAAACTTTATAGGAGTGTGATAGGTTCACTTTTATATCTTACTGCTAGTCAGCCAGATATTATGTTTGTTGTATGTTTATGTGTAAGATTTCAAGCTAATCCTAAGGAATTGCACTTAATAGCAGTTAAGAGAATATTTTGCTTTTTGATTTGAACTCATAAGTTAGGCTTATGGTATCCCAAATGTTTATTATCATGTAATTTAGTTGCATATTCTGATGCAAACTATGCTGGTTGTAAAGTTGATAAAAAAAGTACATCTGGAACCTATTAATTTTTAGGATCGTCACTTATTTCTTGGTCTTCTAGAAAATAAAATTTAGTTGCTTTATCCACTGCTGAAGTAGAGTATATAGCTGCTGGTAGTTGTGTTGCTCAAGTTTTATGGTTAAAGCAACAAATAGAATATTTAGGAATTAAGCTTAAAAATATTCCCATTAAATGTGATAATACAAGTGCTATAAGTTTAACAAGAAATCCTATACACATTCATGAACTAAAGACATAGGGATTACACACCATTTTATTAGAGATCATGTTAATAAAGGTGATGTTAATATAGATTTTGTTAACACAGATTCTCAAATATGATTTTGGCTGATTTCATATTAATATGCTCCAAATCTATAGGAGCTAAGACATGTCAGCCCTAAATTCCTATATAAATGGAGTCTTCTTCTAGACAAGCAAATTCATTTATGAGCTTCTCTTAGGAATCCACCGTAGAATTTCTTCCACTAGGAATTCTATAAAAATTTACAATAAGAATTTGCTCAATCATGTGATTTATGTATTGATGGTATTTTAGGAGTTTCAAGTTCAAAACCTTATAGGTTCCTGGAATTTGGTTAATATCAAGTTGAGATACACCAATAAATTTGATTTCTTTTATATCCATCATCAATACAAGCTCCAAACCAATTATTAGATCTTCATATTTATCCTCATTATTTATGCAAGGCTCTGAAAAATAATAGGAGAAATTTATCATTCCCTTTCATGGTGTTATAAAAATTTGGCAAATTATAGCTTTTCTAGGAAGAGTATATTATGTTGTGCCTCGCTAAAAGGATGCTTCACCATCAAAGTAAAATTCCCAAACATGTTCATCTTATTTCTCTAAATTCATGATTTGTTTGTCATGTAAATCACCATTTAGAGAAGATTTTGTCAGAAGCATGTGCGCTGCAAGGAAGTCAACAACGGTCTATCCTTTCACAACATATAGAGGAATGAAAGTTATTTGAAATTGAAGAAAAATCATGGACCACCTTATATCCTAACAAAATAGGTCAGGTCATAAGATATTGCAGTAGATTTATCTGAGAGATTAAACTTACCTGATGATAAAGCATGTAGTGTCTTAGCTTTAGGGCAGCAAAAATTAAAGTAAGAAAATGCTTCTCGATAGAATGATACCAAATTTCCATTAGAATGAGATGTCAGCTAAGATAATTATTGACCTCATTTTTATATGAGATCACTAGTATCAATCCATACCCCATATCAATCTAGACCCCAAATCAATCTAGACTTTAGTCAACCTAAACTTCAAACCTATCCAGTCCTCCAACCCTAACTTCAACTGACCATTGATCTAGCCTCTAATAAAGCTCTAATATTATCCAATAAATAAGAATCATTCAATAGAATGTAATTTATTTTGATAATTCAAATTCAATCAATTAAATCCAAAATCTTGCTCAAAACCCAGAAATTCAAACCAAACCCTAAGGTTAAAGGCCCTTATCCAGAAACCCATTTTTGGTGATTTTTCAATCTCTTCAAATCCAAGTCAAATGACTCCTAAATCATGATCTATCAATTTCATATTTATTAAGCATGTCTCTCAGATCAACCATCAAATATGAGCTCAATTTCAGATCTCTAACCAAAAAAATTAAATTTAATTTTAAAGGCTACAAAATATTCAAATATTTATAGCCTATGTCACTAGACCTCCACCATGGAAAGTTTGACCTTGGGACCTTCCCCAAAACTTTTGATCATATTCAAACCCTTGATTATGACATGTTAAGTATTAATTATTGCGACTCGAGCTCACGAGTTTTATATTTTTGATGATAACAAACATCTTTATATCTCATAGTATTTTTTATTCTATATTTATTTGTGTGTATACTAATATTTCAGAAATACCATGCAACATCAAACAAAGAATCAGAGCTCAAGATTTTGTTTAATAATGTTATGTTGAAAAGGGTCTGTAATATTCATTGATGTAATTTTTATTTCTTGAGTCAAGTCCTGTAAGGGAGTATGCTTGCTTGGTGACCATACATACACACACTCTAGGAAGTAAGATCTACTCAAATCATGAAGATCAAGTTTTGAACTAATCATATTGGATGATTTTGGATCATCCAGAACGAGCCTTTATGATCTTGGAAAAGAGCGGCCAATGTCAATTTATGCAAAGATTTAAGTTTAAAATTTTGTTCTAATCGTCTCGGACTATCTGATCATCCTGGATGATCGATACCAATCATGTCTAAATTAAATATATGATTAAGGGACTAATTATGGTTATATTTCTCAATCACATCATCCTGGATGATCTGTATATTGTCCCGGATGATGTTCGCCGTCATACTTAATTTTCCCTTATCGGTCAGGATGAAATACCATAATTTCTCTTCTAATCTTCCCAGATGATCCATAATATTATCCTAGATGAACTGTACATTTTTATACTGATTGTCCTGGACTATACTAATATCGTCTAGGACTATCAGGTCAAATTCTACACATCGTACTGGACAATCCTGCGATCGTCCAGGCCAATTTTTGGCATCGGAATTGAGCTTTAGGGTTTTTTGAAGCCCTGTTTTCAAGCACATCGCACGGGACGATCTTACGATCATTCTGGACTATATTTTGCACCAAAATTGAGTTTTTAAGGTTTTTAGAAGTGCACTTTTTAGGCACATCGTACAGGATGATCCCATGATTGTCCTGGATGATAATGTCGGTCTGGTGCATTTAAGAGCCTTTTTGGAGCTCTTCTATTTAAGCTTTTATCAAATACTTTGTATGTGTCTTTGGTAGCCATTGAGGCTTCATTTCTTTTGGAGGAAACTTAAAGAGAGAGCTTGGAAAGAGGAAAGGGTGGAGTTTGAGAGAGGGAGAAGATCCTCAGAGGGGGTTACAATGGAGTGTGGAGGGGGTTCCATACGGTTGCTCTGGTGAGGTTGCACCTTAGTACCATCGAATTCAAGGCTCATCTTGAGGGAAGTTTTGGGAAGAAAAAGATATCTTTGGTGTCAAAGAACCCAGCTACTCCGCCGCACCAAGGAAGGTGGAAGTGATTTTATAAGGGCTTCTCCGCCTAACAGTGGGGACTAAAGGAGAGACACTGAGTTTAGTGAAATACTTGAAGGGTGTCTCCGAGGAGTGTACGTAGGTCAAGGTTTGACTGAACCACTATAAATCTGGTGTATTCATTCCTTTATTATTTCAGTATTTAATTTCTGCACTTTTATTTCTATGGTGAATCTTATTTTTGGTTGTGATTATATTTTTATTGCAAGAAATTTTAAAATACACATTTACCCCTTCTTGGTTAGCCTTGGGCTAGTTCATAAGGACCTAATATTCCTATCAAACTTTCAAGTGGTATCAAAGTGGGATTCATAAAAATGAGTTTTTGAAAACTTTTAAATTTTGATACATGGCTAATTTTTGTAATCGTAATATTGTGGAAGGTTATTCAATCACCAGACCACCTTTATTTCAAAATAATACTTTTGATTTTCGAAAAAATTGCATGTCTACTTTCTTATAATTAATTGATTATCACAACCGGCATATGATTTTAACTGGTTATTCAGCACAATCACATGTTATAGATGGAATTAAAACTGATATTAATTATAATCAATGGAATAAGGAAGAATAAATCAAAGCTCAATTGAATGCAAAATCATTAAACTATTTTTTTGTGCTTTAAATTCTGATGATTTTATGTTGTTATCCATATGCACTACTGGTAAGGAAATTTGCGATAAATTACACACTATTTATAAAGGCACTAATGAAATCAAGCAATCCAAATTGAATATTTTAATGCACGATTATGAATTATTTTGTATGAAATCTTATGAGACAATCTCAGACATGTATACAAGGTTTATTCAAATTGTAACATCATTGTATGATTTAGGTAAAGAGTTTTCAAACTTTGAAAAAGTCAATAAAATTCTATGTTGTTTACTTAACAAATTTGATGCCAAAGTTGTCGCTTTTTATGAATCAAAAAATTTGAATGAATATTCTATTAAAATTTTGATTGGCTCACTCATTGCCTACGAGCAAAGTATGGGCTAAAGACTTTTGGATGCATGTGAAACGATAGTACTAAACACTGAAAACATTGAGAAAAGAGATTTAGTTGGTGACGAAAGCGAGGACTTATCAAGCAAATTGGAAAGCCCACTAAAGCACAAGCATAAACATCAACAAAAGTAGAATAAAGGTAAAAATTGTAAGAATGTTAAGATTTCTTCTGATGTTATTTACTTTGGATGTAGGAACCCTGAACATATGGAAAATTTGTGCCCTAATTTGAGAACCCTTCTTGGAAAAGAAAAGGGAAAAGCTAAGCAACTTATAGAGAGGGAAAATAATAATATGCAAAAAATCTCCTGGGTCAACCTAGCTTTTGAATCATCGGACCAGGAGCAAGATGGTGTTTTAAAACCTTACTTATTTATTTATTTGTTTGTGTTGTGTTTTAGTTTTATTTATTTTTAGTGTTTTCTTTTACTTTTTCTTCGTCTTGAGTGTTGCATTGATTTTTTATTTTTTTTGTTTTTTGAAGTTTTTTCTTATCAACACACATATTACTTTTTTGTTTCCTATACACTTTAGAAAACCAATTTATTTAAAAAAAAGGTTATCAGTTTTTCTAAAAATGAAAAATCTATCTCTTGCTTTTCTTGAATTCTTAGGTATGTTGTGGTTGACTTCTCTAAAAACAGTCAAAAAAAGGAAACTCATATTTTTTGAATCTCAATCTCTGTTTCCTAAAAGACGTATTTCTACTTTTGATTCAAAATCTTCATCATATTTTAAATTAGATTTTGAAACCGAACTTTTTCATCTCCTTACATTTTATCTATCGCATAAGAATCTTTTGCAAGTTATTGAATCCACCTCATAATTTTGTTAATTAAGTTTCTCATTTTGCCAATAGTTTAGATTTACTTTAGTGTTTAAAATATAAGAAAGAAAGCATATTTTGGTTGAAAATAAAAAAAAAGTGGACAATGATGCCAAATTAAAAGATGCGCAATGAATCCAAATTGAAAAAAAAAATATACAAAGTGTATCAAATATTAAAAGGTGCGCAAAGTGCGCTAAACAACTGACAAGAGGCATAAAATAAGCCCACAAAAAGTATGCTTACTTTCTTGTACTATTTAAAGCTTAAGAAAATCCTTGATATTTTTGAAACTTGAGTTTAAAAATCATGATTTTTTATTCTCCAATTTTTGCATTAATCTTCTATTAGATATATTTCATGAAAGCAGTTTTGAAAATATTACTGTTTCTTTTTCTAATTTGTTTCTTGATTTAGATATTTAATTAAAATATTTTTGAGCATTTAAAAGAACTTGAGCTTGGATTAACAATTTTTGAATTTCTAATCCTTCTGGGTTATGCATTATCAATACATTCCTTACTAAGTTTTTGAATAAAATCAAGAGATAATTTTCTCATTTTAAGATTTTTTTTTCACTAGATCAAGGATTATTTTGTTTTTTGATTTTTTTTTTTATTTTTTTATTCTAATTATTTGTGCCCCTCCTCTTTTTGATAATGTCAAAGGGGGAAAATGTGTTATCCTTTTTATTTCGTTTATTTGTTTTATTTTACTTATTTTATTTTAGAATAAAAATTAAAAAAAAGAAAGTTTTATTTTCCCCTATTTTTAAAGGTTTATCTTAGTGAGGGGAAGTTTGGAAAAAAATACTTTTAATTTGCAACTTCATGAATAATGTTTTCCATTATAAAAAAAGGGAAGATTGTTACAACTCGTGCTCATGAGTTTTATATTTTTGATGAAAAAAAAACATCTTTTTATCTCATAGTATTTTTTATTCTATATTTGTTTATGTGTATAATAATATTTCAGGAATACCATGCAAAATCAAACAAAGAATCAGAACTCGAGATTTTGTTGAATAATATTATGTTTAAAAGGGCCTATAATATTCATTGATGTGATTTTTTATTTCTTGAGTCAAGTCCTGTAAAGGAGTATGCTTACTTGGTGACCATACATACACACACTCAAGGAAGTGAGATCTACTCAAATCAAGAAGATCAAGTTTTGAACTAATCATACTGGATGATTTTGGATCGTCTAGGATGATCATTTATGATCTTTGAAAAGAGCCGCCAATGTCAATTTAGGCAAAGATTTAAATTTAAAATTTTGTTCTAATCATCCCGAATGATTTGATCATCCTTGACGATCGATACCAATCATGCCTAAATTGATCATGTGATTAAGGGACTAATTATTGTTAAATTTCTCAATCATATCATCTTGGATAATATGTATATCATCCTGGACGATGTTCGACGGCATACTTAATTTTTCCAAATCGGTCAAGATGAAATATCATAATTTCTCTTATAATCATCCCGACCGATCCACAATATCATCCTGGATGATCTCTACATTTTTGTACTTATCATCCTGGACTATCCTAATATCATCCAGGACTATCAGGTTAAACTCCACACATCGTACTGGATGATCATACAATCATCCAGGCCGATGTTTGGCGTCAAAATTGAGTTTTTAGGGTTTTTTTAAGCCCTTTTTCAAACGCATCATACGAGACAATCTTAAAATCATCCTGGATGATATTTTGCATCGAAATTATATTTTTAGTGTTTCTAGAAGAGCTCTTCTTAGGCATATAATACAGGCTGATCCCGTGATTATCCTGGACTATAATGTCAGTTTGGTTCATTTAAGAGCCTTTTTGGAGCTCTTCTATTTAAGCTTAATCAAAGACTTTATATGTGTCTTTAGCTTTATTTTGGAGAAAACTTAAAGAGAGAGCTTAAAATGGAGAGAGGAAAGGGTGAAGTTTGAGAGAGGGAGATCCTTGGAGTGGGTTTCAAGGGAGTGTGGAGGGGGTTCCACATAGTTTCTCTGGCGAGCTTACACCTTCGTACCATCGGATTCAAGGCTCATCTTGAGAAAAAAATTGGGAAGAAGAAGATCTCTTTGGTGTCAAAAGACCCGGCTACTCTGCCGCACCAGGGAAGGTGGAAGTGATTTTGTAAGGGCTTCTCCGCCAAGCTGTGGGGACTAAAGGAGAGACACTGAGTTTAGTGCAATACTCGGAGGGTACCTCTGAGGAGTGGATGTAGGTTAAGGTTTGACCGAACCACTATAAATCTTGTGTGTTCTTTCTATTATTATTTCCATATTTAATTTCCACAGTTTGATTTCTATGAAGAATCTTAGTTTTGGTTGTGATTGTATTTTGATTGAAAGAAGTTTTAAAATAGCAATTTACCCCTTCTTGGTTAGCCTTACGCTAGTTCATGAGGGCCTAACATCCCTATCAAACTTTCAAGTGGTATTAAAGCGGGATTCATAAAAATGAGTTTTTGAAAACTTTTGAATTTATATCCATGCTAATTTTTGTAATCGTAATGTTGCGAAAGGTTATTCAATCACCAGACCACCTTTATTTGAAAATATTACTTTTAATTTTTGGAAATGTTGCATGTCTATATTCCTGCAATCAATTGATTTTCTCATATGGCATATGATTTTAACTTATTATTCTGCACCATTACGTGTTAGAGATGAAATTAAAACTGATATTTTTTTAATCAAAAGATTAGGGAAGAACAAATCAAAGCTCAATTTAATGCAAAATTATTAAATTATTTTTTATGTTCTTTAAATTCTGATGATTTTATGTTGGTATCCACATGCTCAACTGGTAATAAAGTTTGAGATAAATTACACACTATTTATGAAAGTACTAATGAAATCAAGCAATCAAAATTGAATATTTTAATGCATTATTATGAACTATTTTACATGAAATCTTATGAGACATATTAGATATGTATACTAGGTTTATTCAAATTATGACATCATTGCATGCTTTAGGTAAAGAGTTTCAAATTTTGAAAAAGTCAATAAAATTCTATGTTGTTTACTTGACAAATTTGATGCTAAAGTTGTTGCTATTTGTGAATCAAAAAATTTGAATGAATATTCTATTAAAAATTTGATTGGTTCACTCATTGCCTATGAGCAAAGTTTGGTCCAAAGACTTTTAGATGCAGGTGAAACGATAGTACAAAACACTAAAAATATCGAGAAAAGAGATTTAGTCGGTGATGAAAGCGATGACTTATCAAGCAAATTGGAAAGCCCACTAAAGCACAAGCATAAGCTCAACAAAAGTGGAAAAAAGGTAAAAATTGTAAGAATGTGAAGATTTCTTCTGATGTTATTTGTTTTGGATGTACAAAACCTTGACATATGAAAAATCAGTGCCCTAATTTGAGAACACTTCCTAGAAAAGAAAAGGGTAAAGCTAAGCAACTTATAGAAAGGGCAAATAATGAAAAGCAAAAAGTATCCTGGGCAGACTTGGCTTATGATTCATCAAACCAGGAGCATGATGGTGTTTAAAAGCCTTACTTATAAGTTTATTTATTTGTGTTGTATTTTAGTTTTATTTATTTTTAGTGCTTTCTTTTATTTTTTCTTCGTCTTGAGTGTTGTATTGATTTTTTATTTTTTATTTTGTGAAGTTTTCTCTGAACAACACATACACATTACTTTTTTATTTCATATACACATTAGAAAATCAATTTATTTAAAAAAAAAATGTTATCATTTTTTCTAAAAATGAAAAATCTATCTCTTACTTTTTTTGAATTCTTAGGTATGTTGTGGTTAATTTCTCTAAAAATAATCAAAGGAAGGAAACTCATGAATTTTTACTCTCAATATCTATTTTTAATGATGTATTTCTACTTTTGATTCAAAATCTTCATCATATTTTAAATTGGATTTTGAAATTGAGCTTTTTCATCTCTCTACATTTTATCTATCGCATAGGAATTTTTTGCAAGTTATTGAATCCACCTCATAACTTTCATAATCAAGTTTCTTATTTTGTCAATAGTATGGGTTTACTTTAGTGTTTAAAATATAAGAAACAAAGCATATTTTAGTTGAAAATAAAAAAAAAAGTTGCCAATGATGCCAAATTAAAAGATGTGCAATGATGCCAAATTAAAAAAATATACAAAGTGTATCAAATATTAAAAGATGCGCAAAGTGCGCCAAACATCTAATAAGAGGCATTAAAATAAGCCCACAAAAAGTATGCTTACTTTTCTCGTACTACTTAAAGCTTAAGAAAATCATGATTTTTTATTCACCAATTTTTGCATTAATCTTCTATTAGATATATTTCATGACAGGAGTTTTGAAAAGATTACTGTTTCTTTTTCTATTTTGTTCCTTGATTTAGATATTGGATTAAAATATTTTTGAGCCTTTAAAAGAACATGAGCTTGGATTAACAATTTATGAATTTCCAATCCTTCTAGGTTATGCGTTGTCAATACATTCCTTACTAAGTTTTTGAATAAAATCAAGATGTCACTTTCTCATTTTAAGAATAATTTTTCTCTTCCACTAGATCAGAGATTGTTTTGTTTTTTTATTTTTTTTTATTTTTGTTGTTCTGATTGTTTATGCCCCTACTCTTTTTGATAATGTCAAAGGAACAGAACGTGTTATTTTTTTGTATTGGCTATTTGTTTTGTTTTACTTATTTTATTTAAAAAAAAGTTTTGTTTTTCTATGTTTTTAAAGGTTTATCTTAGTGAGGGGGAGTTTGGGAGAAAATACTTTTAGTTTTCAACTTCACAAGTAATATTTGCCATCATCAAAAAGTGAGAGATTGTTGCGACTCGAGCTCATGAGTTTTATATTTTTGATGATAAAAAACATCTTTATATCTCATAGTATTTTTTATTTTATATTTGTTTGTGTGTATACTAACATTTTAGGAATACCATGCAACATCAAACAAAGAATTAGAGCTCAAGATTTTGTTGAATAATGTTATGTTGAAAAGGATCTGTAATATTCATTGATGTAATTTTTGATTTCTTGAGTGAAGTCCTGTAAGGGAGTATGCTTTCTTGGTGACCATACATACATACACTCAAGGAAGTGAGATCTACTCAAATCAAGAAGATCAAGTTTTGAACGAATCGTGCCTCTTTTTCAAATTGCGAACCATTGTGCATTCTTTTGATTTTTATACATTTGTACATTTTCAAGAGTAATCTTGATCTTTCCAAAATTAATAATAAAAAATTTTAAATTTTTTAAATACAGCAATATTTATTGATAAGTGAAATACAAAAATAAGAAAACATCATAATTGTAATAAAAGTATAAAAATTATATTAGTCTAACAAGAGATATGAGATTGACATTTTTAACTAGATCAAGTTATAATCACAACTTAAATTTTTTGAAAAATTAGATTTTCTAATGAATTTAATTCTATGTTGCAATTCAAGATATAGCATTTTCTTGATCAAAAATTTGAAGGATGTTCATATAAGCTAACAATCATTTCTGAGATAAAATCAAAAACAGCAAAATAAGACAAGATAACTTTTATTGATATCATTTGTAGAAGATAGTATATTAAGCATAAATGATGTCAATACATTGATAATTTTAAAAACACATAAAACATGAGACTTTTAACTAAAACACAATATTAAAATATAAAAATCATCACTGGTAACATCACATCATATCTAATGCAGTAGAGAAAAAACACATAAAACAAATACATTCATCACTCAGACGGGCCCTGATCTGGAGGAGGTGGCAGCTTGTAGAAGTTAAAATAACTGCTCATCATAACCATATTGGATGTTATACCATCTATTTTCTCTCACATCCATCGTATGTCTTGATGGTACTGAGCATCCTGCTGTTAAAAATGAGTTTCAATTTTATCAAATTGTTGATCAAAATGAGTCTCTAGATGATCAAATCTGTGAACCAAATCTTGATAATTTGGTTCACCAACAGGTGCAGGTGGACGTGCTCCCATTTCCTCCTTTGGGTCACTAATAATATGTTATTCTTGTTGATCATCTTTATTGAAGATTGCTCAAAAAGATCCATTGTTGTAGTAGAGAGGCTCCTCTAGATCATGATCTGGATGGACTAGATCATATTTTTTTCTCCAAAATGTAGGTCACAAGATGTACTAAGGAAATATTTTTCTTTCTTTTATGGGAGACATGACCAATCTCAAAAAGTACATAAATTTAGTCAATGATTAGTTGGGCTTCATCTATAGGTTGGCTAGTCATGATCAGATAAGTCACAAGAGAAAGAAGAGGTGTGATATTTACTCGATCACCAGCTTTACATGTGATGGGGTTGCGAAGAATATGCTGAATTATATGGGCATTGTGATTAAGAGTGGCTACCTTATGAAAATGACCTACTCCTCTGCATCCTCTAATTACTTGATTTATTGCTATCCAGTCAAAGTCAAAGGAAGAGGTCAAAGTATGGGCTCTAATCCCTTGAGTCCTTAAGTTTAAAAATATTCCTAAATCCTCTTTTGTTATCTCTACTTTCTTTTTAAAAAAATAAGACCTAATCAAAGAATGGTCAGAGTTAAAGGACATGTTCACAAGAAAGTAGTAGAAGGTCTCCTTAGTGTAGAAACGGATAAGAGTGAGAATGAGGTCAAACTGGGTGGAAGCAAAAAGGTTCATTACCTTAAAGTTGAGTTGTTCTTGAAGAAGAACTCTTGAGGGAGTGATTTTGATTGAAGAAAACCTAGAGATGGACTCCTCATTCGCTTTGGACAGAAAGTTTTCACTTGTGTTTTTTGGAGGACCCTTAGCAAGTACCTTTTGCCTCTTGCTTGAACTAGCCATGGATGAGATCTAGGGGAATAGAAGATTGAAAAGGATTTTTGAAGTGATGAAAATTGAGTTCAAAACCCTTCAATTTAAAGAAAAAATGAGTTTTCTTACAGATGAAAATAATTTCGTCTCGTACGAATTTGGTTTCGTACGTACGAAAAATATTTTGTATGGATGAACTAATGAGTCCAAAAATGAAATGTCTTTTTGTAAGCACACAAGTTATGAGGAATCCTTTCATACAAACTTTTGACCAAATGATCGTACATACATAGGTGTTCATCCCGGACAATCAAAAATTTAAGATCATTTTTATGGCAGTTTGAACTGTCCCCCACATTGGATCGCCACGTGTTCGTATGTACGAACCAAAGGTTCGTACGTACTATCATGAATAATAAAAATGAACTTATCCATATAACTATCTAAATTAGTACATACGATTTTGTACATATAGTCTGGATGATCGTGATGATCGTACAGACGAACAGTAAAATGAAAAATGAAAAATTGCATGCAAATAGTTCAAATCTGACAGTTAAAACACTACACAATTCATCCCGTACGAAATGAATTTCGTACAGATGATCATCACTCAATTTTCAAATAAACATTCAAAAATCTAGATGTGAGAATTTTTCCAAAACAAACACAAACAAAAATGATTGAAAAATACAGAAAATCACAAAATCAAAAAGACACACAACACACTAACGAAAAAACACACATCAATATTGCTGAATCACTTTAATTAAGCATTCAAATCGATCACACCAAGCCTTGTTCTTAATGTACTAAAAGTATCAAAGGCTAGTGGTTTTGTAAAAATGTTTGCAAGTTGATTTTCTGTTGAAACATGAATGAGTTCAATTTCTCCTTTGGATACATGATCCATTATGAAATGATGTCTGAGGGTCTATATGTTTGGTTCTTGAATGTTGAATAGAATTTTTAGAAATGCAAATAGCACTAGTGTTATCAGATTAAATGAGAATAGTTCCTATAGTTAATCCTAAATCAATCAACTGTTATTTCAACCAAAGTACTTGTGCCACACAACCTTCAAATGTAATGTATTCAGCTTCAATAGTAGATAGGGCTACTGAATTTTGTTTTCTACAGGACCAAGTGACTAAAAAATTTCCAATAAACTGTCATGTTCCAGAAGTGCTCTTTCTATAAATCCTACAACCTGCAAAGTCAGAATCTGAATAACCAATTATTTCAAATGAAGAGCTAAACTTAGGATACCAAATTCCTAAGTTCTAAGTTTCTAACAGATATCTTAAATTCCTTTTAACTGCTATCAAATGTAATTCTTTTAGATATGATTGAAATCTAGCATACAAACAAACACTAAACCTGATATCGGGTCAGCTAGTTGTCAAGTAAAGAAAAGATCCAATTATCTCTCTAAATTTCTTCTTATCAACATATTTTCCCTTAGGGTCCTTATCCAACTAAACTGAGGAACTCATAGGTGTACTAACAGGTTTAGAATTATCCATTTCATACTTTTTTAGGATGTCCTAAACATATTTCGACTGACTAAGAAATGTACCCTCCTCAATTTACTTAATGCTAAAGCTTAGAAAGTAACTTAAATCTTCCATTAGACTTATCTCAAATTTACTACTCATTATTTTAGAAAAATCATCATAAAAAATTTTATTTGAAGATCGAAAGATGATGTCATCAACATAAATTTATACAATGAGTATATCCTCTTCAAATTTCTTCAAAAAGAGAGTTGTGTCCACACTTCCTTTTTCAAAAGATCTTTCAAGTATGAAGGCGCTTAATCTCTCATATCAAGCCCTAGGTGCCTGTTTCAATCCATATAATACTTTTTTTAGTTTGAAAATATGATTTGGGTGTTTAGAATTTTTAAAACCTAGAGGTTGTTCTACAAAAATATCCTCTTGAATTACCCCATTTAAAAAGGCACTCTTTACATCAATTTGGTACAATTTAAATCCTCTAAAACAGGCAAAGACTAATAAAACCTTAATTGCTTCAAGTCTAGCTACAAGGGCAAAAGTTTTCTCAAAATCAATTCCTTCAATCTGATTATACCCCTTAGCTACTAATCTAGCCTTATTTCTAATGACTACTCCTGAGTCATTCATTTTATTTTTGAATACCCGCTTAGTTCCAACTACACTTTGATCATTTGGCCTTGCAGTTAATCCCAAACTTTTTTTCTTACAAATTGATTTAACTCTTCTTGCATAGCCAAAATCTAAAATTCATCCAAAAGTGCTTGATCAATATTTATAGTTTCTATGGTTGAATTAAAGGCTGAATGATTGACTTCTTTGTTTAGTCCACGCCTAGTCCTAACACCTTCACTAGGTTCACCTATAATCAATTCTTTTGGGTGGTTCTTAGAAAATCTCAAATCTTTAGGCATCGGGTTTTCTATCTCCAAGTTTTCTTCCAAATTTTCTACCAAATTTATTTTTTCAATCCTTTTTAAGAGTTAATCTCTATCTCATCTTCTTCAACATTTGGCTCTTCCAAAAATTCAGATTCATCAAATACAACATGTGTGATTTCCTCGATTACCAAAGTTCTTTTATTGAATACTCTATAAGATTTTCCAACACTTGAGTATCCTATTAAAATTTCTTCATCTGATTTTAGTTCAAATTTTCCTAAGGCAGAATTTCCATTGTTATGAACAAACACCTTACATCCAAAAATATGCAAATGTGACAAATTAGGTCTTCTTCCTTTTAGCAACTCATGGGGTATTTTATTTAATTTTGATCTAACTTTCACCCTATTCAGAATATAACATGCAATGCTAACCGCCTCAGCCCAAAAATATTTAGAAAGAGAATATTCTACCAACATGGCTCGGGCGGCTTCTATTAATGTTCTATTCTTCCTTTTGACTACCCCATTCTGCTGAGGGGTTCTAGGTGCAGAAAAATTGTGATCAATTCATTTCTCCTTACAAAAATTCTCAAATTTTTCATTCTCAAATTCTCCTCTATGATCACTTTGAATAGTCAAAATCTTACTCCCTAGTTTCCTTTGAATCTATGTCAAAAAATCTCTAAACTTCTCAAATGCTTCACTTTTATGATATAGAAATCTAACCCATGTGAATCTAGAATAATCATCCACATTCACAAATTCATATATCTTCCCTCTTAGGCTTATAGTTCCAACTGGTCCAAAAAGATCCATATGCAAAATCTCCAATGGTTTACTAATTCTAAGATCCTTACTGGACTGAAAAGAGGACTTCACCTATTTTCCTAATCGACATGCATCACAAAGGTGATCCTTAGTAAAGTCTAGTTTTAGTATATCTCTTACTAGGTTCTTTTGGGTAATCCTCCTAAGATTTTTCATGCTAGAGTAACAAAGTCTCCTATTCCAAAGACATGATTCATCAGATATAGTTTTTAAATAAAAAGCAGTAGGAGCTTTAATGTAATTCAAGTCTAGCATATATACATTATTTATCCTAATACTATTCAAAACATCATTTTCATTTAGGTTTAATATGCAGCTAGTAGGGAAAAATTTTACACAGTGTCCTTTATTACATAGCTCGCTAATACTTAACAAATTATGCTTTAAGCCTTCTACCAATAACACATTTTCAAAAAAAAAGTTTTTATGATTTCCAATCATACCTGACCCAACCACCTTCCTTGTGGTATTATCTCCAAGTGTAACTTTGCCTCCATTTTAAGCTTTCAGCGATATGAATTGTGCAATATCTCTAGTCATATGTTTTGAGCATCCCCTATCCCGGCACTATATTCTCTCACAAGATCTTGTGTGTGAGAGACCCTATAAAATTATCAAACATTAGATCTGGGAACCCAAACAAGTTTAGGTTCTCCTTTTGGCAATTTATATTTAGATCCATGTATGATATGTCTAGGTTTATGCATCTTAGTTTTCCACACCATATAAGTTTTTTTCTTCAATGTACAGGTGTGAGCTATATGTCCAATCAATCCACAATTATGACATTTGAATCATGGAAAGGGGTTTCTTAACTTTCTAAAATTTCTCTGTCTATTTAAGGATTGCATAAATTTAGGATACAAAATAGGATTTTTAAAATCTTCAAGTCTTAGGGGTATCCTATTTTCCTCGAGAGCTTTTATCATTAATCTATTAAATGAATTCACTTCTTTCACTTTTATCATTAATCTATTAAATGAATTCACTTCTTTCAATATACGATTCATATAATTTATCCTACAAATTTTGCTCTCATATTCAGCCTTAAAATTTTTAAATTTTTTTTTAAGTTCTCAATAGGATGATTTTAAACTTTCATAGTTCTTATTCAAATTGTCAAAATCATCAAGCAATTTCATGTGGTTGTCATCAATTAAAGCATGATCTTTCCTAAGAATTTCTTATTCTTTTTGTAATTACTTAAATTCTCAATTCAGACTATTATGCATTTACTTTAACTTTCTATATGCATCATGTATGTGTTGAGTCCGCCTAGAAAGCTCTTTGGAATTTCTTTCTTGCCCTTCTTTACAATTTGTTTCTCCTCTACCTTCTCCTTCTTAAGAGTGGCTTTGGGTTTTGGGCAATCTGACATAATATGTCTAGGTTTCCTGCACTCATAGAAAATAACTTCATTTGAAACCTTGACATTTCTAATAAATTTACCTCGATTCCATTACTAATGTCTCTTTTGCTTCCTCTTCAGAAAGCTTCTGAATTCTCTAGTCATCAGTGCGATGTCGTCTTTATCTTCAGATTGTGAGAGTTCACTTTCTGACTACTACACTTTTAGTGCTATGTTCTTCTCCCTTCGTGGTTCACCTACATCAATCTTTCATTGACTAACTCCTTGCTCGTAAGCAATTAGCAATCCATAAAGATTGTTAATAGAGTAAATGTTTAGATCTTTAAACTCTGTATTACAGTTATTTTAGCATCATAAGTAGTAGGCAAACAATGGAGTATCTTATTAACCATTTCAGCATTCATTAGTTCCCTATTCAATGCATGTAAAGAGGAGACTACTTGTGTGAATCTTGTGTACATGTCAGAAATGAATTCATTTGGTTTCATGCGAAACAATTCATAATCAAACAACATGATATTAAGTCTAGATTGTTTAACTTCATTAGTCCCCTCATAAGTTATACAAAGTCTATCACATATGTCCTTTCCACTCTTACAAGTGGAAACCTATATTTAATCTTCTAATTTAAGAGCACAAAAGAAAATATTTAAGCATTTGGCATTTAGTTGTGCTAAGTCACGTTTCTCTACTGTCCAGTCCATAAAAGGTGTTTCAACTCTAACTCCGTCAACTAGTCTAGTTAGTTTTGTATACCCTTCCTGAACTAAGATCCACATACGGTAACCAAGTGACTGAAAAAATGTAGACATGCATGTTTTCCAAAAATCAAAAGGAATATTATCGAACAATGAAGGTCTAGTTATAGTGTAACCCTCAAGTGTATTTTGGTTTCCAAATGAAGCCATGTACGTTATTCAAAAAGTAGTCTAAACTTATGATTTTGAAACAAAGCTCTAATACCACCTTTTGAAACTTGTTCAATATGAATTAGGTTGTTAAACCTAAGCTTATATCCTAGTGGCTAACCAAGAGGGGGGGGTGAATTAGTAATTTTTAAAAAAAACTTTCCCTCTTTAATTTTTAAACCGATAAAAACTTTAATGAATTTTTATAAAAAGATTTTTCAACCACAGATCAATAGAAAAAGTAAAGTAAAAAAGAAAAGCAGTGGAAAATAAAAAGACACAAGATTTATAGTGGTTCGTTCAAATATGTCCTACATCCACTGCCCAGAGGCACCCTCCGAGTATTGCACTAATACCACTAGTGACTCTCCTTTTGCACCCACAGCAAGGCGGAGAAGCCTTCATAAAAACTCTCTTCCACTACTACACAGTGCGGTAGAGAACCGTCGTCCTTTTACATTCTCCAAGTGTTGGCAAAGAACCATCCATCCTTTCACACTCTTCAAGTGTGGGCAGAGAACCCTTCGTCTTTTCATACTCTCCAAGTGCAGGAAAAGAACCCTTCATCCTTTCACACTCTCTAAGTGTAGACAGAGAACCTTTCATCCTTTCACACTTTCTAAGTGAAGGCAGAGAACCTTTCATCCTTTTACACTCTCTAAGTGTAGGCAAAGAACCTCCCATTGTTCACACTCCACGAGTGTCGGCAGAGAACCGGATCTCCTTGAAAGATCTTCTCACGAGAAATCTAGAATGATGATAGAAAAGAGTGAAGTAATCACAAATCATAATTGGAGATTCTTACCTTTGACTACCAAGTGAATCCTTCTCACTCTAGTAGTAAGAATCCTCGTTTAAATACTCTCTCACACTCTCTCCTTCAATCTCCCTTCAGTTTACACGAAAACCAATGAGCAAAAAGATTATAAGACAATTTTAAGTGGACCTTAAATAGGAAAGACATTAAAAACCGTCCAAAAACTGCTAATTTTTAATTCTGCACACACTCGATCGTCCCGTACGATCGTGATTTCGTACATACGAAAAGTGTAAAAATGTTGTGTATGAACCCAATGAATATTGGTACGAAATAAATTCATACCAGATCATCGTCCCGTACAAACTAAGTTCTTCCAGTATAAACAGTTATATCAAGGGTTCATTTGGATGAAATTGCAGGATAGTCCAAATTTTTAAGGAATAGAAGTCTTCGTCCTGGGATGAATATAGGAGTTTGTCTGGACGATCTGTTCAAGTCATGGGTCCAGAGGATATCATCCTAGGATGAATAGGGTAAATCATCTGGATGATCTGTTCAAGTCATGGGTCTAGAGCACATCATCCTGGGATGAATGGTACACTTCGTCTGGATGAACAGTTCAAAATGAGAATCTAGAGGACATCTTACAAGGATGAATAGGGAAATTCATCTGGACGATAAGGACTTAGAAAATTTTTCTCACTTCCTGTTCATTCCATTTCTCTCCAAGGGGTATAACTGACCTGACCGTACGATAAGTATTAGAAATTTTGATTTTTAAAGATCTCCCAAGTCTGTGTGTGCTAAGTTACTCAATTACAATCACACTCTCTCAAACTCAATTAATTGAAAAATATATACTTCAATTTATAAACTATCTTATGCTAAATTTGATTTGAAGTCTTCATTAGTTTGGAGTTGGATTAACCTAAAATGTTAGTCCATACAAGAGCAAAAATAATTCTTCCAAAAAAAGTGTTAGGAGAAAATAATAATTAGAACAATAATATTTTGAATAATCAAAACTATACAAGTTGCAAGAATGTAAAACATGCAAAAGCTAAGTACAACTCTCTTAACAAGATGTTGAACAAAGCATACACTATTGAAGAGATGGAAGTAGTGATCAAGCGTAGTGGAAATAACATCTCTCTAGGTAATGAAGGTATTACTTTTTATTTCATTAAAGCTTATTGGGAGATAATTAAAGTTGACTTGTGAAATCCCATCAACTATTTTTTTTGAGTCGTCGGATATGGACCTAAATTGGAAAGAAATAATTATTGTTCTTATTCCAAAAGTGATCAACCCATTGGCTCCTTCAAATTTCATGAAAGTTCGTTAGGGATGTTAAGCCCTTAAGAACTATCCCGAGGCTAACCAAGAGGGGGGGGGCTGAATTGGTATTTTAAAAATTCTTTAAACCAACCACAACAATCATAAACCAAAATCACCACAAAAATCAAAGTACAAAAAATTAAATGCAAAAGCAGTAAAAAGAATACAAGGGTTTATAGTGGTTCGGTCAACTCAACGTACGTCCACTCCCCGGAGGCGCCCTCTGAGTATTGCACTACAAATGTGACTCTCCTTTTACTCCCACAGCAAGGCAGAGAAGCCCTCATAAAAACTCCTTTCTGCCAACCCCAGCGAGGCAGAGAACCCAACTCCTTTTGCTTCCTCCTGAAGAAGGCAGAGAACATTGACTGATTGCTGAAGCTTACCTCTCCCAACCCTTCCAAGGATAAGAGACGATGGTGGAAGAAGAAGTGGAACAATGCTTGGAGCAATCCTTGTGAATCTCCCTCACAAGCTCCCCCTCACAAAATCCTCTCTCTCTCCTCCAGGCTTTCTCAGGTCAAGACATCAGCAAAAAGATCACTAAAAATGTTTGATCAAGAGCTCTTAAAAAGAAGAGCTTCAAAATAGCTCATTAATTGACATTTGCTGATATTATCATCCAGGATGATAGAATATCAGCATGTACAATTAGTTCAAATCACGGATTATCGGCTAGACAATCGCTCTGAAAAGAGGTCTGGACGATTCAAAATTAGCTTGATCGTCTGGGACGATCTCACAATCGTCCCGGACGATTAGTTCAAAACAGAGGAAAATCATCCAGAACTTCGCCCTTAATTTAGGCTGGCCGATGCTGATCATCCAAGACATCACCCTGAATATGAGATTGCCGATATTGATCGTCCAGGAGCAACAAAGTTTTGAACTAATCGTCCCGACCAATACTGTGATCGTCCAGGAACAATGTGATTGTATCAATCAAGACTTAATTGCTTTTCATAATTACCAAATTAATTTAGGCATAATTATGTTAAATCATCCAGGCCGATACAATACCGTCCTGGCCGATTTCCAAAAATAAAGAATGCCTAAATATATCATGATGGCTGATTCTTTTTTATTTGAGCATATCGTCATAGCTGATACAAGTATTGTTTAGGTCGATTGGCTTAATGATGGCTGCCTTAACCATGATGCCCTGATTAGGATTTCTATTTTTGATCCGATCGTCCAGGATGACATAAATATCGTTCAGGCTGATGTGAGTAAAAATCAGAAAACTCTAATTCAGACAGAAAAATCTCTCAAGTGTGTGTGTAGGGTTACTTAGCATCAGACACGTCAAAGGTTACAATTGACTCAAGAAAGGGAAAAAGTACATTACAAACTGACTCAGACCTAGTCTACCCAATCTTAAACTGGTTCTAATTGTCATCCCATCTTGTGGTCCTGAAATGTTAGTAGGCAAGGCAGTCGTAGAGAAAATCAGAATTGTTTGCTATCATCAAAATCACAATCCATGAAAATAGATTTGTAACAATCTCCCCCTTTTTGATGATGACAAACTCATATTTTTTTTAAATAGTTAAAAAAAAATAGAAAGGAAAGAGTAAGGAACAAAAAACACATCAACCAGTACAAACTTCTCCCCCTTTTGACATCACAAAAAGGAGGAGGAAAATAAAGCAAGAAGGTCTCTCTTTTTTTTTTTCATGGCATGAATATGAAATGGTTTCCATGTTATTGATTTTAAATATTTGTTAAGTTAATAAGTTAACAACATCAAAAATCTAAAAAAGTGGTAAGGTATCCGATCATGTTTACCCTTAGCTCAGATTTTCTTTTAGGGCAAAATTATCTTTTGAAATCAAAAACCTAACTCAAAAATTCAATTGGAAATGAAAAAGATATCCGTTCACTACTTGGTCTTAGAAAAAATATCATATAGAATAATGTATCAAAGTAATTTTGTCAAGTGATACATGAATTCTTCTAAGTTTTAAAAGTTTTGAAAAGAGAGGAGAGCTTGCTTTTGGTGGGCTCATTTTATGCCTCTTGTCAATTGAATGGCGCTTTACGCATTTTTTGATTTTTGATACACTTTATGTACTTTTTTTAATTTGGCGTCATTGCGCATCTTTTATTTTTGGCATCATTGGCCAATTTTTTTTATTTTTATTTTTGCAAGCTACATTCTCTTTCAAAAAACTCTTAAATAATCTTCTAGATATTAGAGAAGAAAAACTCACTCTCTAATATAGGGAAGAACCATCTATAAAATAGAATAAAAAATTGTATGAAGAAATGCAATGACAGGATAACGAGCAATCTTGATGTGATATAAAGATTTTGATCATTATAAATATAAGATAAATTTGCTGTAGCAAGGTAGAAAAGATCTTAATTGCATAATCCAGTTGTTAATTTGAGATAGACTATGGTTTAGAAAAGAAAACTATACCACTAAAATAGGTTAGAGAAAGAGACACAATCAATGGTACATTTTTACCCTTTAACAGATTAAGAGATGTAAAATATTAACTACAAATTTTTAAAAATAAGAATAAGACATACGATATCACTTCAGTGATGATTTAGAAAAAAATGTTTAAATAAATGAAAAATAAAGCACAAAAACAAAACAACAAAGAAAATACTATCAAAAAATAAAGCAATAAAAGAAGAAAAGAAGAAGAAAGAAGAAAAAAAGAAAAGTAGATAAAAAATTAGCAGTAATCAAGTTCATGCATTTATGTCAATCACACCCAATCTGGTCCTTAATGAGTTGAAAGTGTCGAAGGCCAGTTGTTTAGTAAAGATGTCAGTAAGTTGATTCTCAGTTTCCACATGGTATAACTCAATGTCTCCCTTAGTCACATGGTCTCTAATAAAGTGATGCCTAATATCAATGTGCTTAGTCTTTAAATGTTGGATAGGATTCTTAGAAATGCAGATGGCACTAGTGTTGTCACAAAAAATTGAGATGGTGCCTTCAGGTAATCCTAAATCCAGTACGTGCTATTTTAACCAAAGGACTTGGGCCACACAACTCCCTAAAGCAATGTACTCAGATTTAGTAGTGAAAAGTGCAACAGAGTTTTGCTTTCTACTAGACTAGGAGACTAAAGACTGCCCTAGGAATTGGCAGGTTTCAGAAGTGCTTTTTCAATCCACCTTACATCCTAAAAAATTAGAATCAGAATATCCAATAATCTCAAAAGAGGTGTTGTGACTAGGGTACCAAATTCCTAAGCTTTGGGTATCTAAAAGGTATCTAAGAATTCTCATAACTGCAGTTAGGTGGGATTCCTTAGGGTCAGCTTGAAATCTAGCACAAAGACAAACGCTAAACATTATATCAGGTCTGCTAGCAGTCAAGTAAAGTAAAGATCCAATCATGCCTCTGTACTTCTTCTGATCAATAGACTTACCACTTGGGTCCTTATCCAGCAGAACACTGGAGGTCATGGGAGTATTAATTGGCTTGGCTTTATCCATCTCATACTTCTTCAAAATGTTCTTTATGTATTTTGATTTATTTAAAAAGGTTTCATCATCTAATTTTCTTATGCTAAACCCCAAAAAGTAGGACAACTCTCCCATCATACTCATCCCAAACTCTCTACTCATTATTTTAGAAAACTTATCAAATAGTCTCTTATCAGAAGATCTAAAAAGTATGTCATCCACATAAATTTGAATAATGAGTAAATTATCGCCTATTTTCCTCAGAAAAAGGGTGGTGTCTATGCTCCCCTTAACAAACTCCCTTTCTAGTAAGAATGTGCTAAGCCTCTCATACCAAGCTCTGGGTGCCTGCTTTAAATCATATAAGGCCTTTCTTAATTTAAAAACATGATTTGAAAATTGGGAACACTCAAAACCTGGGGGTTATTCTACAAACACATCCTCTTTTATTTCCCCATTTAAAAAGGCACTCTTAACGTCCATTTGAAAAATCTTAAATCCATTAAAACAGGAAAGGGCTAATAGCACTCTAATGGCTTCCAATCAAGCTACAGGGAAAAAATCTCCTCAAAATCGAACCCTTCTATTTGGTTATACCCTTTAGCCACTAATCTTACTTTATTCCTTACAACTACTCTAGAATCATTCACCTTACTCTTAAGGACCCACTTGGTTCCAACTACACTTTATCCCTTAGGTCTTTCTACAAGCTCCAAAACATCAATCCTAACAAATTGGTTCAACTCCTCCTACATGGCCAAGATCCAAAACTCATCAGAAATGGCTTGGTTTATGTTGGTGGGTTCAGTCATTGAGATAAAGGCAGAGTGGTTCACTTCCTTCCTAAGTCTATGTCTAGTCCTAACTCCATTAGAAGGGTCTACTAAGATCAAATCTTTAGGGTGACTCGAAGAGTATCTCCAATCTCTAGGCAAGGTGTGTGAAAGTTCAACCCTTTCCTCCTGATCTACATTTTCTATTCCTTGGGTAACATCTCCTACTCCTTCAGTGTTTTGGTGCTCTACTCTCTTCTCCAAATTTTTTATAACATTGGTAATCTCTCCAACAACACCATCATCCTCAACTCAAGGCTATTTAGGATTAGACTCATCAGACACTACATGTGTAGTCTCTTCCACCACCAATGTTCTCTTATTAAACACCCTAAAAGACTTTCCAACACTAGAATATCCTAAGAACACTCCTTCATCAGATGAGAATGAAAATCTTACAACAAAAGACATGAAGGTGGGAAAGATTGGGTGTCTTACCCTTAAGAAACTCATAGGGCGTCTTATCTAATTTGCCTCTAGCATTCACCCTATTCAACACATAACAAGCTGTGTTAACTGCTTCAGCCCAAAAGTATTTTGGAAGTGAATACTCAGCAAGCATGGCTCTAGCGGCTTCCACTAAGGTCCAGTTCTTCCTTTTAGCTACCCCGTTCTACTGAGGGGTTCTAGGAGCTGAGAAGTTGTGGCTAATCCCCTTGTCCTCACAAAAATCTCCAAATCTCTCATTTTCAAACTCTCCCCCATAATCTTTATTGATGTTCAAGATCTCACAACCTAGCTTTTTCTGAATCCAAGTAAAAAAGGCTCTAAAATCTTCAAAAGACTCATTTTTGTGAGACAAAAATCTAATCCAAGTGAACCTCGAGTAGTCATCGACAATTACAAAACCATAGACTTTCCCTACCAAGCTGACAGTGCTAATGGGTTGAAACAAATCAATATCAAGGACTTATAAAGGTCTAAAGGTGCTAATATCCTTATTGGGGTGAAAAGTGGAGTGGACTTGCTTTCCTAATTGGCAAACATCACAAAGGTGGTCTTTAGAAAACTTAAGCTTGGGGACACCTCTAACTAAGTCTTTTTGGATCACTTTCCTAAGGGTTTTCATACTGGCATGACCTAATCTCCTATGTCATAACCATGAATCATCAACAGTAATTTTTAAGTAAAATGATGCAGCACATTCAATGTTATTTAAATCAAGCATGTAAACGTTGTTGATCCACTTTCCCTACAAAATAGTGTTGTTATTTAAGCTTATAATGCATGAATTTTCCAAAAAGTTTATGATGAAGCCCTTGTCACAAAGTTGACTGATGCTGAGCAGGTTGTATTTTAATCCATCTACAAGCAAAACATTTTCAATCAAAAGGTTCTTGGAATTACCAATTATACCTGAGCCTATCACCTTCATGGTGGTGTTGTCTCCAAGAGTAACCTTGCCTCTTATCCTGGTCTCCAGCAAAATGAATTGATTGGCATCGCCAGTCATATGTCTAGAGCATCCGCTATTCAGGTTCCACATGCTCTCACGAGGCCTTTTATGAGAGCTCCTAAAAAATCATCAAATATCAGATTTAGGAATCCAAATATGTTTGGGTCCCTTCTTATGAAAACAAGAATACAATACTTGTGTGCTATGCTGTGAATCATGCAATTTGGGTCTCCACACCCAATGTGTACTATGGTAAATAGTGCAAGTGTGTGAGATGTGTCCTAGCATGCCACATGAAAAACATCTAACACTAGGAAAAGGATTTCTTAAATAGTTCGGGTTATAATGCCTCTTCATAGGTCTTGGCTTTAGATCAAATGTGGGTGTCATCCAATTTCTCTTAAGTGTATCTAATTCAGCTTTAAACCTTGAGTTAGTACTTTCTAAAGCAGCATTATCAATTCTCAAATTGTGCTCTATCTATTTAGATTTCTTAAAATCAGATTCAAGTGAGGTGTGTGAAGCTTTAATGAATCATGCTCATCAATTAATTCAGATTTTTTTTTATTTAAATCATCAAATTCATCAAGTAGAGCTATGTGATTTGAATCAATTGTTGAATGATCTTTGAGAAGAATTTCATGCTCTCTTTTGTAAATTAAAAAATTCTAATTTCAAGCTAGCATGAGTTTTCTTAAGTTTTCTATATGATGCATGAATTTTTTTCAGAAACTTCAAAGAGTTGCTCATAAGTTAGTTCACATATCTCTTCTTGATCAAATTGATCAAGATGATCGTCTGCCATTAAGCACAAGTTTGTTGTCTCCTCTTCAGGTTCAGTCTCAGATGAATCAGATGCAGAATCCGCCCAGAATGCCTTTTGAAATTTCTTTTTGTCCTTCTTGAACTTGGGTTTCTCCTCACCCTTTTCCTTGCTTAAGTGAGACTTAAGTGTAGGGCAATCAACTTTAACATGTCCTGGCATCCTGCATTCAAAATAAATCATATCATTAAAACTCTTAAAATTTTTGTTTCCCTTACCTTTTCTCCAATTCTGATGATTCTTTTGCTTATTCCTTAGAAAGTTTTTTAATTTCCTTATGATTAAGGCAATATCACCACTTTCAGACCTGGAAGAATCAGAGTCCATGTTGTTGGCCTTCAATACCACTGTTTTCTCCTTTCTTTTCTCACCTGCATCAAGATTTCTTTGATTCACCCCTTGCTTATAAGCAATGAGTGAGCCAAGTAAGTTGTTAATCGAATAGGTATTCAAATCTTTAGATTCAGTAATTACAGTTATTTTAGCATCAAAAGAGGAAGGCAAGCATCTAAAAAATTTATTCACCTTTTCATAATTTGAAAGTTCTCTTCCTAAGGCATGCAAAGAAGTTACAATTTGAGTAAACCTTGTATACATATCAGAAATCAATTCAGAAGGTTTCATATGAAAAATTTCATAATCATGCAAGAAAATATTCAATCGGGATTGCTTAACTTCATTAGTTCCTTCATAAGTAATGCACAATCTATACCAAATCTCTTTACCAGTAGAGCAAGTAGAAACATGCATGTAATCTTCAGATTTTAAAGCACAGAAAAAATAGTTCAAACACTTTGCATTAAGTTATGCTAAATCTCTTTCATCAAAAGTCCATTTAGTAAAAGGTACTTCAGTTTTAATTCCATTAAGTTCATGAGAAGGTGGAGAATATCCTTCTCTAATAAGCATCCACATGCGATAATTAATCAATTGTTAAAAAGTAGACACGATACTTTTCCAAAAATCAAAATGAAGATTGTCAAACAAAGGTGATCGTGTAATAGAATATACTTCTATTGTATTACGATTACCAAAGTTAGCCATGGATCAAAATTTAAAAAGTTTTCAAACTTAATTTTATGAATCCCACTCAGATACCACTTGAAAGTTTATTAGGGATGTTAAGCCCTTAAGAACTATCCCGAGGCTAACCAAGAGGAGGGGTGAATTGGTATTTTAAAAATTCTTTAAACCAACCACAATAATCACAAACCAAAATCACCACAAAATCAAAGTGAGGAAAATTAAATGCATAAGTAGTAAAAAGAACACAAGGGTTTATAGTGGTTCGGTCAACTCGACCTACGTCCACTCTCCAGAGGTGCCCTCTGAGTATTGCACTAAAAATGTGACTCTCCTTTTGCTCCCACAGCAAGGCACAGAAGCCCTCACAAAAACTCCTTTCCTCCAACCCCGGCGAGGCAGAGAACCCAACTCCTTTTGCTTCCTCCAGAAGCAGGCAGAGAACCTCGACTGATTGCTGAAGCTTACCTCTTCCAACCCTTCCAAGGATAAGAGACAATGGTGGAAGAAGAACTGGAACAATACTTGGAGCAACCCTTATGAATCTCATTCACAAGCTCCCCCTCACAAAATCCTCTCTCTCTCCCTTTCTCTCCCTCTCCTCTAGGCTTTCCCAGGTCAAGACAGTAGCATAAGATCACTGAATGTTTGAACAAGAGCTCTTAAAAAGAAGAGCTTCAAAATAGCTCATTAATTTCCATTTGCCGACATTATCATCCAGGATGATAGCATATCATCCTATACGATTAGTTCAAAAAATAGATTATCGGCCAGGCAATCGCTCTAAAAAGAGGTCTAGACAATTCAAAATTAGCTTGATCGTCCCGGACAATCTCATGATCGTCCCGGATGATCTCATGAGATCGTCCCGGACGATTAGTTCAAAAAAGAGAAAAATCATCCAGAACATCGCCCTGAATTTGGGCTTATTGATGCTAATCGTCCAGGACATCGCCCTAAATATGAGCAAGCCGATATTGATCATCACATAAGGTTTTTGAATTGATCGTCCCGGCTGATACTGCGATCTTCCAGGATGATGTGATCGTATCAATCAAGCCTTAATTACTTTTCTTAATTATCAGATTAATTTAGGCATAATTGTGTTAAATCGTCCAAGCCGATACAATACCGTCCTGGCCAATTTCCAAAAATAAAGAATACCTAAATAGATCATGGCTGCTAATTCTTTCTGATTTGATCCTATCATCTTGGCCAATACAAATATCATTCAGGCTGATTGGCTTAATGACAGCTACCTTAACAAAGATGCCCTGATTACGATTTCTATTTTTGACCTGATCATCTAGGATGATATAAATATTATTCAGGCCATTGTGAGTAAAAATCAGAAAACTCTAATTCAGGCAGAAAAATCACTCAAGTGTGTGTGTAGGGTTACTTAGCATCAGAGACCTCAAAGGTTACAATTGACTCAAGAAAGGGAAAAAGTACATTACAAATTGACTCAAACCTAATCTACCCAATCCTGAACTTATTTTGATTGCCGTCCGATCTTGTGGTCCTGAAATGTTAGTAGGCAAGGTAGTCGTAGAGAAACAAAATTGTTTGATATCATCAAAATCACAATCCATGAAAATAGATTTGTAACATTTCAGACCTATAAGCTTGTGTAACACTGTTTATAAATTGGCGACAAAAGTTCTTATGAACAGGATGCCTTCTATCATCCCTAAATTGATTTCTTAAGAGCAAGTGGCATTCTTGAAAGAAAGATCCCTATCAGATCATGTGTTGATAGCACAAGAGATTATACATAAATTCAGGTATTCTCAATAATATAAAGGTTTTGTTTCTTACAAAATTGACATGGAGCAGGCTTATGATTCGATGGGTTGGCCAACCTTGGTAAAAGCTTTGAATTTTTTTGAATTTCCTTCTAAATTTTCTAATCTAATTTTGGAGTGTGTACAAGATTCAAAATTATCTATTTTGATCAATGGCAATATGTCTAATTGGATAAGTGGTAAAAGTGGCTTCCGATAAGGATATCCCTTGTCCCTATTTCTATTTATTCTATCTGCTCAACTATTATCCTATGCTTTTAGAAAAAGAGGAGCCTACATTGGAGTTTGGCTGTGTTCGAATGGACCTAGAATTTCCCACTTATTGTATGCAGATGATGTGATTAATTTCTCAGAATCCAACTTGAAGGTAGTCAAGGAGATAAAAGCAATTTTGTAAATTTTTTGTGGATGGTCAGGTCTAAGGATTAATATCAACAAATCTTGTATGATATTTTGTAAAACTGTTAGTAGAAGAAGGAAGAAGTGAATTTCTTGGATTATTGGGTTCAAAAAAGTCAAGGATTTGTCATACCCTGGAGTAAATTTAGCATTTAGAAGGCTATTAGGATAAGATTTTCATTTTATTGTTGACAAGGCATTAAAGATGACAAATATACAGGGAGAGAAATTGATATCCTTAGCTGGTAAGATTTTGTTAGCTAAAATGTTTTTTTCTATTTTACACTATCTTTCATTGTACCAATTCTCTGGTAACCAAGAGTGTACTTAATGAGGTAGACAAGATATGTAGAAGCTTTATTTGGAACAAGTCCAATGGAAGACATGGGATTCACTATGTCAATTGGAATGTTATGTGTTTGTCGCTGAAATGGGGAGGTAGAGCTCTTCACTCTTGTTCGAGTAAAGTGGGATCGTTGAGATCCAAGATAGTGTGGAAGTATATGAAAGATAAAGACTCATTGATGCATAAAGTGCTCTACCCGAAATATGGAGACTTGTTGGAGAATGACACAATGAGGAGGATGAGTTCACCTGCTTGGAAGATCATCATGGATGGAGGTAAATATTTAAGAACTTTAATTAGATGGAATATTGCTAATGGAGAGGTTATTGATGTATTTAATGACACATGAATATTGGATAAAAGCTTTAGCAAATGGCCAACTTTTGTTATTTCACATGACAGTAGCAGTTTCTTGGTGGCTAACTTCGTTGCTAATGGTAGATTGAATGTGGAAGTAATAAGCAAGTTTATGGAAAATGATCTTGTAAATTTAATCTCTCAAATTAAAATTTTCCCTAGAATGAAAGAAGATAAGATGGAGTTTCTTTATCAAAAAATTCGGAAATCCATTTCTTCTATGGAGTTAGAGATGTCTGTTATACATACTACACCGAAGCAGTTCTGGAGTTGGGTAAAAAAAAGTAATTTGAACCCAAGGGTGGAGATTTCTTAACAATGCCCTTCTTACTTTTTAGTTTCTTGAGTATAGAAGATTGAAAATGGAAAGCCAATGTTCGAGGAGTTCTAATGGAACAAAAGATGGAGATCATGTTGCTATTAGGTGTGCAAAGCTGAAGGAAGTTCTAAATCAACTTGGCAAGTTGTGGTTTCCAGTATCGATATTTGACTCCTTAATGGAATGTTGTAATTGGTTGTCTAGACAAATCTATTTTATGGTTAATTTGTATTGTAATGTGGTGTTCTTTACATGGAAGTTAATAAACAAGTTGATTCATAGTGGGAGTGAAGATTGCTCATTGATTATTGATTCTAATGCAGTGAGTTATGCTTCTATTTTTGCTCATGGTATTGGTAAAGACTAGGGTATATGTGATGCTAATCAGTCTACTAGGTTGTCCAATTTGCATTGGTATCCTCCACCAAATTGGATAAAGATAAATATGGATGCGGCTTTACTACATTCTTATAAAGCTGGAATTGCAGGGGTGTTTTGTTATCATAAAGGTGGAATCCTCTTGGCTTTTGGAAAACCATATATTCATTAGGACATATCTACATTGGAGCATTTGGCTACTCAATCAATCAAGGAGGTGATCAAAGATTGGATGTTTAAATACAAGGGAATTATAATTAAAGGTGACAATGTTAACATTATAAAGTTTTTGCAAAATGCTAAACCAAGTGGTGACTCATGGTATGAAGATGTTAATTTAATCAAAGGGTTCAACCATGTTATTTTTAATTATATAGATAAAAGGTGCAATAAGTTAGCGGATTTATGTGCTAACTATGGTATTTGAGCTCTTTTATTTGGGATTATATTAGTGTGAATAAGGTTCCTCATTCTTTTATGTCTTTGTTAAAGGGGAAATCTAATGTTTTGAGTTCGTAGTTTGTATTCCTTTCTTAGTTTTTAATGCAATTTGCTGCATTTTCTTAAAAAAAAAATTATGTAAAAGCAGGGTGAATTTGATCATAGGGTGTATGACATAAGTTTTATATGTTTAGGTTTCATCCAAAAAGGATGTGTAGTAAATCCTAGATTTTTCTAAGTTAGCTAAGACAGAATCCTAATTGTTGTCCTTAGATGTCACTAGTTTGAATATGTAGGCAATCAATGTTCTTTAACCCTTGTATGCACTAATTACAATCACATCGAAACAATCATGACAAAATAAAGTGACCTAATGCTCTAAGGAATTACTATCATGAAATATCAAAGTCATAAATTCATAAAAGTGATCTATGAGCTTGTTAATTCAATCATGATGGAAAATATGTATCAAATCAGATTGTGATCTTCATAAGATGTGATAAAAGGACAATTGACTCTAGTTTAATCTAGGCTGATGTTTACTTTCTTGTTGTTATGCGCCAAGCTTTTTCATGGTTTTCACTACAAGCTAGTTGTTAGAAGAAATTAATGTGATTATTTATTTAAATAATTATGAAATCTATGAATTAATTTGATGGGCATTAGATTAGGAATGATCTGGATGCTCACATAATCTTTTATATGTGTATATACTCATGGAGGACTAAATTGAAGGGAGCAAAATTTAATAGCTTTAAATTAATAAATTTTTGTAGGTTCTAAGCATGGTAAGCCCTCTTAAAATTAAAAGAGCATAATCAAGCATGGTTATGATAGAAATTTGAGTAATTTAAGATATATATCTGCTTGAGATGTTAATTTTAATCACTTAAGATAACCATGTAGGTGTTCTAGAGTCTTTTATCTTTTTGAGATTTTATGTATTTAAATTTAAGTATTAATGTGAAAGTTGATCTTTGAGATGGGATACTTGTTATCCAACAAGAAATCAAAAGAGAATGGTAACATCCATAATGGGAGAGTTCTTATTCATTTGGAAATTAATGTTTGGATACTTTCAAATATCTAAAGAGAAAAAAAACACCCCTTTGGGAAGGAGTTTCTTTTCATTTGGATATTCAGACCGAATGAATCCAAGGAGCTCACGAAAGGATGAAGTAGTGAAGATAGAGAGGAATCCCACTCTCAAAATCACATGTGTTAGTTTTAGGAGTAGAATCTGGATTATTGTCAGTAGTACCCTGCCACTTTAAAATTCTATAGATCCTAGGTTATAAGATTAAGTGATAATTGCCAGATGGAATTTAAATGTATTAAATTAATTTAATTAACTTATTTATATTAATTATATAATAGAAATAAAATATTATTCTAGCTTTTTTTATTGTATGTCATTTTTTTATTTAGCCTGGAATGATCAAAGGCTCATGAGGGTACATTTAAAAAATTATTCTACTCAAATAAATTAAAATATTTAAGTTCACATAGTAACTCTAACGACTTAAGAAGAAAGCTCGGGATCACTAAGAGCTCTCATGCATACATCTTAATACTTGCTCTTTCTTATTACGCACCTCCCCGCATGCCTATTCTGGCAGACCACCTGGCCTATTATGATGAAGTTCTATCAAGGGAATGTTGTGTAATCTCTAGGAAAAAAATCTATTTTTAAGCCATTTTAAAACTGTTTTATATTGATTTATGCATTCAAGTTAACTATTATGCATTGGGTAAGAAACATATTAAAAGTGTTAAATATTTAATTGCATTTTATTTCAAGAATTAATCACCCTACACAAGTTATGGAGTTAACTAAGATCTACTCTAGATGTTGGCCCGAATTCCTCAAAATTAATTAAATAACACCCTTATCACTCTTTAATAAAAAGATCAAACTCATGAATTTTAAGCGCTTAGGTGGTTTGCTAGCTCCCCAATTAATGTTGGGGTAAGTAAGGGTCTCAATTCAGGTCAGCAGGTAGTGTTTGGGTCAAACCTGACTTGACCTAGTTGTAAACAATTTAACCTGAACCCAACCGATTTTTCTAAATATGTCCTTTTTTTGGAAATAAACTCAACCTTCTTCAGATCTGGGTCAACCTGATATGAGCTTCTAACTTGAGTCACTGGCTTGTCTCCAAACTCTGTAAATGGTGGGTTATAACAAATGATGGAGGTGGCAATGATGGCAAACGTGATGGTAGAGGCTGCAGATATATGAAGAAGTAATGGCAAAGTGGACAGATGATGGTGGTGATGGAGGAGTATATTTTTCAAATGGGAGGAAGTTGTAGATGGTTGAGGCTCCATCTTCTGGCTACCAGCAAGGTGGATGGTTAAGGGAGACGCATAGATGGTTAACAAGATGACTTCTAAGCTAATGTAAAGCATATAATCGATGGAATTGATGTAGTAAGATAGGATGAGCAAACACAATGTAGATGAGGTGACATGATTCCAGACTTTATCTAATGATGTGGATGGCTGATGGGTAAATACAAGTTCATTTTAGGTTAGCAGGTTATTGGTGTTGAATTTGAAAAAGAGATTTAGAAAATTTAATTTTCTTTGGAGAATTTGAAACTAACTTCGGATTTTAATTATAAAATTGAACAACCCATCATAAAAGATATACTACCCCAAGAGGTAGAAATAAAGTTTCAAAATAAGGTTCAAATTTTGAATTGTAAATCCCACCATGAATATCGCAATCGAATTTAAGAAAGAATTGTATATGACCTCAGAAGGTCAAAGTGAAGTTCGATCAAATTCCTACTTAAGACAATCTAGTGTAATTGTTATTAACTTCATATTTGAAGTTTTATTAACAAAACATATGTCTTATCATAGGAAGAAAATATCACTCGTTAATAATCAGTCAAACATGATAATAATGATCATCATCTTTTCAATTTTTTTAAAGAAGACTAATTTGAATTTTGAAAATTAATTTTGAAAAGGTGGATGTGGACTCTAAATCCCTTATGAGTGCAAGTCCTCATAATTAATTACATCGTAAGAAATAAGAATTTCCTACGAATACTCTTGATTAAAATAATGGCAAATTTTTTGGAAATTTTCTAGGAATGATATCAAGGATGTTAAACTAGAATTTGAATTGAAAATTGATCAAGTAGGAACATTTATTTTTGGAATCAAAGGAAAGAAGGTAGTAAACACAATTCTGAAATGATTCAGAATTGCCTTAACCTAATCTTAGTGTTAGGCTTTGAAATTTGGATTGAGAGAAATTTTAATTTTAAGTTGATCATATTATAAAATTTTTTAGATTATAATCTAGGAGGTTGGGGTCCTATGATTAAAAATTTTCCCAAGATCCTAAATCTAAATTGGGCATCAAATGATGGTGACCTGAACATAACTAATGCAGTACAAAATCTAGACTTACCCCGGCCTAGATTAGGGAGCCAACAGACCACCTAGTCAATTTAAAATCCATGAGTTTGGTCTTTATTAAAGAGTGGTAGGGACATTATTATTAAAGTTTTTGGAAATTGGCACTGACATCTATAGCAGATCCTTATTGGTTCCTTAACTTTATATAGGGTGAAAATGCTTGGGGCAAATGCAATTAAAATTTTAAAGTCATTTTAAATTACTTTCTAATAATATGCATACTGATTGACTCGATTAAATGCATAAAATGGAATGAAACAATTTTTCAAAAAGGCTTGAAAGAAACATTTTTTTCCTAGAGATTGTAGAACATCCCCTTGACAGATTTGTAACCTTAAAGGTCAGATATTCTGTTAGAACACGCAGGCAGAGAAGTGTCTAACAAGGAAGAGAAGGTAATGATATGCGTATGAGAACTCCTGGTGGTCACGAGCTTAGGTTGTAAGAGTTTATATATTATCTAAAAATTCTATTTAAATTTAAAGTAGAAAAAGTTTTATCATGTCCTCATAAGCCTCCACATATCCAGGCTAAGAAAAAAGTGACACATATATGCCAAAAAAATAGGAAAAGCAGGCAAAATCCTATAAGCAATCAAGTCAAAACAAACACATCAACATAATTAATTCCTTAAATTAAAGCTCGTAGGGAAATTCCCCATTTATTATAACCTATAATTATAGAAATTAAAAGAGGTCGGGAACCACTAACGATGAACCAAGATTTTAATCCTAAGACAAACACAAATAGACTTTGAGTGGGATACTCTTCTATCTTCATATCCTTGGTCTTATCCTCTTTGAACTCTTTAAATTCATCATACCTGGGTAACGAAATGGAAAATAAAACTCTACCCATGAAGGGGAGGTTATTCTTCCCACTTTGATAAGTGGAGTGATCCAAAATTGAGCTTCCAAATGGAAAAGGACTATCCCCCTAAGGAGAATTCTTTTGTATTTAGAATTTTATTTTGGATCTAAGTATCCTAAACTCAAAGACTCTTTCATAACTCAATACTTTAAATAAGTTCTATTGATATTGAAAAACAAAATATAGACTCTCATACAAGGTTATCCCAAGTATTTAAATGTTAAATTACTCCCAAGTAGTTATATAATTAAATTAAAATACTCAAACTAGTCACACTTGGCCATTGTCTTATTTATTTGTGGGCGAAGCAAGTTGAGCCACTTGTAGTAGTTGTATATTTATTAATTTCTTTGCCCCCTTTTATTTCCTGCCTCAAGCATGATCACCTATAGAAAACTTAGTGATCAACTAGATTGGTCCTAACATAAGGGTAAACTATCACCCATCATATAAATTTACGAAGTATAGTAAAATTAAAAAAAAAAAACATCAAATAATTTCAATCATAACATGTAATGAAATCTTAGAAAATCCAGAACACAACGTTAAAGTAAACACCAGCCTAGCCTAAACTAGAGTTATTTTTCCTAGCACACCATCTAAAGTGTCTATAAAGGGTAGTGTGATTGGAGATGATCCTAAATTGGGTAAGTTTTTGAAGTTTTTTTAATGTTTGGGTTTGTTAGAGGTCGAAGGAAAGATTTATGATTGAAATTAAGTGTTAATGTGATAAAGCTTAACTTAAGATAAATTTTATGGATTAAATTATTGAGTGAGTTTAATTAGTTTGAGAATAAATGATTAATGTATTTTAACTAATTTGATTAATTTATGATTTTAAAGATTAAATTAATTTATATTTTTCATCAATCAGTTTGTGGCATTGTGCAACCAGCTCAGGACTCCTTAGGGACACATAGCCCGGCTCGCTGGAGTAGTCCATTTTAAGAACTAGGTTGATGCACTTAGATTAACAAATTTATTTTGTTTAAATAATTAAGATTCATTTAATTTTAACTTTTTACACTCAATTAAATTCATTCATGGCATTATGTCACAAGGCTCGAGGAACCAGGCCCCCTTAAGGCACGTAGCCTTGCTTCTCAAAGTAGTCCATCCTAAAAATTTCATCTTTGGAGTGTTTATTATGTATTAGAATTTTTTTAAGGGTTTCATTAATCAAAATATATTTTTCTTAAATTTTAAATTAATTATTCAATTTTTGGAATTATTTGAATTATTTAATCACATTAATTAAGGGGTCAATAGTTAACATTTTAAATTAAAGTTGATTTTAAAGGTTTCAAGGTTTTAACAAATATTAGTTCCTAAGATTAGTAATTAGACTATTAGTTTGGTTAATATGTAGTTTTCTATAAAGGATTATGATTTTTTGAAGTTTTGGCCTAAATTTGAACTATGACCGGAAGGTTGACCTTTTGGCTTTGACATAAATTTGGATGTTTAAATTTTTTAGAAAATATTATATTTTATTTAGATTTTAATTGCTTTGAGTTGGATTAAATTGGAATTTTTTTTTTGAATTATAAATGATTTTTCAAAGTTTGGCTTTTTTTGGAATTTTTAAAATTTCCTAATTAAGAGGATTTTTTATTTAGATCCATATCAACCCCAAACCCCTTGGGATCACCCCCAAAGGTCAAGAATGACCTAAGGGGGTTTTCCTAAGCATTTGGATAATTTTTGAAATTTTTAAATATTTTAAATTTATTAATTGGATTAATTGTTAGTTTTCCTTAAAAATTAAATTAAAAAACAAATTTTGGGTTATGTGATAGGGCTTTTATTTTTCAAGAGTTGAGATTCAATTAGGGTTAATTAGAGGCCTTAAATAAATTTTTTGTACTTAAAATGAATTATTAATTAATTAATTAATTAAGGTTTTAAGTCAAATCTAAATAGGGATTTTAGAGTTTCTAGTTTGTGGAACAAAATTTGCCCCAAATTAAGTGGATTTTACACCATGTGATCACTTGATGAGAATGTTCAATCTCCCAAAATTTGGGCTCAAATGAACCTATCTAAGGTGGATAAACAAACCACCTAAGGTAACCTCTAGGTCACCTAAGAAAATTCCAAGGTTATTACCCTAAGCTTGGATTAGTGTGCAATCATTGGCTCTGAACTCCTTAGATTAAGAAAAATTAACACACCAAAATCTAAATCCTAATTCTTATTAGAAATATTATAAATACAATTTGAAATCAATGGTCAAACCATGACCCTTGATCCTAAATTGACCAAATAGTGCCTTTACACAATTCAAAATGGAGGGATAAAATTTGGACTTGCTGAAGGCATGTCCAAATTCAATCCCCATAAGTCTTAAGTATTGGGTACATAAAACAAGCATACAAATGAAATAATAGTTAAAATATTCAAATGGATTAGTTTGGAAAAGTCTTGGTAAAAATAATTGGTTGACTTGGTCAACCAAGTAGACTTTGAAAGTGCTTTGATGGCTCTAGAAAGTTTGTTAAAGATGTTAAGCCCTATGAACTTAGTCCCAAGCTAACCAAGAGGGGGGGTGAATTGGTATTTTAAAAAATTTCTTTTCACAAAGAATGAAAAATCATAAACCAAATCACACCACAAGAAATAAATGCGGAATTAAAAGTGCGGAAGCAAGAACGCAGAACATTATAGTGGTTCGGTCGACTCGACCTACGTCCACTCCTTGGAGGCACCCTCCAAGTATTGCACTACAAAACGTGACTCTCCTTTAGCCCCCACGGCTAGGCGGAGAAGCCCTCACAAGATCCTCCTTTTTGCCACCCCAGCAAGGCAGAGAACCTACCTCCTTCTGCTTCCTCCTGAAGCTGGCAGAGAACCACAACCAAGAGCAAACTCCTTACCTCTACCGACCCTTCCATGGAAGAGAAACTCTAGACGAAGAACGAGCAGAGCGATCCTTGAAGCAACCCTTGTGAATCCCCTCACAAGCTCCCCCTCACAAGATCCTCTCTCTCTCCCTCTCTCACTTTCTCTCCTCAAGGCCTTCTCAGGTCAAGGCAGCATCCAAAGGTCTTTTAAAACGTTGAACAAGAGCTCTTAAATAGAAGAGCTTCAAAGGAGCTCATTAATTGCAAGTTGCCGACAATATCGTCCAGGTCGATATGGACATCGGCCTGGCCGATCAGTACAAAACTCAGAAGATCAGCCTGGGCATCGCCCTATTTTGGGTGCTGGACGATTGAAATTTAGCTTGATCGTCCTGGCCGATCTTACGATCATCCCGGCCGATTAGTTCAATTCAGAGGAAAATCGTCCTGAGCATCTCCCTGTTTTCATGCTGGCCGATCCCGATCGTCCAGGAGTGACCAAGGATATTGAATATATCGTCCTGGCCGATCCTGCGATCGTCCAGGACGATGTGATCGTATCAATCATCCTTAATTACTTTCCTGATTTGTCTGTTCAATTAAGGCATATTTGTGAATATCGTCCGGGCCGATCAATGATCGTCCAGGCCGATAATTTAAAAATACAATATACCTTAATTATCTATGGCAACTACTTCTTTCTGTTTTGAGCTTATCGTCCTGGCTGATACACGTATCATCCAGGACGATATGTTAATGTCGGCTGCCTTAATTAAGAATCCTTAATTAGACTTTCTATTTTAAGCCTGAGCGTCCAGGACGATGTAAATATCGTCCTGGCCAATATGAGAAAAAATAGAAATTCTAAATCTCTCAAGTGTGTGTGTGTAGGGTTACTTAGCATCAGTTTCTTTGACCATTACAAGTAGACTCAACAAGTGAAAAACAAAAGTATAGACTAACTCAACCCTAAACCTACGCAATCCTGAACTGGCTTCGTTTTGTTTGTCCGATCTTTGATTCCTAAAAAGCTAGAAGCAACAAGCAGTCCAAGAGAAATAGTGTTTGGAAATCATCAAAACATAAGCCATGAAAATAGATTTGCAACAATCTCCCCCTTTTTGATGATGGCAAAACATAAGTAGGAAAATATCAAAAAAAAATCCATTAGAATTTCAAAGTTTCAAACCCAACAACTTTTCCTTCCTCACCCTACTCCCCCTTTTGTCATCACAAAAAGAAGGTCCAGATACAAAAGAAAACACCACTACAAACAAAGACTAACAAGCAAACTACATAAAAACAGGAAACAATCATCAGAAAAACACAGGCTAGAAAAATGAGGGGCGGTGATCATCAGATGGAGGTGGTGGAGGTGGCTGCTGAAAGTAGCTGGCAAGTGAAGTAAACTGAGCATTAAATCAGGTGATGTTTTGGTCATGCTGCTGCTGCTGGTGAGTCATGTAACTGTCAAAGCGGGCTAAGTCCTCCGCGCGATTCTGCTTGTAGCTGGCAATGTCCTCAGAATGTTGCTGCTCCTGTGCAGCAACGTAAGCATCAAAGCGGGTCTCCCAACGATCAAACCTCTCTATCAACTGATCAACTGGTGAGTGCTGGTATAGAGGAACAGGGTCAGGAATGGGAATGGGAGCGGGAGCAGGAGCCTCCTCCTCTCCAGCCCCCCGAGGTTCCTCAGGGTGGAGACGAGTACTGTGAAGGGTACTGAAGGAATTGTTTGAGTAGAAGAGGATTGGGAGGTCGGGAGGTGTAGGATATTGGAGTTGATATTTGGTTTCAAGGAAATAGGCTATGATGTGTCCTAAGGCTAGATTGGGTTTTCTCTTATGACCTGGATCGCGAATTGTGGTTAAATGGTCAATGTACCGAAAGAGCAAGTCGGCAGTATTAAATTCTCTATGAGCCATGATGTAGAAAGTAGTCAGGGAAAGTAAAGGGGTGATGTGGATTCGATCACCGGCTTTTGGAATTATGGAGGTGCGAAGGACATGTTGGATTGTCCTAGCATCTTTGACTAAAGAGCTCGTCTCTCCAACATGAAAATGTGCATTGGTCTGGCGAAGGAAGTGATTTGCCGTTGACCAGTCAAAGTCAGGATCTGAAGCAAATAAGTGCAGCTTATCCCCGGTGGTGGATAGCTGTAAAAGATCAACATAATCCTGATATGTGATTTCAACAGGGCGTCGATTCACATAGGAGGTCAGGGCTATAAAGGTAGGGTTGATGCGAAGATTTGCAAAAAATTCAAAAAGAAGCTCAGTGTAAAAAGGAAAGGTGAGAGAAAGAATGAAGCAAAATGAAGTGTGAGAAAAGAGATCCATTACCGGATATGAAATGTGGGCAGGATTGATGATTCTAGAGACAGTTATCCCACACTCTTTGTAGCGATGGTAGGCAGCTTGATCCTCTGCCTCCCTGAATCGAGGGTCTAGAGTGGCCCTCGAGGAACTCCCAGAAGCCTGTCGAACACGTTTCCCACCATCCATAGAAAAGAGATTAGCAAGAAAACACAAGAGGAGAAAAGGGTGGAAAGTGAGAAATCATGGCTGGAACAACCAGAATTTAAAGAAACGGCCATATCGTCCTGGCCGATCGCAGAATCGTCCAGGCCGATATGGCTCAATAATTACGTACATGCCGATTGGTCAAAAAGGTGGTCCGATCGTCCAGGCTGATCAGATATCGGCCAGGCCGATTAGACACAGGCGATCGTCCCGAGGAGTCGATCCGGACGACCGTTGAAAAAGCAGATCGTCCGGGCCGATTAGGTGTATCATCCAGGATGATGCATAATAATTGATCATACCGACCGAAGTTAAAACATTTTGAATTCTTGCCACGTGTATCGTCCATGACGAACAGTGGATCGGCCAGGATGATTGTCCAATAATGGATCGTCCGGGGCTGAATTTAAAGATTCAAACTTGTTGACACGTTGATCGTCCAGGACGATCCGGTGTATCGGCCAGGACGATGCACATAAATTGCATCGGCCAGATGAAATATTCTATCGGCCAGGACTATCTTCATGATTGCAACAGAGTTCGATCATATCGTCCAGGACGATATAGGATCGTCCAGGACGATGAGTTACAGCAAGCACAGAAAAGTTCAGCAGATGAGATTTTGAAGATATTTTGTCATATCATTTAGGACAATAAAAATATCAGCCAGGATGATGTGACTAGAAATTGAAACCAATGAAAAGATGGTGATGATCAAGCCCTCAAAAATAAAACATTCAAAAAAAAACACAGTAAAAGAAAAGCAAAAACACAAGGAAAATCAAAAAACGAATATTTTTGGATTTTAATATTTCTATTTTTTTTTTTGTTTTAGCAAAGCATTTCATATGATAAAATCTCAAATAGTTTTAAACTTTAGAGTTCCAGGAGATCAAGGAGTTTAACAAATTCAAATCAGAAGAAGGTAGAACACCTGATTCTGTTAACCCTAGATCAGACATCCTTCAGTGTACAAAATTCTTTTGGAAAACAGAAATCTAACTCAGAATAACTAAATATGATACAAAGATCCATTCAAAACTTGTTTACAAAGAACATATCTCATAATTAATAAACCAAAGTAGTTTGTCACAATCATGGAAATTGAAATCAAGTTTTTGAAAGTATCACATAATAAATGAGTTCTCTAAGTTTTAAGAGTTTTAGCAAAGAGAGGATAGCTTGCTTTTAGTGGGCTCGTTTTATGCCTCTTGTCACTTCGAATGGCTCTTTGAGCATCTTTTGATTCTTTGACACACTTTTGTGTATATAGCTTTGTTTTCAATTTGGCTTCATTGGCCTCTTTCCTTTTTAACTCTTGTAATCTAGAAACTCTTTAATATACCCTTAAAAAAAAACTTAGTTGTGAGTATATCCTCCAAATATTAGAGAATAGGAGCTCTCTCTCTAACATAGGGAAGAATAATCCACAACACAAAATCAAAATCATGTGATAAATGCAATGGCAAGATTTCAAAAAACTTGAAAGATATATAAGAACTTTGGCTATTATGCATAAGATAAATTAATGTAGCAAGATAAGAAAAGGATCTTAAATAAAAAGCCATTGGTTAAACTGAATTTAGACTTTTGTTTAGAGAAGAAAATCATACCACTAAACAAAGTCAGAAGGAGGGAAAACATCAATAGTATTACTCCCTTTAACCAATTTAGAAAAGCTAAACACTATCTCCAGAACTTCAAAATCTAAAAGCTTGAAAAGATTCATCATATGGAAGGCCAATTTTAAAGAACAACGTGAAAACAAAACACATAAAAATAAAATGAAAACAAAGAAAACTAAAATAACACAAAGTAAGCACAAAAACAAAATAAAAGATAACACAAAAACTAAAAATTTCAAGTAAGGGATAAGGCAGCGAGTTTAAGCAATTTTGTGCTGTCAGCCTCCTTATGTCCAGTTATCCTATGCTCCCATGAGGTCTTTGGTGAGAGCATACCTGCAAGGCTTAACAATAGTCAGATTTAGGAACCCAAACAAGTTTGGGCCCCTTCTTAGGAAAAGTAAAGTGTAATGCAGATATGGTATGCTGTGAATCATGCATCTTAAGTCTCCACACCCAATGTGTACTACGGTGAATGGTGCAAGTGTGTGAGATGTGTCCTAGCATGCCACATGAGAAATATATAACTCCAGGAAAAGGGTTTCTTAAATGGTTTGAGTTATAATGCCTCTTCCTAGGTTCTGGCTTAGGGTCAAAAGTAGATGTCATCCAATTTTTCTTACATGTATCCAAATCATTTTGAATCCTCAAGTTAGTTTTCTTTAATGCATCATTCTCAATCCTCAAATTCTTCTCAATCTCTTTAGATTTCTTAAGATCAAAATTAAGTGAGGTGTGTGAAACTTTTAATGCCTTATGTTCATCAATTAATTCTGAATGCTTTTTGTTCAACTCATCAAATTCATCAAGAAGAGCCATGTGATTTGAATCAATCGTTGCATGGTCTTTGAGAAAAACTTCATGCTCTTTTTGTAGATTTGAATGTTCTAATTTTAAGCTAACATGTGTCTTCTTAAGTTTTTTGTATGATGCATAGATTGTTTCACAAATTTCAAACAATTTATCATAAGTTGGTTTACATACCTCTTCCTCATCACTTTGATCTTCTCCTATGAAACATAAGTTTGTAGTCTCTTCCTCTAGTTTAGTCTCAGAGGAATCAGTACCAGATTCTGCCCAGAAACCTCTTTGGATTTTCTTCTTGTCCTTCCTAGACTTAGCTTTCTCCTCACCTTTTTCCTTTTCTTTGCTCGAGTGATCTTGAAGTGTAGGACAATCGGCTCTCACATGTCCAGGCTTCCTGCATTCAAAGCAAACAACATCAGAAGATCCTTTAACATATTTATGATCCTTACCTTTTCTCCAACTTTCATGATGCTTTTGTTTCTTCCTTAGAAAGCTTTTGAATTGCCTTGTGATGAAGGCAACTTCATCGCTTTCAGACCCAAAAGATTCAGAATTTGATTTGTGCGCCTTTAGTGCAATTATTTTCTCCTTTTTCTTCTCACCTGCATCAAGATTTCTTTTTTTCACCCCTTGCTCGTAAGCAATGAGTGAGCCAAGTAAGTTATCAATAGAATAGGTGTTCAAATCTTTAGATTCAGTGATTGCAGTGATTTTAGCATCATAAGACGAAGGCAAGCATCTCAAAATCTTGTTAACTTTTTCATAGTTTGAAAGTTCTTTTCCTAGTGCATGCAATGAAGTAACTATCTGAGTAAACCTAGTGTACATGTCAGAAATCGATTCATGAGGTTTCATACAAAAAAGTTCGTAGTCATGCAAGAGAATGTTTAAACGGGATTGTTTAACTTCATTAGTACCTTCATAGGTGATGCACAATTTATCCCAAATCTCTTTACCAGTTTTGCAAGTTGAGACACGCATGTAATCCTCAGATTTTAAAGCACAGAAAAAACAGTTCAAACATTTTACATTCAATTGAGCTAAATCTCGTTCATCGAAAGTCCATTCAGTAAAAGCAACTTCAGTTTTAACACCATTAATTTCACGAGAAGGTGGAGATAACCTTCTTGAATAAGCATCCACATGCGATAATCAGTAGATTGTAAAAATGTTGACATGCGGGTTTTCCAAAAATCAAAAGGTAGGTTATCGAACAGGGGAGGTCGGGTAATAGAGTACCCTTCCGTAGTGTTGCGATTCCCAAGGTTAGCCATGGATCTAATTCAAAAAGTTTTCAAACTTAAATTTTTGAATCCCGCTATGATACCACTTGAAAGTGCTTTGATGGCACTAAAAAGTTCGTTAGGGATGTTAAGCCCTATGAACTTAGTCCCAAGCTAACCAAGAGGGGGGGTGAATTGGTATTTTAAAAAATTTCTTTTCACAAAGAATGAAAAATCATAAACCAAATCACACCACAAGAAATAAATGCGGAATTAAAAGTGCGGAAGAAAGAACATAGAAATTTATAGTGGTTTGGTCGACTCGACCTACGTCCACTCCTTGGAGGCACCCTCCAAGTATTGCACTACAAAACGTGACTCTCCTTTGGCCCCCATGGCTAGGCGGAGAAGTCCTCACAAGAACCTCCTTTTTGCCACCCCGGCAAGGTAGAGAACCTACCTCCTTTTGCTTCCTCCTGAAGCTGGCAGAGAACCACAACCAAGAGCAAACTCCTTACCTCTACCGACCCTTCCACGGAAGAGAAACTCTAGACGAAGAATGAGCAGAGCGATCCTTGAAGCAACCCTTGTGAATCCCCTCACAAGCTCCACCTCACAAGATCCTCTCTCTCTCCCTCTCTCTCTTTCTCTCCTCAAGGCCTTCTCAGGTCAAGGAAGCAGCCAAAGGTCTTTTAAAACGTTGAACAAGAGCTCTTAAATAGAAGAGCTTCAAAGGAGCTCATTAATTGCAAGTTGCCGACAATATCGTCCAGGCCGATATGGACATCGGCTTGGCCGATCAGTACAAAACTCAGAAGATCTGCCTGGGCATCGCGCTGCTTTGGGTGCTGGACGATTGAAATTTGGCTTGATCGTCCTGGCCGATCTTACGATCATCCCGGCCGATTAGTTCAATTCAGAGGAAAATCATCCTGAGCATCGCCCTGTTTTCATGCTGGCCGATCCCGATCGTCCAGGAGTGACCAAGGATATTGAATATATCGTCCTGGCCGATCCTGCGATCGTCCAGGACAATGTGATCGTATCAATCATCCTTAATTACTTCCCTGAATTGTCTGTTCAATTAAGGCATATTTATGAATATCGTCCGGGCCGATCAATGATCGTCCAGGCCGATAATTTAAAAATACAGTATACCTTAATTGTCTATGGCGGCTACTTCTTTCTGTTTTGAGCTTATCATCCTGGCCGATACACGTATCGTCCAGGACGATATGTTAATGTCGGCTGCCTTAATTAAGAATCCTTAATTAGACTTTCTGTTTTAAGCCTGATCGTCCAAGACGATGTAAATATCGTCCTGGCCGATATGAGAAAATACAGAAATTCTAAATCTCTCAAGTGTGTGTGTGTAGGGTTACTTAGCATCAGTCTCTTTGACCATTCCAAGTAGACTCAACAAGTGAAAAACAAAAGTATAGACTGACTCAACCCTAAACCTACGCAATCCTGAACTGGCTTCATTTTGTTTGTTCGATCTTTGATTCCTGAAAAGTTAGAAGCAACAAGCAGTCCAAGAGAAATAGTGTTTGGAAATCATCAAAACATAAGCCATGAAAATAGATTTGCAACAGACTTAGGGTCAAGGGTTGGTTATATTGAGTTCAATTTGATCATATGAACTCAATGGGAGAGGTCGCAAGCTAAGAGAAAGTCATTTGGTTAGAAATTGGTGTTTAAACCCTTAAGGTCCACTTTAGTCAACCATGGTAATCTTAGTAAACCAGGTCAAATCAAAGTGTAGGTTTGGGTCCAATGTTTTCCTAATTAAATTTAGGATCCATTAGAATAGGTTCTGAAGATTGATATGGTAAGGTGATGTTGAATTTAGGGAAAAAGACTAAAAACCCCTTTATAGGGCACTTTGGTCATTTTGACCCCTAGTCCACCCTAGGTCAAACAGGGTCCATGAAAGTTTAGGTTATTGATCAAAAAGTCATGAAAAAGGTCATGTGTATTGTTGGGAGGTTTGGAAGGGGTCTCCAGGTCAAATTTCATTAGATGGCATGTCTAGTGGCATAGGCTGTAAATATTTAAAGGTTTTGTAGCCTATTAAAAATGATTTTGTTTTTAGGGGTAGGAACCTCAGAATGGGTTCTAATTTGGAGGGTTGGAACTAGAAATATTTCATAGTAATATAAAATTGATAGACCTTTTTTTAGGGGAAACCCACCGAGGGGCCTACATATTAATATAGAAAAATTAGTACAAGGTCCTTAAAGGGTCCTCAAGCTCATTATTGCTCAAAAAAGCTACAAAAAAAACCTATTTGCTCAAGGTTCCTGTTATCAAAAGGTACAAGAAAACCTAGGTACATGTTATGGTACATAAGAATGAGCACCCAAAAAAATATTAGAGAATCGAAAAATAGCGACCAGATCTAGCTTCCCTTTAAAGATATGATCAATATGCTCACCTATCAAAGAGGGATACCGTAAAACAAAATATAACACAAATGGGATAGGGAAAAAATAAAAACATATAAGGAGATAACAATAGCTATAATTATAAAAAATAGTCCAAACTTCCATATAGATAGTATTCAAAGTCAAATCGGAACCCAACCAGCAACACATAACCCCAACCAAACAGCCATAGAAATGATAGCACAAGTAAATATAGACTAAGGATACCACCATCCTACCACAGCCCATAAGAGAACTAAAGCAGCAACAAAGAACCATCAGCCTGGGCCAAAGTAATAAGAGGAAAAACCAATCATTACAATGAGAATCACTATCAGAATAGAGTAGGAAACCGAGAGGAGTCCCACCAAAGCATAGCAGAACAAACCAAATAGCCCAACCCACCAAAAGATACAATAAATTCCAACTAGTGTAAGAGACCTAGGAGTCTAATAATAATAAGAAGAAACCAGAAAGAATAAAGCCCAGGACAACAAGCAATAAAAAATAGATCCAAAGTAAAATAGTAGTAGCCTCCCTCTAATTCCAAATCCAAACATAGAGTAAACAGGAACCAAATCCAAGATATCCCACGAGCAACACAAAAATTAACTCACACGTATTGATACAGAACCTCGGCCAGCATTGATTAAACAAACATAAAAAACTGCACTGCAAAGTCTACCTCACAACCAAAACCGCACGATGACCCAACTAACAAAAATGTTGAATACTACTGCAACCAGTACAAAACCAACACCAAATCGAGGAGACAGAAAGTAAGAAATGATCCCAACAAAAAATAGAAGCCAAGGCCCCAACCACCAGTAAAAATTAGAATCTAACATAAGGCATACCAATCTTATCAAGCCTTAAGAGACCCCACAAGGGGATAGATAAATTATTAGTAGTAAAATCAGTCATAAAGTGCATATCTTTCCCCTAATAGACAAGCCAGATAGCAGAGGCATTACCAGCCTTATGAATCAGAGAAATAAAAGAATTCATAAAAATCAACAAATTCTTAATCTCCCTAACCAAATAAAATAAAGAGGAGTTACAAACTAACTCATCAGTACCATTTAATAATTGATAACAAAATTTAGAAGCCACCTCAATAATAATGTTAGTTAAATCCAAAGAGATGCAAATCCTTAAACCATAGAGAAGATCCATAATGATAGCTTTGTTAACATCACAGTTCTATAAAGGACCAGTAAAGGCCAAAATGAGGTTATCCAAATTATCTCTGATAACCCCACCACAGGCCAAAGAGGACCCAAGACAAGCACCATCCATTAAGCTTATATAAATTAGTAGGGAGTTTATAGCAACAAATATACCTATCATTGTTAGGAGGAGGCTCCTCCTCAAGCTTAATACGGAAAGAAGGAGAAAAAAAAAGAATTTCTTAAAATTCTTTTGAGAAAGTAAATTAACCGAATAAAGAGCCGCTACTTTGTCGTTCACATTTTGGATAAACCTCTAGTTATTCATACCAACATCATTAAAAATAGAATTATTTCTATCCAACCATAAATACCAAGGAATAAGAGAAGGAATCACATTTCTAATATGCCCTTTAGACTTGATAAACCAACAATTAAATAAGGCATAAATAGACATTTTAGCATTAAAGCAATTCAATTGGAACATATCATCAAAATAAATCCAGGTTTTGACAGCTAATGGACCAAAAATAAAAACATGATGCATGGTATCAAGATGATAACAACATTGACATTTGGATGTTAAGATAAAACCTTTTTAATTAAATTATCATCCGTGGGGATAAGCTTATGTAAAATTCTCCAAATAAAGGCAGCAACAGTGGAAGGAATACTTTTATGCCAAATAAGGGAAAAAATATTGATCACCTCATTCTTGGCTCTAATGGTATGCCAAGCATCCTTGAGTCCAAAAACACTGTCTTTGGATAAACCACAAAGCAAAACATCTTGAGCTTCTATATTAAGAGGAAGATTCAAAATTTATTAAATAATAGAATCAGGAAAAACATTAGCTAGCTTATCATAATCCCAACTATTATCAGAGAAGAAAAAGTTCACCTTAACCACCAAATTGGAAGAGAAGCTAGTAAGGGAATAAATAGATTGACCCCCCAACCAAAGGCCTTGCCAAAAGAAAATGTCACTACCACCAAGCCCCCAATTCAGAAAGGGTTCAACCACCCATTTTATTTGGCACATTCTTTTCCAAACCATAGAATCACCTTGCTTAAAGAAATAAGTAGACAGATGTTTTCCCACATAATACTTGGCAAACATATATTTAGCCCAAAAATTCACTTTATCATGAAAATTGTACCACAACTTAAAAGAGAAAACACAATCCAAATCTTTCATACTCTTAATGCCCAAAGCTCCTTCATCCAAAACACCACAACATTTGTCCCAAGAAGACCAAATGATTTTGGAGTTAGTACTAGAACCTTACCAAAAGAATTTGTTAAAAAGTTTATCAATCTTGTTGCAAATAGCTTGAGTAGGAAGAAGAGCTTGAAAAATATAAACCGGCAAAGAGCAAAGAACACTCCGGATTAAAGTAAGATGAGCCCAAAACTCAGGAAGTTAGAATCCCATGACATAATATTGTTCTGCACCTTAGTAATTAAATCATCAAATAGAAAGGACTTCTTCTTGCATTTATAAAAAGGCACTCCAAGGTACTTAATAGGAAAAGTACCATGAACAAAACCAGAAGCATTCTAAATTCCCAAAATACAAACAGTATGCATTTTATTGGATGGAAAAAAACAACACATTTGTTTGTTTCGGCCACTAATCATTTCAAAATAGTTACAAAAATTCATAAGAGTCTTAACCCTATTAACATAAGCATCAGTAAAAATAATAAAATCATCAGCAAAACAAAGGTGAGAAATGGGGAAACCCCCCTTTGTTCTAAAATGGAGGATATGAAAATTATCAAAAATTTTAGCAAGGCCTCTAGAAAAATAATCAACTGCAATGATAAAAAGAGGCTGAGATATGGGATAAACTTGTCTAAGGCCATGAGACAAATTAAAAAAACCATTACTTTTACCATTAACAATGATAGAAAAATGAGAATTCTCAATGAAATTCTTAATAAGGTTAGTAAACTTCATGTCCAAACCAAACAATTTCATAACATTGTAAAGAAAATCCCAACAAATGTTATCATAAGATTTGGAAATATCAAGTTTTAAAATCATGTTGCCACCTCTAACCTTAAAATCCAGATCATGGCACAATTCCTGGGCTAGATGAATATTCTAAGAAATGCCCCTACCTTTAACAAACCCCATTTGATGAGGAGAGATAATTTTATATAAGAAAATGGTTAAACGATTCATAAGGATTTTGGAGATCAATTTATTAAAAAAAGTGCAAAAGATTAATAGGTCTAAAATCATTCCAGTGACAAACATGAGTCTTTTTAGGAATAAGCATAATAGAGGTAGAGGTAAAAAAAACTTAGGAATAGAACTACCAACAAAAAAAGTCTTTTACAGAAGAGTAAAGGTCACCACAAATGATTTGCCAGGTATGTTGAAAAAATTTTGTGGTCAATCCATCTGTCCCTGCCACAAAATCTCCATTCATACCAAGAACCATCTCTTTGACCTCCTCAAGAGAAGGAGTTTTTGAGAGAAATTCATTATCTTCAAGAGAAATAAGATTAGGGATAATATCAGGATTATCAATAGCAACCGATCTAAAACCTTTGTTTAGATAATTATGAAAATGATTAACAGCAAGATTGGCAATATCCAAAACATCCTCAGAATTGGTACCATCATCACGAGTAATTTTGAGAATAGAGTTTTTAGCACGCTTTCTCTTAACCAGAGCATGAAAGTACTTGGTATTTCTTTCACCTGTAATAAGATGTTTTGCAATAGTTTTTTGTTTCCAAAAGATCTCCTCCTTAGCTTGTAATTTATAAAAACTATCCTTAGCATTTCTCAAGAGACTAAAATTCTCATCATAAGGAGTAACTTGAAATTAATTCTCAATAGTGTTAACAAACTCTTCAGCATTTAAGATGTTAGAAAAAAAACATTTAAAAAATATTTTGATTCCACCAATTCAAAACTTGTTTAAGCCTTTTAAGCTTAAACCTAAACCTCCTCATACCCATGATAAAGTTATTCGGATGTAAAAGAGACCTCCAATTATCCTTAACAAAATCCATAAAGGAATCATGGAGCAACTACATGTTTTGAAATCTAAATTGAGAGGGAAAATTAATATGCCTATTCTTAATATAAATGAGCAACAGAGAGTGATCAGAAAGAGTTCTACTCAAATGTTCAACAGAAGTAGAATAAAAAATATTAATCCAGTAATCATTAAATAAAACCTGATCCAACCTTTGCCATAAGTGCCCACAGTTCCAAGTAAATGTATTACCAGAAAAACCAATATGCACTAAGTTGCAATCCATAGTCATATCATTAAAATCTTGCATAGAATGGTAGATGGGGGAAGATCCCCTTAAACATTTAGCAGGAGAAGAAATAGTATTAAAGTCCCCTCCAAAAAGCCAAGGCCAACAACAACTACTATGAAACTGGATAAGTTTCTCCCATAAAATTTTCCTCAAATAGTGGGAAGAGGCCGCATAAACAAAGGAGGCATAGCATTGAGAATTTACTACCTCAATATTTCAGTGTAAAACTTGATTGAAATCACCAATGACATCTATATGAATAATATCCTTCCAAAGAACCCAAATCTTGTTAGCAACATTAGAAATAGCATGTTTAAAACCTAAAGATCTAGCTTTATTAGCCAATTTAGCATAAGAAATAAAAGGCTCTAATAAAATGAGAATAAAGATATTTTAAATACAACATAAGTTCTTAACACGTAATTTAGAAGAGGAACATCTAATGCCCCAAACATTCCAGATGATAGAGTTAAACATAGAAAATAAGATTAATGACTAGTATGTGATCGAGTAGTTCTAAGCATTTGTATAATAATGATCTTTTTTTCCTCCCTCTCTTACTTTTGAACTTGATATAACAAGTGTCGTTATCATCTTTAGCAAAACATTTAGCCATAATGTCCATGTCATCAGTATCAGTAAAAGTATTGCTATGATAATGAGTATTTAATGAGAAATTAATCTCATTATTCATACCTTCCTGCCCCTCAAGCCGATGCAGATCACCCTCCTTAGCCAAAGTAACTTCTCCTTTCTCAATATTATTACTTGGGTCATTATCAACAAGATTCTCCACTAAAATTTTAAGGCCAGCCACCTGATCATTCATAATAGTGTGATATTGCAAATCATTAGTATAAGTAGCATCTAATAAGGCCACCTCCATATCAATTAAATTTGTAGCACAAGGATTAGAAGAAGAAGAAGAAGAAGGGAATTTATTTAAATTAGGAATGATAGGAAACATTTGGTTCCTCCAAATTTTGAGAAGCACTTAGCATCCAGATTGAGGTTAACTTTTTTATCGATTAGAGGATCAACACCATTGAGTGAGGAAGATTAAGTAGCAGCAACATAATCCGGTGCCTTCGCACCACTATCTTTAGTAGTAACCATATTAGAAATGACTTTATCACTATTTTTAAAAAGATCTTCCATAACCAAATTAGAAATGACTTTAGCACTATTAGTCAAGAGATCTTCCTGAACCAAGGAAGTTTTGGAAGGCTTTTTCTCTCTCCTAAGATGCGGATGAAGCTTGTAACACTCGTTAAAGTCATGCCCATGCATCTTATAATGAGAGAAAAAAATAAGTAAATTCTCAAATTCCACTTTCTGAAAATATCCATTTAATTCAGAACCAATCCAAATCTTATTAGGGTGTTTTTTTTAGATATCTAGCTCAACTAAAACATGGGCCACACACGAACATGAAATAGAAGTTGTTGCTTGATCTGTTTGCAATGGCCTACCAAGAATAGAAGCTAAACCAAAAAGAATTTGCATGTTGAAAAAATGAAGCATACTGTTGGGGAAGGAAATCCACACTGGAGTGAATGGAGCTTCCTCACGGACATCAAAATCTAGTGTCAGTTTGAGTAATCTCATTTGGCATGCCTGAATATAGTAGGATCTCTAGGAAACAAATATGACTATAATTTAAATTGTTGGTCAATTAAATCATAACATGTCTCGAATCAAGTAAACTAATATGGAATGATCTTAAAAGCTTCAGGTTAATGAAGAACTTATTTTAAGAGAGAGAAGCTCCATAATTTTAGTGAGAAAAGTAATGATATTTTGAAGTTTCGTATTCTCGCTTTTTGCGTTCGCCCCTGATGGCGGTGGCGGATGGTCGGCGTCCGCCCTCCAATGGCGTCGGAGATAGTTGACTTGTCGGTTCAACTTCAGTCAGGGTCCCTCCTCGTATCATTCATTCTATTTCTCCTCCAACATTTGGTGATTCAAACAAGGTTTTTGATCTGGATTTTAAAGGAAGGTTTAAATCTGCTAAACCTTTGGTTATCAGGGAAGGTGCTCTCTAGTCTCCTAAGAAATAGTCGGGATGCGTTGGAAAGGGGAAGAAGGTGATGTTTGAAGAATCTATAACCAGAACCAGTAAAAATAACATCTTGGAGGAAGATTGCTCATGAAGAAAGGTGATTGTAACACCTGTTGAAGGAAATTTTGATTTTGTGGAGAATCCCTTTTTGGGATCTGATAAGGCATTGTCTTCTAGCTGTGATGTGGGAAGAGAAGGAGCTGTAAAGCAAGTTATTGGAAAAACTAGTTTCGCACAAGAAAATGGAGATCTGGTAATAGTAAGAGAATGTGAATCTGTCAATCTGGGCAATTGTGGTAACAAGGAGGATATAATTCCTCCGCATCCTGTGATAGGGAATGTATGGAATATAAAGTCTAAAGTTAAAATCATTGACTTCGATTATGGAGAAGGTTTCTCTGAAGATGGTACAGTCAAGCTTCATCAACAAAGTGAAAAGGAAAACTCTGATAGATTAATGAAAGCTCTGGTAGTCAAGGTGTTTGGTGAAAACACTCCTTACCACGTCATAGGTTCCAAGCTAAGAAGACAGTGGAACGTTTTTGGGAGATTTCATATGACTCTACTTGGTGGAGGATGGGTTCTATATGCATTTGAAGATCAAGAAGCTATGGACTCTATTTTGAAAAGTGGACCTTGGTATGTTGATGGTTGTATTGTTGGTCTTGAAAGGTGGACACCAGATTTCAATCCATCTACGCTCAAAAGTTTGACAGCACCTGTTTGGATTAGACTTCCTAATCTTCCTCTTCAAAGCTGGGACAAGATCAATGTCTGTAGAATATCTTCGTATGTTGGCATTCCATATATGATCGATGAGAATATGTTTCAGTGGGGGAGACGAGAATATGTCAGGGTGTGTGTGAAATTGAAACTAGATGGCAAAATACCGTCAGGTGTATGGGTGGAAGGCTCGTTAGGGAAGTTCTATCAAAAAATTTGCTATGAAAAAATGCCTAGTATTTGTTACAAATGCGGGAAGATTGGTCACTTAGAGAAGTTTTGTTTGGAACAAAATGTTCAGAAAAATGTTATCAGGACTGCTCCGTTGGCTGTTGCAGAAACAGTGGAATCTATGTCAAAGGATTCTACTCAGGCGGCGAATGAAGGAAATAAAAATAAGGAAGAGGAATACGGTCCATGGATTCACGTGGACTATAGTAAGAAGAATTGTAGACCAATCAGGTTTCAAAATAAATGGTTATGGCAACCTATGATTGAAGATAAATCAAAAAAAGTGGGAGTTACAAATCATCCAGTTACTAAAGACATTGACCTCGGTAAAATGGATAATGCCAGCATGATAGAGAAGCCTATTGCAGTTTCATCAATAAAGGAAACTAAGGTTGCCAGCATAGATGGAAGTGGAATTACAACAGGTGAAAGTTTATGCAAATCCAATCAATTTGATGTTCTTAACAGCCTAAGAGAAGAAGGAGAGATTGAAGAAAATGATCAAGAAGGATCTGTTATGGGTAATTTACCTGAGAATCCTATTTCAGAAGGAGAAACAGAATTTGGTGGAGAGGTGAACAACTTGGGAGATCAATTCAGCTTTGAAGAAGGTGGTTCAAAAAAAGGAAGAAGAAAAGGGGTCAAACAACAAAAAAAATTTGGTACCTATTAAACTTAACCTGAGAAGTAGGAAGTTGGAAGGAGATGGAAGCTCAAAGGTTGGGGACCTTTTCCCCTTGAATCTTTAATGTCTGCAATTGGTTTCTGGAATTGTAGAGGAGCTAGGAAATCTAAAGCTTCTCTATATGCGAGGGAGTTCATTAGGGAGAATAATTTGTTCTTCCTAGGATTGGTAGAGACAAAAATTTCTTCGGTAGACAAGAAGTCTGTTAGTTCTTTGGTGGGAGAAGGATGGGATTACTGTCATGTTCCATCTTAAGGTCTTTCTGGAGGCATCCTGGTTATTTGGAGGTATGATCTGGCCAAATTTAATATACTTGGAAATTCATCTCAATTCCTTATTGGTGATCTCAATATCATCAATAAAGGCACATGCAGAATTGCTACTATCTATGGTAGCAAGGATGTTTATAGAAGAAGGAAGTTGTGGAAGGACATGGAGCAATTTATGACCGTTGATATCCCTATGGTATTAGGGGGTGACTTTAATTGTTTGCTTTCCAAGGAAGAGAAGAAAGGTGGAAGGAATTTTGTTTTTGGTTTGGGACCAAGGGAGATGAAATCATTTATTACTAATAATGATTTACACGAGGTGACTTGTGTAGGTCCTAAGTATACTTGGTGTAACAGCAAGAGAGGAGCTGAGAGAGTTCTAGAGAAGTTGGATAGATGCTTGGTTAATGCAAATGCATTTAATTCTTCCTACAGGCTTGTGGTAAAGCACTTGACAAGATTGGCTTCAGACCATTGTCCTATTATGCTAAAATTGTTGAACTTCAGTCCTCCTAAGAAGATTCTAAAATTTGAAGAGGTATGGATTACTATTCCGGCTTCAGTTGCTGTAGTCAACAAATCCTAGAAGAAAAATACAAGAGGAGACCCGTCTTAGATTTTGAATACCAAACTCAAGAGATCTTTAAGAGATCTTTTTTATTGGAGTAAGGCTAAGTTCAAGACTCTAAATGAACAAAAAGAAGAACTTAAAATTGAAGTGCACAAGCTGCAAGAATTAGAAGCAGAGATTGGCTTTTTGTCGGTGGAAGAGCAGTGGATCTTGAGAGATAAAATGGAAGAGCTGAATACAACTATGGCTCGGTTAAACACTTGGTGGAGACAAAGAGCAAAAATTAAATGGATGGTTGAGGGGGAGTCCAATTCCAAGTTCTTTCAAGTTTATGCAAGTGCTAGAAGAAATTCCAACTACATTCATAAATTCATAAATGAACAAGGTGAGATGGTTGAAGAACAAAGAGACATTGAAGATGTTTTATTCCAGTATTTTGACAGTAAATGGGAAGAGAGGAGCTGAATTATGGAGGAATGGCCTGATACTTTGTCAAATCTAAATGATGAAGATAGAAGAATGTTAGATAGAGATTTCACTTTTGAAGAATTGGAAAAGGTGATAAAAGATTTGAAGAAAAATATTGCTCCAGGTCAAGATGGTATGTCATACTCTTTTTTTAAACATTATTGGCACATAATCAATAAAGATTTATGGAATGCTTTGGATCACTTTTTCAAGTTTGGGAAGTTGAATAGTAGTTAGAAAAATACTAATATTGTTTTGATTCCCAAAACTAAAAATCCTTTAACTCCTTCAAGCTATAGACCAATTAGCCTTTGCAACTCGGTTTACAAAATTGTTGCTAAGATTCTTCTCAATAGAATTTTGTTGGTGATTCCAAAGATTATCTCAGTTGAGCAGGCGGCGTTTCTTAAGGGCAGATCTCTCTCGGATCATATTCTTCTAGCTCAAGAGATGTTCCATAAGTTTAAACATTCCAAATCCAATAAAGGGTTGGTAGCTTTCAAAGTTGACATGGAACAGGTATATGACTCTATGGTTGGAAAACTCTTAATAAAATCTTTGGCTACTTTGGTTTTCCTATTAAATTTGCTAATTTGGTTATGGAATGTATAAGTGATCCAAAGTTCTCAATTATCATTAATGGGTCTCTTACTAGAATGATTGAGGCCAAAAGTGGTTTCCGTCAAGGATGTCCACTTTCTCCTTTTTTATTTGTGATGTGTGCTCAATTACTCTCAAATGCCTTTAGTCAAAGAGGGAATTCTATAAGAATTGGTATCTCTACCAATGGTCCAAAGGTATCTCACTTACTGTATGCTGATGATATCATCATCTTCTCTAATGGCCAAATGAAATCTATCAAAATTATCAAAGATATCCTTAATGACTTTTGTGGATGGACGGGTCAAAAAATCAATTGGCATAAATTGGGAATCCTTTATGGTAAATATGTGAGAACTAGAAGAAGGAAGAAAATTTCTAAAGTTCTGAATTGTAAAGAGGTTAAAAAATTTATTTACTTGGGCATTAAGGTCACTCTAAGAAGATTGGCTAGAACTGATTTTCAGTTCATCATTGACAAAGTAATGAGTATGTTGGGTGTATGGGGCAATAAGCTCATTTCACTTGCTGGTAGATTAACCTTGGCAAGTTCAGTATTATTATCTTATCCTTCTTTCCTTTCTTCTCACTCTTTGTTTCCAAAACAAATTTTGTATGAAGTGGACAAGATTTGCAGGAATTATATCTGGAATAAAAATGATGGGTCTGCTGGGATGCATTATGCCAGCTTGGAATTGTTGTGCAAATCGAGAAGATATGGGGGTCTTGGTTTAAATTCTTGCTCTAAAAAAGTTGGGCCGTTAAGAGCTAGATTGGCTTAGAGATATAATCAATGTAAGGATTCCCTTATGCATAAATTCCTGTTTCCGAAATATGGGTTGATTGTGAGAGAAGCTTCAGCTGCTGGAAAGAATTCTTCTTCTTGGAAGCTTATATGTAATGGAGGTAAATTCTTGAAACCCATTACTAGATGGTTGGTTGGTAATGGGAAAGATATCAGTGAAAGTTCGTTCGGGATGTTAAGCCCTATGAACTTAGTCCCAAGCTAACCAAGAGGGGGGGTGAATTGGTATTTTAAAAATTCTTAAGACAAAGAAATAAATTCACAAACCAAATCACACCACCAAACCAAATGCGGAATTTAAAAGTGCGGAAGCAAAAATAAGAACACAAGATTTATAGTGGTTCGGTCGACTCGACCTACGTCCACTTCTTGGAGGCACCCTCCAAGTATTGCACTACAAAACGTGACTCTCCTTTAGCCCCCACAGCTAGGCGGAGAAGCCCTCACAAGAAACTTCTTTTTTCCACCCCGGCAAGGCAGAGAACCTACCTCCTTTTTGCTTCCTCCAGAAGCTGGCAGAGAACCACAACCAAAGGCAAAACTCCTTACCTCTACCGACCCTTCCACGGACGAGAAACTCCAGACGAAAGACAAGCAGAGCGATCCTTGAGCAACCCTTGTGAATCCCCTCACAAGCTCCCCCTCACAAGATCCTCTCTCTCTCCCTCTCTCTCTTTCTCTCCTCAAGGTCTTCTCAGGTCAAGGCAGCAGCCAAAGGTCTCTCAAAAACGTTGAAGAAGAGCTCTTTAAATAGAAGAGCTCAAGAGGAGCTCATTAATTGCAAGTAGCCGACTTTATCGTCTAGGCCGATATGGACATCGGCCTAGCCGATTAGTACAAATCAAGGAAGATCGGCCAGAGCACAGCCCTGGGAACAGTCCTGGACGATTGAAATTTGGCTTGATCGTCCTGGCCGATTAGTTCAAATAAGAGGTAAATCGTCCTGAGCACAGCCCTGGGAACAGTCCTGGCCGATTGAAATTTGGCTTGATCGTCCAGGCCGATCTCACGATCATCCTGGACGATATGATCGTATCAATCATCCTTAATTACTCCCTTGATTTCCTGATCAATTAAGGCATAATTTGGTAATTTCGTCCTGGCCGATCCTGGAATCGTCCTGGACGATAATTTAAAATTCTGTATGCCTAAACTGTCTAAGGCGGCTATCTCTTTCTATTTTGAGCTTATCGTCCTGGCCGATACACGTATCGTCCAGGCCGATATGTTAATGTCGGCTACCTTAATTAAGAATCCTTAATTAGACTTTCTGTTTTAAGCTGATCGGCCCGGACGATATAAATATCGGCCGGGCCGATGTGGGCAAAAACAGAATTTCTAAGCCTCTCAAGTGTGTGTGTGAAGGGTTACTTAGCATCAGTCTTTTTGATTTAATACAAGTAGACTCAAAAGGTGAAAAGTAAAATTACAGACTGACTCAACCCTAAACCTACGCGATCCTGGACTTGGCTTCCTCTTGATCGTCCGATCTTCGATTCCTGAAAAGTTAGAAGCAACAAGTAGTCCAAGAGAAATAGTGTTTGTCAATCATCAAAACATAAGCCATGAAAAAATAGATTTGCAACAATCTCCCCCTTTTTGATGATGGCAAACACAAGTAGGAAAAATTCATTAAAACACCGCAAGGTTTACAAAATCCAAGACCAAACAGCTTTTTCCTACACCCTACTCCCCCTTTTGTCATCACAAAAAGCGGGTCTAGAAACACAAGAAAAAGACTAACAAGCACACTAAAAAGACAGGAAACAATCAACATAAAATACAGACTAAAACAACGAGGGATCCAGATCATCAGATGGAGGTGGTGGAGGTGGCTGCTGAAAGTAGGTGGCAAGTGAGGTGAACTGAGCATTGAACCAGGCGATGTCCTGGTCATGCTGCTGCTGCTGCTGAGTAACGAAACTGTCAAATCGGGCTAAATCCTCAGCGCGGTGTTGCTCGTAGCGGGCAATGTCCTCTGAGTGTTGCTGCTCCTGAGCAACAACGTAGGTGTCAAACCGAGTCTCCCAACGGTCAAATCTCTCAATCAACTGATCAAAGGGTGAGTGCTGGTGGAGAGGGACAGGATCCGGAACGGGAGCGGGAGCGGGAGCCTCCTCCTCTCTAGCCCCCCGACCTTCCCCATCTCCTGGGTGAAGACGAGTACTATGAAGTGCAGTGAAGGAATTGTTTGAGTAGTAGGTAGGGTGACGGTTAGGATGATTAGGGTATTGGAGATTGTATTTGGTTTCAAGGACATAGGCAATGATGTGTCCTAAGGCTAGATTGGGCTTTCTCTTATGGCCTGGGTCGCGAATTGTAGTTAGGTGATCGATGTAGCGAAAGAGTAGATTAGCGGTATTGAATTCTCTTTGGGCCATAATGTAGAAAGTAGTGAGGGACAGTAGAGGGGTGATGTGAATCCGGTCCCCGGCTTTTGGGATTATGGATGTGCGAAGGACATGTTGGATTGTCCTAGCATCTTTGACCAAAGAGCTAGTCTCTCCAACATGGAAATGTGTATTGGTTTGACGAAGGAAGTGATTCGCCGTAGACCAGTCAAAATCAGGATCAGTGGCTATTTGGTGCAGCTTATCCCCAGTGGTGGATAGCTGTAGAAGATCAACACAGTCCTGATATGTGATTTCGACAGGGCGTCGATTCACATAGGAGGTCGTGACTGTGAAGGTGTGGTTAATGCGTAGGTTAGCAAAAAATTCAGCGAGAAGTTCGGAAGAGAAAGGGAAGGCGAGAGTGAGTATAAAACAAAGAGAGGTGTGGGCAAAAAGGTCCATTACCAGGTATGAGAGATATGCTGGATTGATTATCCGGGACAGGGTAATGCTACTCTCTTTGTAGCGATGATAGGCAGCTTGATCTTCTGCCTCCCTGAATCGAGGGTCTAGAGTCGCCCTCGAAGAACTCCCAGATGCCTGACGAATACGTTTCCCACCAGCCATCTGAGAGAGGTAGCAGGAAAACACAAAAGAGTTGAAGGAAGAGGGTGAGAAAAATGGCTGGAATTGGCCTGAATTTAAAGAAACGACCCTATCGTCCTGGCCGATCGCAGCATCGTCCAGGCCGATAGGGTACAATAATTGCGTACAGGCCGATTGGTCAAAAAGGCGGTCAGATCGGCCGGGCTGATCAGATATCGGCCAGGCCGAATAGACACAGGCGATCGGCCCGAGGAGTCAGGCCGAATGACCGTTGAAAAAGCAGATCGTCCGGGCCGATTAGGTGTATCGTCCGGGATGATGCACAATAATTGATCGTACCGGCCGAAGTTAAAACGTTTAAAATGCTTGCCACGTGTATCGTCCAGGACGAACAGTGGATCGGCCCGGCCGATGGTCCAATAATGGATCGTCCGGGGCCGAATTTAAAGATCAAAACGTACTGACACGTGGATCGTCCAGGACGATCCAGTGTATCGTCCAGGACGATGCACATAAAATGCATCGGCCAGACAAAATATACTATCAGCCAGGACTATCACCAAGAGTTCGATCAAATCGTCCAGGACGATATGGGATCGTCCGGGACGATGAGTTTATTGTTTTCAAACAAAAAGGTCAGCAGATGGATTTTGAACAGAATTTGTCATATCGTCCAGGACGATAAGGGTATCGGCCCGGACGATGTGACAAGAAATTGAAATCAAGAGGTGAAGGCTGATGATCAAGACTCTCAAAAAAAAAAAACAAAAAAAAACAGTCAAAACAAAAAAAAATAAAAAGGGATAATGAAAAATCAAAAATGAATATTTTTTTTTGGATTTTAATTTTTCTAAATTTTTTTGTATTTATGGAGGCATCATATGAGAATTCTTTTTCAAAAAGTTAAACTTTTAGAGTTCCAAGAGATCAGAAAGTTTAACAAATCTCAATTAGTAGAAGGTAGAACATCCGATTCTGTTAACCCTAGATCGAACATCTTTTAGGGTACAAAATTCTTTTGGAAAACAAAAAAATCCAGCTTAGAATAACTAATAGGGATAATAAGATCCATTCAAAGCTTGTTTACAAAGAAAATATCTCATATTTAATAAACCAAAGTAGTTTTTCTCAATCATGAAAATTGAAATTAAGTCTTTGAAAACATCACATAATTAATGAATTATCTAAGTTTTAAGAGTTATATCAAAGAGAGAATAGCTTGCATTTAGTGGGCTCATTTTATGCCTCTTGTCATTTGATTTGCTCTTTTGAGCATCTTTTGATTCTTTGATACACTTTTGTGTATATAGCATTCTTTTCAATTTTGGCTTCATTGGCCTCTTTCCTTTTTAACTTTTGCAAGCTAGAAATTCTTTAATATACCCTTAAAAAAAACTTAGTTGTGAGTATATCCTCCAAATATTAGAGAATAGGGGCTCTCTCTCTAACATAGGGAAGAACAATCCACAACACTAAATCAAAAACATGTGATAAATGCAATGGCAAGATTTCAAAAGCTTGAATGATAACTAAAAACTTTGGCTATTATACATAAGATAAATTAATGTAGCAAGATAAGAAAAAGATCTTAATTAACAAGCCATTAGTTAAACCGAGTTTAGACTTTTGTTTTAGAGAAGAAAAATCATACCACTAAAAATAGTCTAAAGGAGAGAAAACATCAACAGAAAACTCCCTTTAACCAATTTTGAAAAGCTAAATCACTGTCTCCAAAAACTCCAAAATTTAAAAGCTTGAAAGGATTAATCATATGGAAGGCCGAATTTAAAGAGCAGCGAGTAAACAAAACAAAACAAAACAAAACAAATGAAAAATAAAGCAAACTAAAATCAATACAAAGTGAGCATACAAACTAGAAGAAAAGTAAAAAAAAAGACACACAAAACTAATGTTTCAAGCAAGTGATAAAGCAGCGAGTTTAAGCAATTTTTGAGCTGCAAGCCTCCTTATGTCTAGTTATCCTATGCTCCCACGAGGACTTTGGTGAGAGCATACCTGCAAAACTCAACAACAGTCAGATTTAGGAACCCAAACAGGTTTGGGATCCTTCTTAGAAAAAGTAGAATGTAATGCAGGTAAGGTATGCTGTGAATCATGCATTTTAGGTCTCCACACCCAATGAGTACTACGATGAACGGTGCAAGTGTGTGAGATGTGTCCTAGCATGCCACATGAGAAACATCTAATTCCAGGAAAGGGATTTCTTTGATGATTTGAGTTATAATGCCTCTTCCTAGGTTTTGGCTTAAGATCAATAGTGGAAGTCATCCGGTCATTTTGAATCCTCAAATTTGTTCTCTTTAAGGCATCAATCTCAATCCTCAAATTTTTCTCAAGATCTTTAGATTTCTTAAGATCAAAACTAAGTGAGGTGTGTGAAACTTTTAATGCATTATGTTCATCAATTAAATCCAAATGTTTTTTGTTTAACTCATCAAATTCATCAAGAAGAGCCATGTGATTTGAATCAATCGTTGCATGGTCTTTGAGAAACACTTCATGCTCTTTTTGTAGATTCAAATGTTCTAATTTTAGGCTAGCATGAGTTTTCTTAAGTTTTTTGTATGATGCATGAATTTTTTCACAAATTTCAAACAATTCATCATAGGTTGGTTTACATACCTCTTCTTCATCACTTTGATTTTCTCCCATGAAACACAAATTCGTAGTCTCTTCCTCTGGTTCAGTCTCAGAGGAATCAGTACCAGATTCTGCCCAAAATCCTCTTTGGATTTTCTTCTTCTTGTCCTTTCTTGACTTGGCTTTCTCCTCACCTTTTTCCTTTTCTTTGCTTGATTGATCTTGAAGTGTAGGGCAATCAGCTCTCACATGTCCAGGTTTCTTGCATTCAAAGCAAACAACATCAGAAGATCCTTTAACATATTTGTGATCCTTACCTTTCCTCCAATTTTGATGATGCCTATGTTTCTTCCTTAGAAAGCTTTTGAATTGCCTTGTGATGAAGGCAACTTCATCGCTCTCAGACCCGGAAGATTCAGAATTCGATTTGTGCGCCTTCAGTGCAATTGTTTTCTCCTTTTTCTTCTCACCTGCATCAAGATTTCTTTGATTCACACCTTGCTCGTAAGCAATGAGTGAGCCAAGTAAGTTATCAATGGAATAAGTATTCAAATCTTTTGATTCAGTGATTGCAGTTATTTTTGCATCATAAGACGAAGGCAAGCATCTCAAAATCTTGTTAACTTTTTCATAATTCGAAAGCTCTTTTCCTAGTGCATGCAATGAAGTAACAATCTGAGAAAACCTAGTGTACATGTCAGAAATCGATTCATGAGGTTTCATACGAAAAAGTTCGTAGTCATGCAAGAGAAAGTTCAAACGGGTTTGCTTAACTTCATTAGTACCTTCATAGGTGATGCATAATTTATCCCAAATCTCTTTACCAGTTTTGCAAGTTGAAACACGCATGTAATCTTCAGATTTCAAAGCACAGAAAAAACAGTTCAAACATTTTGCATTTAACTGAGCCAAATCACGTTCATCGAAAGTCCATTCAGTAAAAGCAACTTCAGTTTTAATACCATTAATTTCACGAGAAGGTGGAGAATAACCTTCTTGAATAAGCATCCATATGCGATAATCAGTAGATTGTAAAAACGTTGACATGTGGGTTTTCCAAAAATCAAAAGGTAAGTTGTCAAATAGAGGAGGTCATGTAATCGAATAATTCAGTAGTGTTTCTATTTCCTATGTTAGCCATGGATAAAATTCAAAAAGTTTTCAAACTTAATTTTTCGAATCCCGCTCTGATACCACTTGAAAGTTCGTTCGGGATGTTAAGCCCTATGAACTTAGTCCCAAGCTAACCAAGAGGGGGGGTGAATTGGTATTTTAAAAATTCTTAAGACAATGAAATAAATTCACAAACCAAATCACACCACCAAACCAAATGCGGAATTTAAAAGTGCGGAAGCAAAAATAAGAACACAAGATTTATAGTGGTTCGGTCGACTCGACCTACGTCCACTCCTTGGAGGCACCCTCCAAGTATTGCACTACAAAACGTGACTCTCCTTTAGCCCCCCCCACAGCTAGGCGGAGAAGCCCTCACAAGAAACTTCTTTTTGCCACCCCGGCAAGGCAGAGAACCTACCTCCTTTTTGCTTCCTCCAGAAGCTGGCAGAGAACCACAACCAAAGGCAAAACTCCTTACCTCTCTTGACCCTTCCACGGACGAGAAACTCCAGACAAAAGACAAGCAGAGCGATCCTTGAGCAACCCTTGTGAATCCCCTCACAAGCTCCCCCTCACAAGATCCTCTCTCTCTCCCTCTCTCTCTTTCTCTCCTCAAGGTCTTCTCAGGTCAAGGCAGCAGCCAAAGGTCTCTCAAAAACGTTGAAGAAGAGCTCTTTAAATAGAAGAGCTCAAGAGGAGCTCATTAATTGCAAGTAGCCGACTTTATCGTCCAGGCCGATATGGACATCGGCCTGGCCGATTAGTACAAATCAAGGAAGATCGGCCAGAGCACAGCCCTGGGAACAGTCCTGGACGATTGAAATTTGGCTTGATCGTCCAGGGCGATCTCACGATCGTCCTGGCCGATTAGTTCAAATAAGAGGTAAATCGTCCTGAGCACAGCCCTGGGAACAGTCCTGGCCGATTGAAATTTGGCTTGATCGTCCAGGCCGATCTCACGATCGTCCTGGACGATATGATCGTATCAATCATCCTTAATTACTCCCTTGATTTCCTGATCAATTAAGGCATAATTTGGTAATTTCGTCCTGGCCGATCCTGGAATCGTCCTGGACGATAATTTAAAATTCTGTATGCCTAAACTGTCTAAGGCGGCTATCTCTTTCTATTTTGAGCTTATCGTCCTGGCCGATACACGTATCGTCCAGGCCGATATGTTAATGTCGGCTGCCTTAATTAAGAATCCTTAATTAGACTTTCTGTTTTAAGCTGATCGGCCCGGACGATATAAATATCGGCCGGGCCGATGTGGGCAAAAACAGAATTTCTAAGCCTCTCAAGTGTGTGTGTGAAGGGTTACTTAGCATCAGTCTTTTTGATTTAATACAAGTAGACTCAAAAGGTGAAAAGTAAAATTACAGACTGACTCAACCCTAAACCTACGCGATCCTGGACTTGGCTTCCTCTTGATCGTCCGATCTTCGATTCCTGAAAAGTTAGAAGCAACAAGTAGTCCAAGAGAAACAGTGTTCGTCAATCATCAAAACATAAGCCATGAAAAAATAGATTTGCAACAATCAGAACCTATGGAGACAATTGGATTTTAGATAAGAGTTTGTTACGTTGGCCTACTTTTGTTAATCCTCATGATGAAGAGAATATTACTGTGGATTGTTTTATCAGTGAAGGAAACTAGAATGAGAATAAGCTAAGGAGGTTCTTTGGTATAGAATTGATCAATTTGATCACATCTATCAGAATTCAGGGAGTTATGGAAAATGATCAGCTGGAATTGATCAATCAATTATCTGGAAAACTGTAACAGCTCTTGCTTCCGAAGCCATGGTGGATGATAAAATAGAGGTCTTCTATTGGAAATGGTTTAGAAAGATGAAACTTTGTCCGAAGGTTAAGCTATTCTGATGGAGATTATTTAATAATTCCATTCCTACATTTCGGTTTCTATGCTTCAGAAATTTGCAAACGTTGAATAAATGTCCAAGAGATGTGAGGATGTAGAGGACAATATGCACATCATCTATGGTTGCAGGAAAATCAGAGAAACTTTTGCTATTTTAAACAAATGGGGTTTTTGTATTCCTGATTTTTATTCAATAGATTATTGTATGGCATGGTTGGCCAATCAAAACACATGGATAAGGAGTTTGTTCTGTAATTCTATTTATCACTTATGGGTAGATAGAAATCTTTTTGTTCATGAAGGTAAAAGTAAAGCACACTGATGATAGCTTCAGATGTTGTATGTTCTTCAGCCATACAAAAGAATTCCAGTTTCTCATGTTCAGGTAATGATGATGCTAATCAACCATCTAGGTTGTTTAACTCTTGGCATCCTCCTCCACCTGATTGGATCAAGGTAAACATAGATGCGGCTCTACATAGCTCTTACAAGACTGGTATTGGAGGAGTATTTAGAGATCATCAAGGAAGACTTCTATTGGCATTCGTTATGTCTCACACTTATTGGGATGCAGCTGCTTTGGAGCTTCAATCGATTTTGGCAATTAATATGATGGTCAAAGAATGGATGCTTGATTACAATGGCATCATTATTGAAGGGGATAACTACAATGTTATTAATTTCATTAAGGGAGTGGTGGACAAAGAAGGTATTAATTCTTTAGACCTTTCTTTTATTAAACTTTTTAATTATGTCCTTTTTAATTGTACTAGTAGGGAGAATAATAAGTTAGCCGACTTATGTGCTAACTTTGCTTGTTTTAGTTCTTTTTGTTGGCAAAATATTTCTTTGGACAACATCCCTCCTTCTTTCATTAAGTTGTTGGAGAAGGAGTCTGATGATTGTTTAGGTTAATTGTTTGATTAATAAAGCTTTTTATGCTTTTTCTTCAAAAAAAATGAAGAACTTATGGATTACATCAAGATTTGGACGATTGAGCAGAAATTTTCCAATAAGGAGCAGCCAGTTATGACATAATAAAGTCATCAAACATCAAGGTAAGACAACCCTTGAATGACATATGAACAAAATGAAGCTTAGGTGAAGAAGAAGATGAGCCAGCAAGCACTTTGTTAAAGGAATGAGACTTTCCATTAGGAACCTCAGGGTTTAGAGGGTAAGATGATGATGGAGTCATCATTTCCCTGAATAGAAAAAGTTAAGAAAGTGATCAAAATAAAAATCAAAACCAGCAAAAAATAAGAAGGAAGAACTAAGTAAGCAAAGAAAAACAGCAAAACCACGTCAAAAATCATGGAAAGGAACCTAGACGGAAGAACCCTAGATCGCCAAAAAATTGCCCAAAAGCACTAGAGCTCTAGACATTGCACGCAAAAGGGTGAAGATACATAGAATTTATAGACCCTGAATCAGATGTTAATTGACTAGGTTTCAAGGTGAAAGAAAAATCACTTAGAAAAGGTTTCAAGACCTAGGTCCTTGACCCTAAAATTTTGGTTTGGATGCTAGATTTTTTTTAGAATTTGATGTTAATTATTTGAGTTTGGATCATCCACATCAATTCAAATAAAATGAATTATTGAGATTGATTGTATATTATTTGAAAGTTGATTGAAAGTTGATTGAAATTTGATTGGAAGCTAAATTAGGGATTAAACTGGAAAGTAGAGTGCAGTTTGATTGGGATTAAATTAGGTCTTAAGTGGGACCTATATAATTTAAGAAGTAGATATCTTTCAATTATTAGGTCACTAAAAAGAAACCCAAATGAGTCTTAGTGACCTCATACAGAAATGAGGTCAGCTTCAGTTGACCTAGACCCAATCCATTTTTTTAAATAGGTTGAATCCTGCAACTTGAACCCATCACATTTACGAAACGGGCTAACCCTAATCCAATATTTTTGGGTCATATTCATGTTGATTTTTTGGGTCATGTCAAATATTGATACCCCTAAGGGTAAGTTAAGATTTTTACTACATTATATAGGTTTGAGCTATTATTATTTAGTGCCCAAAACAGACTTAGGATTTGGAGTGGACCCAAAATCATAAATCCCTACCTTTTGAAATATAATCCTCCTAACTAATAAATTATCAACTAAAATTAAAATCTCTCTTCAATCAAAATTTAAAGCCTAATATATAGAGTTGACTAGTGTGTTTCTAATGTGTTTCAAAATCTCCAGACACCTCCTATCATTCCTCCTTTGACCTCTAGAAATAACTATTTAAAATTTAATCCAATACCTGTCAAAACTTCATCTTCAATCTTTGATATCACTTCTTGAGAATTCTTAATAAAATTTATGCTGTTATTTTAATAGAGTTTTGTAGAAAACTTTGATTTCTTATTATGTAATTAACTATGAGGGCTTGAACTCATAGGAAATTTAGAACTTAGATAAATTTTAAAAATTAATTTTTTTAAAAACTAAATTAATTTTCTTTAGTAAAATAAGAATAATCATTTTTAATCATTATCATCATATTTGAATAATCAATATGGAACGATACCTTATTCCCTTTGGAAAATATATCATTCTCTATTGTGGCTTTGAATATGAGATTAATGATATCTTATCAAGATTATCATATTTAAATATTTGATTGAATATCATTTTGATCATAAGGGTCATGTGTAGCTCTTTTCTTAATTTGGCAACAATATTTAGGATAGAATTTGTAATTATAAGTCTCAACCCCATTAAAAAATATTATTTCCACCTCTTGGAGTGGTATATCATTTCTGATGGTAAGTTCAATTTTAGAATTAAAATTTTAAAGTTAATTTCAATTTTCCCAAATTAATTTAATATCAATTGCTTTGCAAAATTTCCAAAGCAAAGCATCCTGTTTCAAACAAACAATACGTATCCACTTTAAGATATGCGAGAGTCTTTACATTCATTATGTTGACTGATGCACCCAAATCAATAAGAACACTTGATAAATTAAAATTTCACATATTTATAGTGATCTAAAGTTTATAATTATGATCGGTAGTATCCAAAAATAAATCTTCATCGGATAAAGTTACTCCTGAGATTTCCTTAAAGTAGAGAGCTTCATCTTGAGAGGTCAAAGCCAGCTGAGCTATGCAAATCCCTAGGTCAAGAAGTGCATTAATTAAAATTTCCTCATCTCCTTTAAGAGTACAAGGGCATTACAGATGTTCAACTTGGCTAGAAAATTCCTAAGATGAGCAAAAATATTACAGTTAACCTTAGGAACGAAGGAAGATTGGATTATTGAGGGGGACTCAGAATCGGATCATTATAGACAAGTTTGTTGCCATTTTTTTCAAATGAGGTAGCCTAGGGGGTAAGACCTTACCCCCATGAAGTTATACCTCCACGATCTGATGGAAAGGATAAATTGGGGCGGCTCTATGCTCTCCGTAGGCAATGCATCTTTATTTTCTGGAGAGGAGTATGAATCTAAAAAATATATCACTATGGGAAAATCTTGACAATTAGTTTTAGGAATTTCACCATCTAATAATAAGTTCTCAAATTCTTCTTATACTTTAGAGGTCAAATCTGGGAACAATTATTAGGTCAGGTGACCTGACGTAGTTCTACGTTCGGTCACCAATAACATGTCACCACGTGCTCTTACTCTTTACCGCGTGGCCTAACGACTTGACCCGAACCGAAACCCAGGATTTCTATGTTTGCGTATTGCTAGGTATTACTCGATATTTGATCGGTATTGCTAGGTATTTATTGGCAATAACGAGAAATACCGCTCTATAAAGACCAATACCAAGCATTACCGAGCAATACTATGTTTTTTGAGAAAAACTCAATTTTGCTCGGTATTCTTGGTATTGCTAGGTATTGATCAGTATTTGTCTTCACATAGTGGCATTTCTTGTTATTGTCGAGCAAAATTGACCAATACCTAGCAATATCGAGCAATACTTAACAATATCGGGTTGTCATGGATTTAAAATACGCACATGCGACATACCCACTATTCACCAAGTCGGGTTAGCAGTTTTGCGCCTGCTACGTGGTGCGATCTCAGTGGTGCCCGAATGTAGAGCTATGTCTGTTCACCAGACCAAATAAAGTTCTAAAAGGTCAAATTTTTTAATATCTTAAATAATCTCTATCATATTATAATTATCTTTTGAAGAAATGTCACTTTATAATTCATGGTTAATCATCAAAATATTCTAAGAAGGATCTTTTTATTAAATTTTTTACCCCTTTGCCTTTGAAGGGGCAAAGTACAAGTCAAATAACATGAGTAGGGATAGAGTATTTATGTCAGCTTCCATCGCTCGAATATACCTCTCATTAGTACATTTCATCTTTAACTCTTTTTTTATTTAATATAGTATTTCCTATAACTACTGGAGAGAAAAGCGTATCAACATCCTCCTATGAAGCCTCTAAGTTAACATCCCAGATTAATCCATGGGCTCTTATCGGAAATTATTGAGAAAGATAGAAAGGCTTGTTAATCAAGTTTTTAAATGCTCAGGATAAAGTAATATCCCAATCATCTTAAATTGACTTTACTTCAGCAGTCACAGTTGAGTATTTCAACTTATGCTCATCCCTAGTAGAAAATACAATGGGAACGAAAATGATAGTAACCTCCTTTTTGATAGTGGGGGAGTTACCCAATAATAATCTCTACTAGGGCAATATCCTTTTCCCCCTCAGCAATGTGGTCAACAACAACATTTATGTTAACTGAGAACATGATTATCTTGAAACCCATGCCAAATTCAATAGTGTTGTTGCAAACAATTCTTCAACATAAAGGTCATGGTCAAGGGAAAAGATGAGTTTTTGTCCATTTTAGCATAATCAATTTTCTGATATTGAAAAGAGAAAGTTTGAATTATAATTTTGAAGTTGAAATTGAAAAATCATTAGGGATCTTATATCTTATCACATATGTAATGATATAGGAAGTTATATCCCAATATGAGGCAATAAGATGCAAAGATCATCAATGACTTGGAGAGATTCGAATTTCTTTCATTACATATGTTAGGACACAAGGGAAAAATTTATCATAACGCAAAGCAAAAGTAATCAAAATTTATTTGAAAGATTTTGCAATGGAATTGGAATTTTGAAATTGAGGAATTTTCTTCAAACTTTAAAACACAATATGTTGAATCTTATTCAACACAAGATTTACAAAATTGATATGAATAGTCCCAAAAATTTGGCCCAACTCTTTCACTCTACCAATTTTTTGGTGGTGATGTGTCAAACCTGGATTTGAACTTGAGATTTGAAAATGAACTTGAATTTTCGATTAAAAATGAATGGATCTTCTTCAAATTTGGAAACTCAACACATCAAGTTTTTACCCAAACATGCGGGCTTATAAAATTGATATAAAGATTCTAAGAGTTTGAATCAGCTCTTTCACTCCATCGATTAGCTTGGGGATAAAATACCAAAGCTTAAATTGAGTAGAGGTTTCCTCACTCACCTCTATTGTTGATGTTTCTTTTTTATGTTTTTCATACTAGCCCAAAAAAAAAATTTAGAGTGACCAATAGAAGAAAGGTAGTCAAAATTATCAATGAAATAGAGTTTCTACAATTATTAAAGATGAAGAGAGAGATTTTCCCCAGCGGAGTCGCCATTTTTTTGTTTTTTGAGTTTTAAAAAAGCATATTGAAAAGTTATTTTTTTAGAAGAATTTAATTTTTGGGATTTCAATTTTGAAATTGAACATGTCATTATGAAAGATATATTACCTCGAGAGATGAATGTATCATTCCTTATTGGGTTCAGGTAGCAAAACTAAAAGTTTCATCCTAAATTTGATATTAAAATTCAAGGGAGAACTATATATAATCTCGAAGGGTCAAAATGATGTTCTTTCAAGTATCTAACTATAATAGTCTAGGAAAAGGATCATTAAGTTCATATTTAAAGTCACAATAATAAATGATATACCTTTCTAAGGAAAGAAATTATCGTTTACTATTCATTGACTAAATATGATGATAATGATCATCATTGATTTTAATTTTTTCAAAGATGATTAATTGAGTTTTAAAATTTTATTTTAAAAATTGATCTAGGTTATATTTAATTACATCATAGGAAACCTAAGTTTTCTATGAAAACTCTTATTAAATAATAACAAAACTTTATTTTTGAAATTTTTTAAGAGTGATGTCAAAGGAAGTAAGGAATGAATTTCAATAGGGATTGGATCAAAGTTTGAACACTTATTTTTAGAGGTCAAGAGAAGAGAAGTAAGAGGAATTTGGGATTCTTAAACAAATCAAAAATGCCCGGTCTACTCTATAGGTTGGGTTTTAAATTTTGAATTGAAGAGAATTTAAATCTAGTTGTCAATTTATTAGATAGTTGGGATTATAATCTCTAAAGTTGGAGGGCTTAAGATTTTAAGTCTACCCTAGATCCTATGTCTAGATTGGGCATTAAATTATAGTAGCCCAAACCTAGCTAATGTAGTACAAAATTTGGAATTACCCCAACCAAGATTAGGGAGCCAACTAACCACCTAGGCACTTAAAAGCCACATGTCCGATCTTTTTTATGAAAGATTTATGGGCTCTTAATTAAGTTTTGAAAAATTAGGGCCTGCGCCTAGAGAGGATCCTAAGTGGCCTCTTGACTTATAAAGGGTAACTGATGCTTGACAAAATGCAATAAACATTTTAGACTCTTTTAATTTATTTATAATGCAATGCATGCTGATTGACTCGAATGCAAAAAATGAATATGAAGTAGTTTTTTTAAGGCTTTAAAATATTTTTATCCTAGAGATTATATAACATTGCCTTGATAAAACTTCACCCTAGCAGGTCAGGTGATATGCCTGAACCCACAGGTGATGAGGTGTCTAATAAGGGAGAAAAGAGTATAATATGCTTATGAAAACTCCTGGGTCATTCTAGGGCTTTTTAAAATTGCTTGAGTTTCTATATAAGGCTAAACATTTTTAATTAATTTAAGTAGAAAAAATGTTTATTGTTCCCTCATGAGCCTCCACACATTTTAGGCTAAAATAAAATGCACCATGTAAGAAAAGAAACATGAAAAAAGTAGGTAATTTCTAAGGATTAAAATTAAACACATCAATAAGATCAATAATTGGGGGAAATTTAAAGATTTTCGGCTAGAGAGAGAACGTCTGTGATTTTCTAGAGAGAGAAAGTGTAGATTTTTTAAAAATTTTCTGTTGAGAAATTTAAGGCGGGATTTTGGATGGCAGTGGAAGATCGTCGGACCACTGTAATAGGTAGTCTAGGTGATGTCTGGTGTATTACTTCTGGTAATGTTTCTAGTTCTAACCGATCGCTTCCTGCGTTCAGTGATGCGGCTGCTGGTGGATTAAATATCGGAACTCAGGAGGCTAGATTGAAGATGAAGAACAACAAAGGTATTGTTATTAATGAAGGTGGTATGGCTTCGTCGAAGATAAATTTACCTTATATCGACAAGGGAAAAGAGATTTTGGATAGTAGCTTCAAATTTGATAAGCAATCAATGAAATCAGTGATTGTCTCCGGGAATAATGGAGTATTTGTTAATCTGAAGGAGTCTATCATTTCTAAAGTCTGGAATGAAGGAATTTTTGCGACTCAATCAAAGGAAGGTGGTTCTCTAAATGAGATATCTGGTATGGATAAAACTTCGATGGTTTGTAATGATAAAGGTGTTGAAACCATTACTAATGGGCAGATAAATGTTCTGGATGTTAATATGGCTGAAGACTTATGCTCGGTCAGGCAATGTGAATATGGACTTCATAATGAAGATAAAATGCTTGATGAATTAACTGTGAAGGTGAAAGAACCAACTGGTAATAATGCCTGGTTGAAAAAGGAGAATATCAGGGTATCCAATTTAATTTTGGTTAGTGCTTGTCGGAGGACGGATCTACATTTAAATTGAATATGCAAAAGGAGGAAGAAAATGTTAAGAAATTGGAGAATTATTTAGTCATCAAGGTTTTTGGTGATTATGTTCCTATGTATGCTATCAGTGGTGAACTTAGGAGCCAATGGGCCCAATTTGGTAGCTTCCATCTTACGGTGCTGGGAAATGGTTGGTTTCTATGTGCTTTTAAGGAAGAACAAGCTTTAAATTCAGTCCTTAATAATGGACTGTGCTATGTTAGAGGACATATTATTGGGATTGACAAATGGTCTCCAAATTTTTCTCCTTCATCCTTGAAAGGAATTATTACACCAATATGGATAAGAATGCCAAACCTCCCACTTCAATGTTGGGATGAAATTAATGTTCGTAGGATTGCTTCCAAGATTGGCATTCCTTATCTAATTGATGGTAACATGTTCTAGTGGAGGAGAAGGGAGTATGCCCGTATCTGTGTTCGTATTGCTCTTGAAGATAAACTACCTCTTGGTGTTTGGGTTGAAGGTATTGCTGGAAAGTTTTTTCAGAAAGTAAAATATGAAAGGATGTCCTCATTATGTTATAACTGCGGTAGAATGGGCCATGAGAAGAACAAATGCACTGAAACCATTACAGTTGATGGAAAAGAAGGCTGCAGCAAACAAGAAATACTTATGGCAGAAGATAAATCTAGATCTTACCCGAGAACTTTAGAGAATTGCAAAGAGAAGTTGGTTGGTGATACATATGGTCCTTGGGTTCATGTTAACTATGGAAAATCAAGGAAATATAAAAACAATAGCAATTGGAGGCCGGTGGTTCAAAAATCAAATTCTATGAAGAAGGTCGATTCTTCAATCAACTCTGATATCACTGTTTCTAAAACTATTGCTGGAAGGAAGGAGGAACATGGGAATTTTGTTGTACACATCATGGAAGATGAGCAAAATTCTTGAGCAGTAAACAAAATTGTGGATTACTCTCCTCCAAAGGGGAGTGATGAGATAGCCATCCTTGAGACTAAGAAACTGAATTCCAAATTTAAATCAGGTTTGAAGTCATTAAATGTAAAATGTTTAGTTAACAGTAAAAAATTTGATGTTTTAAGTGAAATAGTTGAAGAGGGGGAGATCCTAGAGAAAGATCCTACTGTTATTCCTCCAGTGGACAATAAAGGAGAAGATATGCTGGGTTCGCCTACAGCTATACTTTATGAAAATCTTGAAAAGAAGAATATCAGCTCTTCTTCTGTTAAAAAGAAATTGGCAAAAGAGGTGAGGAGCTTGGGCCCAATTAGATCTTCTATGAGAAATAAAAAATCTGATAGGGAGGTAAAAGAAAAGTCGGGGACTTCTTCCCCTATCTTTATTTAATGGGTTCGATAATCTTCTGGAATTATAGAGGAGCAAAGAAGAAGCAAGCTTCTCTATATTTGAAGGAAGTGGTGAAGGAACATGGAATTTTGTTTAGCAGATTTTGGAAACAAAATTATCTTCTTTTAGTAGAAGTGAGGTGGATGAATTAATTGGTGTGGATAGGAAATTTTGTCATGTTCCAGCTATTTGCCTTTCTGGAGGAATTCTTGTTATTTGGAAGTCTATGGTGGTTTCATTTTCTCTTTTGTTTAATTCCCAACAATTGGTGATAGGTGATCTTGTATTACCAAATGGGGAATCATGGAGGATATCAAATGTTTATGGAAGTACTGACAATGTAAAGAGGAAAGAGCTTTGGAGGGATTTGGAAGCTTTCTATGACAAAGACATCCCCATGGTTATTGGGGGTAATTTTAACTGCTTATTATCAAAGGAGGACAAAAGAGGTGGCAAAAAATTTGTATTCTTTCAAGGACCAAAGGACATGAAGACTTTTGTTATCAATAATGATCTTCATGAAGTGGGTTTTTGTGGACCAAAATACACTTGGTGCAATAACAAAACTGGAGGAGCAAGGATTCTGGAAAGGTTAGATCATTATTTTGTTAATTCAGCTGTTTTAAATGCTTATCAAAAGCTTATTGTTAGACATCTAGCTAGGGTAGCATCGGACCACTATCCGGTTCTACTTAATCTTATTGAAGATGTAACGCTGAAGAGCAAATTGATCAAATTTGAGGATGTTTGGTCCTCTTTCCCAGCTTCTTTTGGCATTGTCAACAATGTCTGGAGGAAGAATATTAGGGAGAATTGTTCAGAGATTTTGAATATCAAATGCAAGAGGGCTTTAAAATCTTTATTCTTTTGGAGCAAAGCTAATCTTAAAAGCTTTTCGCTTCTTAAAGAAAGCCTTTTAAAAGATATTTTGGAACTACAATCAAAAGAGGCAGACAATGGATTTCTTTCGGAAGATGATGGATGGCGACTCCAAGTAAAGTTTGCTGAACTTAATTCAACTTTAGCTAGACTTAACATGTGGTGGAAGCAACATGCTAAAGTTAAATGGCTAACAGATGCTGATTCAAATTCCAAGTTTTTCCATTCATTTGCTAGTGCTAGGAAAAACTCTAACTTGATAATCAAAGTGCTGAATGAAAATGGAGATATGATAGAAGACCAAAATCTTATTGAAGATATATTCATGCAGTTTTTTAATGGCAAATGGAAGCAGAGAGTTTGCTCTCTTAATGGTTGGCCAGAATCCTTGATTTCCCTTCATAATTCAGACACAGTTATGTTGAATAGAGAATTAACCTGGGATGAAATGGAGAAAGTTGTGTTCCAATCCACAAAGTCTGTTGCTCCGGGACTTGATGGAGTAACCTACTCTTTTTTCAAGTATTATTGGGAAATTGTGAAGGTTGATATTTGGAATGTTATCTCTGAATTTTTTGCAACAGGGAAGATGAATAAGAGTTGGAAGGAGACACAAATAGTGCTTATACAAAAGATTGCAAATCCGGTCAATCCCTCCAGCTATAGACCTATTAGTGTTTGAAAATCTATGTATAAGGTGGTTGCAAAGATTATTCTTAATTGAATGATTAATATTTTGCCTAAGATTATATCAGAGGAACAAGCAGCTTTTCTCCATGGAAGATCGATGTCAGAGCATGTGCTGATCGTGCAAGAATTGTTCCACTAATTCAGATTTTCAAAAGCCTCCAAAGGATTAGTTGCTTTCAAAATCGATATGGAGCAAGCCTATGACTCTATGTGTTGGTCTACTTTGAGGAAAATTCTTGAGAACTATGGCTTTCCTTGTAGATTTTCTAATCTTATTATGGAGTGTGTAGATGAGCCAATGTTCTCATTACTTATCAATGGCAAGTTATCTTCTTGGATTTATGGGAAAAGTGGATTTCGGCAAGGTTGTCCACTATCACCCTTCTTTTTATTTTATGCTCTCAACTTATATCAAATGTCTTTCATCAAAGTAATAATACAATTGGGATTTGCAATTCTATTGGAGGTCCATGGATTTCTCACTTATTATATGCGGATGACATGTTGATCTTCTCGGAGGCTAATGTTTGAGCGGTGAGGGAAATCAAAGGTATTTTATCCAATTTTTGTCATTGGACTGGACAAAGGATAAATACTAGTAAATCTGTAACTATTTTTTGTAAACATGCCAAGAAGAGCAAGAGGAGGGCCATAAATCAGATTACGGGCTTTAATGAAGTGAAAGAACTTATATACCTGGGAATTAAATTGGTGCTAAGAAGATTAAGGGCTGCAGACTATCAAGGTATAATAGAAAAAGCTTTGAAGATGTTGAATATGTGGGGCTCCAAATTCCTTTCTCTAGCTGGTAAACTTACTTTGGTAAGATCGGTTCCTCTTGCTTATCCGATTTTTCAATCTACTCATTCTCTTATTCCTAAAAGTGTCTTAAAGTTGATAGACAAATTATGTAGAGGTTTTATTTGGAATAAGAAAGATGGAGGTTTGGGTAAGCATTATGTAAGTTGGGAGGTTTTATGTAAGCCTATTGAATGGGGAGGCAGAGGTTTACAATCTTCAATCATTAAAATGGGTCCTCTAAGAGCTTAGATGGCTTGGAAGCTTATCCAAAATAGGAATTCTCCGCTATGTAAAATCCTGGAACCAAAATATGGTAACTGTATGGTGGATACAGGAAACCGAAAAAATGCATCTGCTGCTTGGAAGATCATTTTAGATGGGTCTAAATGGCTTAAACAAATTGTGAGATGGAAAATTTCTGATGGCAAATCTATCAATGTGTTTAATGATACTTGGATATGGGACAAAAGAATCAAGAGATGGCCTACTTTTGTGGTTGTTTCAGAAAATAAAGATTTCACGGTGGATAAATTGTTAACAGAATGGGAGCTGGAATAGAGATCTTCTCCTAAATATTTTTGGTATTGAATTGGTGGAAGCTATCTTAAAAATCAAAATAGAGGATAATTTGGTTTAGGATGAAATGGAACTGATCCATAAGCTTTCCGAAAAATCATTATCTTTTTTAATTGCTGAGAAGGAACTTTATAACAATAATAACTTTGCTTACTGGAAATGGATTAAGCTTCTAAAACTTATTCTGAAAGTTGAAGTTTTATGGTGGCGTGTTTTCAACAATGCTCTTCCTACATTTTAACTATTACATTCCAGAAAAATTCAATGTGAATTATAGTGTCCTAGAGGTTGTAATAAAACTGAGAATACAGAGCATGTAGTTACGGGACGTGAAAAACTGCTGGATACTATTGCCTTACTCAACATTGGGGATTTCATATACCATCATTTACCAGCATGGAAGAATGTTGTGAATGTCTTGAAAGATCTACTATGGAGAGCAAATTCCTACCTATACTATATTGCAATACGGTATATTTAATGTGGAAGGCAAGAAATAAATTTAAGCATGAAAAAACTATTGATATCTCCAGATTTATTGCAGTTCAAGCTATCTCGTGGTCTTTTTCTAATTCTTATGGCAACATAAGCTTGGGCAACTGGGGTGTTAATCAGTCTAGAAGACTATGAAATTGTTGGTACCCACCACCACCCGACTGGATCAAAGTGAACATTGATGCTTCGTTATTTCCTTCTTACAAAGTGGGTATTGGTGGTGTCTTCCGAAATAGTAAGGGTAATTTCTTGATGGCATTTGGGAAAAAGCTAGTTCATTGGGACATCTCTCAACTTGAGTTATCTACTATACTTCTTATGAAAGAAGTTTTCAAAGATTGGTTGCTTCAGTACAAGGGTATTATCATTGAAAGTGATAGCAAGAACGTGATTCAATATATTCGACAAAGCATCAAAGCGGAAGGTAAATTCAATGAATCTTTAGACTTTCTTAGAGAGTTTGAAAATGTTATTTTTAACTTTGTTGATAGAAATAGCAATAAGTTAGCGAATCTTTGTGCTAACTATGCAACATTTAGTGATTTCATTTTGAATGATATTACCTCTGATAAAGTTCCTCCTTTATTCTTGGATTTGATAAAGGAGGAAATAATGGGAGGTAGTACCTAGGTCTTTTATTTCTATTTCTTTTTCTATTAATTCAGCAATAATATCCTCTATTGCTTTTTTCAAAAAAAAAAAAGCAAGGATACTTCCAACAATAAGATCAATAATAAAATTAAATAAATTATATATAAAAGAAAGTCCATGTAGTAAATGTCACTTAATTTACAACATAGGGTCTATAGAAATTAAAAGTGGTCAGGTACCTAACCACTGACAATAACCTGGATTCTAATACTAGAGTAATACAAGTGACTTTTAATAATGGGGTCTTCTCTTTCTTCACTTCTTCACCCTTTTACGAGATCCTTAGATTTGTCGGGTCTGGCTATCCAAATGAAAAGAAACTCCTCTCCAAATGGGTGTTTTTCCCCTTTGGGTTTTCAAAATCATCCTTAGATCTCCAAATAGAAAAAAAACTCTCCCCTAAGGGATGTTCTCTCCTTTTTGGATTCCAAGTTGGACGTAAAACATCCCAACTCAAAGACCACTTTCATAACTCAATTATAATTAAATTACACATGTAGGAAATTAAAAGAAAATCTAGACTAAAATATAACGTATAGGGCTATCCTAAGCAATTATAATAACAACTATCTAAGATAATTATATATTAGCTTAAATTAAAATCACAGCTACATTAGGCCATGCTCTTTTAGTTTCAAGGGTACATAGCATTTTTTTAGCAAATGTAGAAAATAAGTTAATTTAAGTTTTAATCTTTGCCCTTTTGATTTAGCCTTATATAAGCATGACCACCTACATAAAATTTTATGAGTATCCAAATAATTTCTAACCTAGTGGTAATCTATCACTCATCACATCAATTCATAAATTGCAAAAATAAATAAATAATCACATCAACCAATTAATTTTAATACACAATAGGTAAAAAATTACAAAAAATTCAATACAATATAAATAATCACATCATAAATTGCATGTAATGAAAACCATAAAAAATTCAATATACAATAGCAAAAAAGTAAACACTGGCCTAGCATAGATATAGAGTCAGTTGTTCTAGCAAATTATTTAAAGTGGGTGCAGAAGGTTATGTAGCTTGTAGATTATTTAGATAGGGTAATTTGTAAACATTTTCAAGCAATTTGATTATTGAAGGTTTAAGGTATTTTTTGAGTTAAGTTTATCTATTAGTGTATTAAGGTTAATTTTAAAATATATTTTAAGTGTTAAGTGATTACCAACTTCATTTACACTAGGGTCGTGAAGTTTATTTCACCTTCTTTGGGGAGCCTCTTAAGCCCGGATTACCTAGTGGTAACCAATTTAATTAAATATTAAAGGATTGATTATATTTTTAATTAAGTTAATGATTTTTTATTTTAGGATCAAATTAATTTAAATTTTCTACCAAATGATTCATGGTATTGTCATAATAGGCTTGAGTAATTAGGCCTCCTTGGGACACTTATCTCTGCAGCTCAAGGTAGTTAAGCCTATAAATCAAGTTAATGTAGTTAAATTAAGGTTTTTAATTTGTTTAACTAATTAATAATTAGTTAATTTTAAGATTTAACACTCCATTGAATTTTATCGTGGCATTGTCATAGTGGGCTCGTGGAACCAAGTCTCATTAGGATACTTAGCCTCGCAGCTCGAGGTAGTCTATCTTAAAAACTTCATCTTTGGAGTTTTTGTTATGTATTCATGATTGGTTGATCAATTTTATTAATCAAGCTAATGATTTTTGGAATTTTACTTAATTACTGAATTTTAGAATTTTTGAAATTATGTAATGCATTAAATTAAGCGGTCAAAATTTGAATTTTAAAACTAAAGTGAATTCTAAAACTTTGATATTTATCTTGAATACTTGACCTTAAGATAATTAATTAAACACTAAATTTTCTGGAATTGGAGCTTTTTATATTAAGTTATGAATTTTTGAAGTTTTGACATAGATTTAAACTACTGTTGACTAAATTGATGACTATTTTATTTTGACTTATTTCTAGTGGTTTGACATTTTTCTAAAATCCTAGATCTTAAATAGAGTTGCATGGATTTGAGTTTGATCAATTTTGAATTTTCTAGAATTACTTATGATTTATTTGAAGTTGGCTATTTAATTAAATTTTTTATTTATTTAATAAACATGCTTTTAATAATTTTTACTAAATAGAGTTCAAACTTCTTTAAATCACTCTCAAATGTCTGAAATGACCCAAGGGAGCCTTCTCAAATGTTTGAGAATTTTTTTAAAATTTAATTATTTTTAATTAATTAAATATTGATCTTTCTTTAAAATTAAATTAAACTCAAAATTGAAGTCCAGTCAAGGGGCTTCTAATTTCTCTTGATTAAGAGTTAAACTCTTATCAATTTGAAATATTATTTATAATTTCCATATTTAAATTCAATTTATTATAATTTTTTGAATTTTTATGCTTAATTAAGGGATTAATTTTGAGTTAATTAATTTTCTAATTAAATGGCTTTTAAAAATAGTAAACCCCTGGCCTAAGGTGGTCATGTCATTTTGTTTAAGTATTTTGAACTTAACCTATTGGGTATATAATCTAATTTTTATAATTTTCTTTTAATTCTTCAAAAGTTGTACTTAGTTTTTATCATTAAGTGTCACTAAGTTATATGGGTATGTAATCAAAGGAAAGCAAATGTCCTAATTCTGAGTGTATATTCGAAAGGGTGAATTTCCAAATGTTTTGGTTAACCCAAAACCCAAACCTTTAGAAATTCACTCATAAGTAATTCCCCATATTAGTGCTATTGAAATGTTAGGGCAATAAAGTCACTTTCCATAACTTTTATTAATCAAACCTTAATGCAACTTAGAGATGATTAATTGATGGATATGCAAGCTAGAATAAATGGTTTATTACATGCAAAGGAAATTAAAATTTTTCATTAGGTTTGATGAACACCACTTCATTCATGAATGAGCTCTATTTAATGATTCCAATAAAAGGCACGGTTGGATAAGGGAATGCCAAGGTCAAATTCCCAAGAATTTCCAAATATAAATGTATTTAAGAACAATATTAATGTAAATTTAAAAGGCACCCAATTACAAGTCAGGAAATTTTGAGAAATTTGCTCGGAGCAGTACCTGGCATGAGGATTAAAGCTACCAAAATTCAACTCAAACACAAGAATATTAAAAGAAGAATTAAGAAAAATGATAAAATGAACAAGTTAAAATTACTCCAAGAATGCACATTATCAAGTATTACAAACATTTTTAAAAGAAAGGGCCTAAAATTGTGAGCAATTTGAGTGTTTGCACACAAATTTTTGCCAAGTGGTTAATTTGTTATGAATTTTTTAAAATTTTGTTATGAAACAGAATTTTAAAACAATTTAATTAAAACTAGGGGTCAGAGAAAATAGCAGCGCCACGCGACATCTTTGGATTTGCAAGATCAATCTCCAGAGGTGTCACTAAAATCATTTGTAATGATTCTACGATGACGGAATTATTAGAAATGATTGAAAGGCAGTGGCATCACATAACTTTTACTAATCCACATTAGCAAAGCTTTGCAGTCGTTCGAAATAAACGGCTATGATGCTATCATGCGAGAAATCACACATCCAAAAGAGTCACACAATTATGATACACAATAAAATGATCAAATCTGAGCTGTTGATCATGTCATCAACAGCTCAGAAAACGTACACCTACATGCCTGATGAAAATAACCCTAGGAATAAAAAAAACACTTCATTTTATCAAAATAATAAACCATTTCAAATGAAATTTTAAACATAGCTTTCATATGTGAAGAACATCAGTGGGGATATGATTGGAATAAAATTAGCTTTCTAGAAAGCTATTTTAAACCAAAAGTGTAGAGCCAAGGTTAAACTTTTACCAAGATTCAACTGATAGATTTTGGTGTTTTTTAGCTTATTGAGCTTGTAATTTGTCCACACTCAAATTGCTAGTTGAAATAATGTCTGGAAATGCTTGTATCAATAGTTAAAGGGTTAGGACGGACTTGGTGGTTGGTTCGTTAGAGAAACCACCGCCGATGTCATGCAACCACTTACTTTTTGTAGTGGGGAGGAAGATGAACTCTGGGAGAGCTTAAATTAAAAGAAAGTAGAGTTAGAGAGGCTCTAGAGACTGAGAGTTGAGTTAATGAAGCCTTTTGGACCCTTGGGTATACTTTAACATTAGGATTTAGAATCAATGGCCTTGATGGATCAGAGGGGTTGCCTTAATGATGGACACGTACCCTAGGCCATTGAGATGGTAGGAGGAAGGGTGGAAAGGCATCATTCCTATTGGTGGCTTAGATATGAAAGTGCCACACTTGCTCAAACTTATTAAAGCAACTGCTAGGGACTGCTTGGAGGGTACCTAAGAGAGTAATAAAGCTCATGTGATTGGGTTAAAGTAGCTAGGATAGAGGGAATTAACTTGGGGAAGAGAGTTGACCATCCAAAGTCTTTTGAATGCTTAGGTTGACTTTTTTACTAGTCAAATGGTTTTGTTGACTGATGAGGTGGACATGGAACATTATATTTGCTGGTGAGGTCCCTTGGAAGATATGTGGAGCTATGGTCTTGGAGTTTGATCATAAATAAAGATGTTTAACCAAGCTTCTGAGTTGACTTTAGTCAAACGTAAGGATATTTTTCTTACATTAAATTTGAAAACATTCAGGCCATAAAATGGAATGGGATTAAGGGTTTAGTAGGGTTTAATTAGATTCTTGAAGAAGTTTGATCAAGAGCATAAGGGTTTAACCAAATCAAAAGATTTGACTTGGTCAAACTTATCAAGAATTGACTCATAATGGTGTGGATGCATTTTAATCATGCCTTGGGGTACTTATCAAGAATTGACTCATAATGGTGTGGATGCATTTGAATCATGCCTTGTGGTAGTGTTAAAGATTTGAGAAGGTTAATTTGGCTAAATGAGATGATTTGACCCAAATGGTTCAAGTTTGAATAAAGTTGGACTTAATTGACCAAGTCAACAGCTAATTGGGCCAAAGTGCCCAATCTAATTTAAATTGAAAGTTCGTTAGGGTTGTTAAGCCCTTATGAACTAGCCTGTGGCTAACCAAGAGGGGGATGAATTTGTTGTTTTAAAAATCCTTAAACCAAAAGCATGATCTTTTAACTTATCATCAAAGATCATCAAGGATGATTGACCGATCATCCTGTATGATTAGTGTATTCCTACCCTCTCAGCTAGGATGATCTGGATGATTAGAACTCACTATTTATTCTGATCGTCCAGGACGATGTGGACATCATGCTATAGGATTAGTTCAAAATCATATAAATCATCCAAAACATTATTTTGGTCATCCAACATATACATGTTGGATGATAAGAAATATAACGTATCATCTAAGCTGATGCTCCTATATAATTAGTTCAAAATCATGTAATATCTTCTAGCAAATCATTATGGTCGTCCAGGCAATTCAAGAAAAGACTATGGTTTTTCTTAATGATCAACCATGATGATAGAATCGATCAATCCAACCTTAATTACTTTCCTTAATCACCAGACTAATTTAGGCATGATTGTGATGAATCTTCTAAGATTATATAGGATCATCCTGTATAATTTCTAAAAATATTATCATACCTAAAAGAGTCTGATGGCTGATTCTTTCTAATTTTAGCCTATCATCCAGGATGATGTAAATATCTTCTAGGATGATTTGCCTAATTCGATTATCTTAATACTAGATCCCTAATTAGAGTTTTAATTTTTTAACTGATCATCTAAGACAATTTGGGATCGTCCTGTATGATGTGATCAAAAACAAAAAAAACCTTTAAACTTATAGAATTTCTCCCCCTTAGCGTGTGTATACAAGGTTACTTAGCATCAGGATCCACCTTATTACATTAGACTCAAGAAAAGGAAAAACCATTGGAATTACACTTACAGACTGACTCAGTCCTAATCTACCCAATTTTGAGTTGGTTTAATTTATAATTGATCTTGTGGACCTAAAAAGTTAATAGAAGTGCAACCAAAATAGATATGCAGTAATAACAGTAGTAAGGAAATATGAATGCAATAAATGTTTGCTATCATCAAAATTATAATCTTTAAATATAGATTTATAATCATCTTCCCCTTTTTTTATGATATAAATATTTTTTACGAAATTCAAATCAAGCAGATTAATAAAAATGAACCATAAACTAAAGGAGAACAATATAATGAAAGCAATGCAGATTTTATTAAAACAAGCAAGTGATACAACAAAAATAGTACATACACTAAACGATATAATAATAAAACTAATACTAATCATCTACTCCTCTTTTTGACATCATAAAAAGGAGGAAACAAAAAAATAAATACATAAAAAAGTACATAAATACGTACAAAACAACACACAAAAAACATCACAAAAAAATAGTCTACAAGTACGAAGGGCCATGATCAGGTGAAGGAGGTGGTGGTGGTGGCTGAAAGAAAATGGAGCTGGAAGCAAATTTTTCTCCAAACTAGGCCATATCCTAATCATATTGTTGTTGGATGTGGGCCACTATTGCATCGAATTGAGTAATATTTTACCTCATGTTGCTGCTCCTATGCACCAACGTAGGAGTCAAACCTACCTCCCACTGGTCAAACTGCTCCACAACCTGATCTAGCTGTGACTGCTGGTGGATAGGAACAGGTGCAGGAATAGCTTCCTCCTCAGGTCCCTTAGCCACCTCATCCCCCAAATGGAGATGAGTATTATGAAGAACATGGAAGGAGTTATTGGAGGTTGTATTTAGTTTCAAGCATAAAAGCTATGATTTGTCTTGAGGCAAGATTTGGTTTTTTATGCCCTAGATCCCTAATACTGATCAGGTGCTCAATGTAGTGAAAGAGAATATCAATGGTATTGAACTTTCTATATGCCATTATATAGAAGGTGGTGATTGAGAGAAGGGGAGTGATATGGATACGGTCACCAGCCTTTAGGATCACTGAGGTTCTAACGACATGTTAAATTATCCTAGCATCTTTCACTAAGGTGCTTGAGGCACAATCATGGTTAGTGACATTAGTATTCCATAGCAGTTGATTGACACGACCCTAGTTATAAGCAGGATATAAAGCCAAGTTGTGAAGCAAATCTCTATGAGTAGCAAGTTGGAGGAGTTCATGGAAATCCTAGTAGGTGATCTATATTAGGTATCTGTGCATATAGGACTGTAGGGAAGTGTAAGTAGAGTTAATCCTAAGACAATCAAAGAACACATAGAGGAGTTCAGAATTGAATGGGAAAGCCAGTATCATAATAAAAGTGAGATAGGTGTGAGTGAACAGATTAAGTACCGGTTAAGTAAGCATTTGAGGGTTGATAATCCTTGAAGGTGTGATCCTAGAGGGTTTGTATAAAACATAGGCGGCTTGGTCAGCCACCTCAGAGAATTGAGGGTAGACAAACGCCTTAAAGAAACTTCTAGTAACCATCATTGACCTTTTCCCACCAACCATTGACAAGGATTGAGAGTTTGAGTGAGAAGGAAAGGATATATGGATGATTTGAGGGTGAGGAAAAATGTTTGAAATCAATTGTTTATAAAGATTCAGGAACACCGTCTAGGACAATCGCATGATTATCTAGGATGATCAGGGGAATTTATGAAGTTCGGGAAGATGGGTTAAAAAAGTGGTTCTATCATATAGGACGATCAGACATCATTCGAGACAATTAGCCTCAGGCGATCATCCTGAGGAGTCATGTTGGATGACCATTGGCATAATGGATCTTCCAGGATGATTAGGTAGATCATCAAAGATGATCAATAATAATGAATCGTACCTGCCAAATTTAAAATATGTAACCATTTTTGCCACATTGATTACCCAAGACAAGTAGGTGTATCATCTAGGATAATGATAAATAATTGAACAAAATTTTATCAGGCCATCTAGGATAATGTGGATCATCCAGGATGATCTCAAATAATTGAGTCAGATCAGCAGTTAGATAGATGATGAAGGGTAATTTAATGATATCATTCAAGACTATATGAATATTGCCTAGGACGATGTTATCAAAAAACTTAAAAATTTTTATGATCGAAAGAGCTAATCAGAAAAGATCCCAAAAAATAGTAAAAATAAAAAAATAAAATAAAATAATAAAAGTATGAAAAAAAAGAACTAAAAAGATAGAAAAAAAATTTTATTTTTATTTTTTTATCAAAGCAAGAATATGATAAATTTTTCATGAGATTGAAATAAAAATTTATAAAAAATGAATGAACATAGCTGAAATCTAAAAGAATAGTAGAAAATTTGATCATGTTACCCCCATCTCAGATTCCCCATAGGGTAAAAATCTTTTGAAAACAAAAATCTAACTCAAAAAGAAAACCAGACAAGAAAAGTGATATATTCAACACTTCATTCTAGAAAACATATCTGATAGGGTAATGTACCAACGTAATTAGTCAAAATAAAGAGGTTCAAAAATCAAGTGATTAAAAATATCAAGTGACATATGAATTCTTCTAAGATTTTAAGATTTGAAAGAGAAAGAAGCATAATTTTTGTGGGCTTATTTTGTGCCTTTTATCAAATATTTGGGGCACTTTTTGCATCTTTTGATTTCGGATGCACTTTGTGCATGTTTCAATTTTTTGGCGATCATTGCACATCTTTTCACTTTTTCTTTTTTGGCTCATTTTATGCCTCTTGTCATTTTTGTGAGTTAGCTCCCTTTCGAAACCTTTAAAAACTCTCAGTTGTGAGAATATCTTCTAGATAATAGAGAAGAAAATCTCACTCTCTAATATAAGGAAGAATAAATCACAAATTAGAATCATATTTATATGATAAATGCAACAACTTGATCAAGAAAAGCTTGAAAGTAATTTAATGACTTTAAGCATCATTCATATGAGATAGATTACTATAGGAAGATAGAAAATATCTCAATTTGTAAGTCTTATTTTTAATTTGAAAAAGATTTTTGCTTTGAAAAGAAAATTACACCACTAAAGGAGTCAAAGGAAAGGAAACAATCAATAGTGTTTCTTCCTTTAATTGATTTAGGGATGTCAACCATTGATTACAAATTTTTAAAAACAAAATAAGGCATAAAATATCATTTCAACAGTGACCAAAATAAAACTAAAAGAAAACAAAAAACATCAAAAATGAAAATACTAAAAGTAATAGCAAACAAATAAAAAACAACAATAAAAACAAAACCAAAAGAAAGATTAGAAAACAAAAATAAGAAAAAGATTAGAAAACATAAAGTTCAGAGTTCAAAAATCATTAAGTTCATGCATTTATGTCAATCACTCTCAATCTGGTCCTTAAGATGCTGAATGTGTCAAAGGCAATAGTTTAGTAAACATGTCAGCCAATTAGTTTTCAGTTGCTACATTGTGTAACTCAATGTCTCCTTTGGTAACATGGTCCTAATAAAGTGATTCCTTTTGTCAATATATTTTGTTCTAGAATATTGGATAAGATTTTTAGAGATGTAGAGGGCACTGGTGTTATCACATATAATTAAAATTATGCCAACAGGTAATCCTAAATCCAAAATTTATTTCTTCAACGAAAGGACTTGGGCCATACAACTTCTTAAGGCAATGTACTCAACTTCAAAAGTGGGAAGTGCAATAGAGTTTTGTTTTCTATTAGACAGGAGACTAAGGGTTGTCTTATGAATTGGCAGGTTCTAGAAGTACTCTTTCTAACCACCATACATCTTGCAAAATCAAAATTAGAATATCCAATAATTTCAAAAGAATTATTATGCCTAGGATACCAGATTCCTAAGTTTTAGGTCCCTGAAAGATATCTAAGGATTCTCTTAATTGTAGTCATGTGGGATTCTTTAAGATCGGCTTTAAATCTAGCACAAAGAGAAAAACTAAATATTATATCAGGTCAGTTAGAAGTCAAGTAAAGTAGTGATCTAAGTATTTCTCTATACTTCTTTTGATCAAAAGATTTTTCATTTGAATCCTTATCTAATTGGACCATGGAGCTCATGGGAGTGTTTATTGGCTTATCTTTATCCATTTCATATTTCTTCAAGATGTCCTTAGTATATTTTGATTAATTATGAAAGGTTTCATTATCAATTTATCTTATGCTAAACCCCAAAATGTAGAACAATTCTCCTATCATACTCATCTTAAACTCTTTACTCATTATTTTAGAAAAATCATCACATAAATTTTTATCAGAAAATCCAAAAAGTATATCATCATGTTGACCTCATTTTTGTATGAGGTCTTTAGAACTTTTCCTATACACTAGGATCTATCCAAACCCTATGATTTAATCAAGACTATAGGATCTTTCTAGACTTTATACCTTAGGATCTATTCTAGACCCTAGGATTCTTCCAAACTAATCCGGACCTTAAGATTTATCTACACCCTAAGACCTTTCTAGACTCTAGACCCTATAGTACCTATAGATAATAGGACCAAACTAGATTCAAATTAATTCAAACTCCTGATCAATTTAGATCTCAAATCAACCTAGATTTCAAACCTATTCAAGCTTCAAACAAGTCTAGACTCCTAGGCAATTCAATCTCTAGCTCAAACTCCAGTTAATCTAGCCTTTGTTCAAACTTTAATCCTATCTAATCATTCCTAATTACCCATATGATTATGAGTGATGAGGATAATTCAAATTCAAGAAATAAATTCTAGAATCTAGCTCAAATCCTAAAATCCAGACCAAAATAACAAGACTAAAGTTCTTGTTCTAAAGGCTCTTTTTAAGGATTTTTCAAACATGTCAAACCCCAGTCAAATAACCTCTAATTCAGAGTCTATTAATTGCATATTGATCGAACATATCTATAGAGGCAACCCTCTAAATTTGAGCTCATTATGATGTCTCCAACCTCAGAAACTAAATTGATTTCGAAATATTGTAGTACCTTCAAATATTTATAGCCTATGCCACTAAACCTACCACCCAGTGAATCTTGACCTTAGAGCTTTCCCCAAAGCCTCTAATCACATCCAGAACCTTAATCTTAATCTATTGTGTATCCAATTATAGTTTGGTGGACCCATTTTGACCCCTAGTTGACAAGGGGTCAAAATGACCCAAATGCCCTTTAAGGGTTAAATAGGTCATTTTGATCCAAATGACCTTCCTAAAGCTTGGGATCACATACAGCATATTTAAAATACTAAACCAAACTCATTGAGTTTAAACCCATGCTTTAGGTTAACCTGGTTGACCAAGTCAACCTAGGTTGACTAAATAACCCTTTAAGGGTAAATGGGTCAAATCAACTCCAAGCTATGGTTCAAACATATATAAACCCATTTTTATATCAAACATTGGTTCATTTGAGCAAGTCAATTCTTTTTTACTTGGTTAATGTCAAACCCATTTGAAATCTACTTAAAATCCATTTAAAACCTACTTAAAACCATTTAAAAATCAAACTCTAAATCCATAGCTTGATAACTACCCTCAACCTGCTCATCAAGTCCTCCCTTATGCCACATCACCCCATTGACTAGCTTAACTAGTCACAATGGTCAAATAAGTCAACTTGCATGCATATGTGGCTTTGTCATCTTGGCAAGCTAAATCTTCATGCATTTTGGAAGCTATGAGGATTACATGGTAGCAGCCTAAAGCTCATCTCATGTATTAATCAAGGCTAGCAATCATAAGTTAGGCTAGCCATGCTTTACTCAACTCAAATCCTTAGAATCTTCTCTAACCATCCAAAATGATCAATTCCAACTGCATTTATCCTCTCAAAGCCATCCCTCAGCTCCTTCATCTATAAATAAGGCCCCCATAGCCATTGAAATGGTTGTTAATAGTCTTGAGAGCCCAAATTGACAAGAGAGAGAGAGAGAGAAAGAGAAAGAGAGAAAGAATAATTGATGTAGCAGAATTTGATCTAGCCGTCAAAACCTCTTGGAACCTTAAAGAATGTTGTGGAGAATTAAAATACCTTTCCAACAATCCTAAGATCATCCAAATACCTTTTCTCTAAAACTTCAATTAGAAACTGCGACAAATGTACAACACGTAAAGCCTCCAAACTTCATGTGTTGGAAGATTAGGTTGCCATAAATCTATGTTTTAAATAATATTAAATTTGGACAAGTATTTTTCAAGTTATGGCTATTTAAAAATTCAGGCTTTAGTAAGAGCGGAACCATTCGATCGCAATACATGCGCCATCGGACAGCCCATGACGCGATGAGTCGTGCTCCCGTACGATGCACCAAAAAGTGGATCACACATGTCCAACACGTTTGAGGACATGTGGCATCCTCTGATACGGCGCCGCCATTTTGAATTTAAAAAAAATGATTTTAAAATCAATTTATATAGCTAGAACTTCCAAAATTCATAGAAAATACATTTCATTACCAAAGTTTGTGTACTTGGGCTCGTTGGAAATGTTTCGATCCCTACTATTTATTTATTTTAAAATCTAAGTCATTTGATTACTGGATTATGAGTTATTTTAGATTGTTTCAAATTCATTTTTAGTAATTTTCTCATGATCTTATGATCAATTTAAGCCCAAATTTTGTTGAGATGTTTTTGAACATCTTAGGCATCAACTATAAGTTTCATAGGACCATATGTTTAAAGGATTTTTGTGATGTGTATTTTCAAAGTAATAGGTCCATTTTGACCCAAAATTTTAAAAATTCCTAATTCTTCAAATTCTTAGAATTAGGACTCATAATTATTGTGGTGTGTTTGCATATGTCTGAGGGTTAGATGACAAAAATTCAAAACTCATTTGAACACTAGAGACACCTAGGAAAAATAATTATTTTTTTTTTTTGAAGAATGCATAGAGCAAATATTATAAAGAAAGAAAGGGAAAAAAAATCTCAACTAAGTACAAGCTAAAGATTCCTCCTCCAAAATACTAACAAACGAAGGAGGAATCTTGTCAAGTAAAATGTTATCCCAAAAAAAACTAGAAAAGGAACCATAGCTAGCACAAATGTCAGCTAACTTATTACAATCCCTTTTCACACAATTGAAAATAACAAAATTAAAACTATCAATTAAAGACAATTTATTCATAACTTTGGCTTCTTCCTTTTTATGAATGAGATTGATAATATTGATATTATCACTTTCAATTATGATACCTTTATAACCATGCATCCAATCTTTGAGTATTTCTTTAACCGAAGTTATAGCTAGAAGCTCCAAATGAGTGATGTCCCAATGAATTTTAGGCCTCCCATACGCTGCTATAAGTCTTCCTTTAAAGTCTCTTATTACACCACCAATTCCTCCTTTATAAGAAGGAAACAAAGTTGCATCAACATTCAACTTGATCCATTCGGGGGGAGGATGGCACCAACAATCTTCAAACAGCATATGCTGATTAGAACCCAACCGGCCCGATTTGATGAAGTTAGTAGTTTTAAGAGCTCCTAAAAAGCTGATTGCTTCAATTGCTATAAACATAGAACTCTTTTCTTTCTTCCCATGAACCAATTCATTCCTTTCTTTCCAATTAAGGTAGATCACATTACATAATAAGCTGGACATAAAATGATTTTGCCTGAACAACCATTCAAAAACTTCCTCTTTGTTATTAAAATCCGGGATATGAAAGCCCCAAGTATCCAGAATTTTAAATATTTCAACTAGTTTTTGACATCTACAAATAAGATGACAAATATTCTCTTCTTCTTGACAACCTCTAGGACAATACGAACTGGTTTGAAGTCTTCTATAGGATAGAAAGGAAAAGGTTGGTAGAGCGTTGTTAAACATCCTCCAGCAGAAATTTTCTACTCTGGCATTAAGTTTGGATTTTTTAAGCCAACTCCAATGAGATTGAACATAATTAGAAGAAGAATTGATACTAGCAGCCATAGATGTGATAGTTCTACCAGATTCCATGTGAATGAGATCAAAATTATCATTAATAAGCTCTGATCTGATTTCTGTATGGATGATTCCAGATAAAATAATCCACTGTTAACTTCCCATTAGCTTCTAACGGTTTAACAAAAGTCGGCCATCTGTTAAGACACTTATCTAGGATCCAAGTATCTTCAAAAACATCAATAGAATTACCGTTAGCAATATCCCACCTCACGATATTTTTCAAAAATTTGCTTCCATCCTTAATGATTTTCCAAGCAGCAGATATAGATTTATTCCCATTAACAACCTCCCAACAAGATCCGTATCTGGGAAAAAGAGTTTTATGTAATAAGGATTCTTCTTCTTTCATGTATTTCCAGGCTAGCTTGGCCCTTAGTGGACCCAATTTATTAGAACAGGACTGCAAACCTCTACCGCCACTATCAATAGGTTCGCAGAGTTTTTCCCAACTCAAATAATGTAACCCGTGAACTTCATTTGATTTATCCCAAATAAAACTTCTACAGTGTTTCTCAATGTCTCTAAGAACTGCTTTAGGAACCAATGAAATCATAGAGTAAAATGAGGGAAGAGCTAGAATAACAGTCTTCACCAAAATTAATTTTCCAGCTAGTGAAATATATTTTAACCCCCAACAATTCAATTTTTTGAGAACCTTGTCAAGTAAAAACTGAAAATCAACCCTTGAAAGCCTTCTCAAAGTCAGCTTTTATCCCAGATAATTAATCTCCTTAACTTCCTTATATCCCATAATCCTCTTAATTTTCCTCTTCTTACGACTGTTAACAGCTTTACCAAATAAAATCCCTGATTTATTTGAATTCACATTCTGCCCTGTCCATTCACAATATCTGGTAACAATTTTTTTAATAGTTTTCATATTCTTAAGTTTAGCTTCAGCAAAGAATATGATATCATCAGCATAAAGTAGATGTGAAATTTTTGGACCATTCTTACTAACCCGAATTCCAAATTCATCCTTTTCCATAATTCCATTTGTAAGAAGTTGAGAACAAATTATGAAAAGATAAGGAGATAGGGGACATCCTTGTCTAAACCCACTTTTAGCTTTAATCCAACTAGATGGCTTCCCATTTATCAAAATAGAGAAGGAGGGGTTTTGAACACATTCCATAATTAATTTTGAGAAAAAATCAGGAAAACCAAAATAAGAAAGAACCTTTTGAAGAGTAGGCCACCCCATAGAATCATAAGCTTGTTCCATGTCTAATTTAATAGACACAAGACCCTTGGAAGCTTTAGAAATCTTGAATTTGTGAAAAAGTTCTTGAGCAATCAAAGCATTATCCTGAAGAGATCTCCCTTTAACAAAAGCCGCCTGTTCAACAGTTATGATTTTTGGAATGATAGCTTTCATTCTGTTAAGAATCACCTTTGAAGCAATTTTGTAAATTGTGTTACACAGGCTAATAGGCCTATAATTATGAGCATAACTCGGGTTGTTGATTTTAGGAATAAGAACTATTAAAGTTCTTTTCCACTTATCATCCATGATAGCCGTTTGAAAAAAAGAATTCAATGCATCCCAAAATTCGGTTCTAACTATTGACCAATAGCTTTTAATGAAGGAGTAAGTTATCCCATCTTCACCAGGAGAAGTATAACCTGTAGTATCATTGATAGCTTTTTCAATTTCCTCAATCAGGAATTCACTGTTTAAAAGTCTCTTGTCTTCTTCTTCAAGGACTTGATGAACTTTCGGCCAACCTTCAAGCAGACAGTTCCTTTCCCTCCATTTCCCTTTGAAAAACTGGATTAAAACTTCTTCAATCTTCTTATGTTCCTCCACAATGAACCCATTGTTATCTTCAATACAATGAATGTAATTGTTATTCTTTCTTGCACTAGCCATAGAATGGAAAGACTTAGAGTTTTGATCACCTTCCCCAATCCATTTAACTTTGGATCTTTGCCTCCACCATGTATTTAACCGAGCTAGAGTAGAATTAAGCTCATTAATTTTGTATTTCAGCAGGACAGATTCTTCTTGAGAAATCCCTCCATCTTCAGCCTCCTTGATTTGAAGCTTTAGAATATCATCTTTGAGCAGATTTTTTTGAACACCCAAGTCTTGAAGTTTAGCCTTACTCCAAAAGAATAAAGCTTTGATAGTTCTTTTCAGTTTGGAATTAAGAATTTCAGCAGCCGAACCCTTGTCCTTCCTTTTCCAGGCATCCTTAACTATAGCATAAGAGGCCGGGTAAGAAGCCCAAACATCCTCAAACTTTAAGGAATTCAAACCTTTAGGAGATTGATCAAAAATTTTAAGAATCAAAGGGCAATGGTCTGATGCAACCCTGGGAAGATGCTTAACAACTAACTGCTGATTATAGTTAACAGCAATGGAATTAACCAAAATCCTATCTAACCTTTCCATGATTCGATCTGCTCCTTTTTTGTTATTACTCCAAGTAAGTCTAGGACCAACAAACCCAATCTCATGAAGATCATTAGAAGTCAAGAAGGACTTCATTTCATTTGGGCCTAAGGAAAAAACAAACCTTCTTCCACCCTTTTTATCTTCTTTGGATAACAAACAATTAAAGTCACCTCCAATCAACATTGGCAATTCGTTAGTGATAAACGGTTCCAAGCCATTCCAAAGAGATCTCCTGTTGTAGACATCTTTACTTCCATAAATTGTTCCTATCCTCCAAGTACCTTTATTGATAATGTCTAGATCACCAATTAAGAATTGATTAGAAGAATCAATTTTCCTGAATTTGGTAATCTTCCTTCTCCAGAGTACTAAAATGCCTCCAGAGAAACCAATTGAAGGATGGTAACAATAATCCCAATCAATGCCAATCAAGTTTTCCACATCTTTACTCTCAATAGAAACCATTTTAGTTTCTAAAAGCCCAATAAACAACACATTTTGATCTTTTACTACCTCCTTGAGGTAGAGAGAAGCCTTTTTTTATTGGCTCCTCTACAATTCCAAATCAAAATAGAATTCATTGATGGATAAGTGGGGAAGAATTTCCCCCCTTCTCCTTAATACAACTTTCCTTTTTCCTGTTTCTAGTCTTCAAATTAATAGAAAAAATAATTAAGGAAAGGTCTAGACAAATTAAAAAAATCATAGAAAATTATACACACACCCAATATAAGTGAAACTTTAGAACATTAAATTCAGTGACATATTGTACCTTAGATTAAATTTTACTAGATTTGGAAGTTATTAAGTCAGAAAATAAAACAAATATAATTTCAGCCTTTTTTAGGAGTCCAAAAAATTCAAGAATTTGTAATAAATTCAAATTAAGTCTAAAAATTACAAATATTATCTCAAACAAACCATAAATTATTCCTATATCTAGTAAAAATAAAAGCCTCATCACTGGACTTTTAATTTAACTTGAAGTTAGGTTTTAATGAAAATGAATAATTAATTAAATGAAATAATTAAAAAATATAAAAATATACCAAATCAATTCTAAATTCCTGAAAACACTCCTATGGTCATTACTGACCTTTGGTAGTGATTCCATGTATTTTAGACTAAATATGGAAAAAAACAATCAAAACTTCCATTATTAAGTAATTTATAAAATTCATTAATCAACCAATTTTGAAAAAAACAAAATTAATTCAAATTAAATTAAAAAATTCAAATAATATATTAAATTAACCAAAATTTTATCCTTAATCACATAAAATTAAAATCTTTTTAATTTGATTTCAATTTTGAGGATAATTTAATTTCAAGCAAAAATCACTATTTCATTATTTTAATTAATTAAAAATAATTAAAAATTCCATAAAATTCTCAAAAACTTTGGAATCCTTCCTTAGGTCATTACTGGCCTTTGGAAGTAATTTTAAGAAGTTTGGAATTCATTTGGAGTCAAATCACAAAAACATACTTAATTAGACTAATTTAAAATTTCAAATAATTACACAAACTTTGAAAAATCATAACTAATCACAAAAAAATTAAAATTGAGCAAACTCAAAAGCATTTGACTCATATGAAAATCTAGTATTTATTAAAAATATCAAAACTTCAAAAATAAATTAAATTTAAAAAGTCAATAATCCACTCAAATTTAAGTCAAAATTCAAGTCAAATCTTCATAACTAATTACAAAAAAATTGAAAAACTAGTGAGAGAAAGTAATGAGAAAAACTCTGAGGAAACAGTTCAGATTTTTCATGTGATTTCAAATTTTTCTCTTCACGGGAGTTGCGGACGTCCGCCAGCATCTTTCTACCGGCGGAACTATGGAAGATCGTCGTTTAGTGACGAAGGTCATGAATGGCTCATCCCGTCAAATGCTCTCCCCTCTGGCATTCAGCGATGGAAAAATTGGATTTGTTCTGATCAACAATTCCAAAAGCAACAAAGGAATTATTATCAAAGAAGGAGGTTTAGTAGCAAGGAGAGAACCGGAGGTAATTGGGAAAGGAAAAAAGCATAGTGATTGAAGAAGATTTTAAAAAATTTCTTAAAAATACGGTTGCATTGATACCTTCTGAAGGTCCAGATGCATCGCCGTCCTCCAAATCGATTATGATTGATAGCCCCTCTTCCAATGGAATTACAAATGGCAAGGAGATAAAGATGCTAGCTCGTAACTGGTCAGGAAGTCCAAGTTCTGCAAACATGGAAAAACTGTAAGAAAAGAAGATCTCAGCTGTACAGCATATGAATGGTGAACCAGAGAAAATCTTATTCTCTGATTTATTAAAAGTCAGAGAGGAAGAGTCAGCTAATAAAGGAATCTGTGGAGATGTTGTTCCAAGCCTAAATGGAGATTATGAAGGAGAAATAAAGAATGCGTGGAGGAAAAAGGAAAATATCAAAGTATTAGATCTACAGATAGGCAATTTCATTGCTGAAGACGGTGTGACTGTGAAATTACATGATCAAAATGAAAAAGAAAATGCAGACAAACTCTGTAACTCAATCGTCATCAAGGTATTTGGTGGGGATCCTCCATTAAGAATTATTAGCTCTGAGCTCAGGAGACAGTGGATGCAGTTTGGGAAATTTCATTTAACTATGCTAGGCATGGGATGGGAGCTATGTTCTTTTTATGAACTAGAGCACATGGAAGCTGTGATGACAAATGGTCCATGGTTTGTTAATGGTAAAATTATTGGTATGGATAAATGGTCCCAAAATTTTCTACAAATTCTCTAAAAGGCTTGACGGCTCCAATTTGGATTAGATTACTAAATCTACCTCTTCAATGTTGGGATAATATCAATCTTTGTAGGATTGCATCAATAGTTGGAAAATCATATTTGATTGATGGAAACATGTTCTAATGGGGAAGGAGAGAATTTGTAAGAGTATGTGTCCGGATCCAGCTGGATAGCAAGCTTCCTCTTGGTGTTTGGGTTGAAGGGAAAGCTGGGAGATTCTACCAAAGAATTGGGTATGAACGAGTGCCAAATTTCTGTTTCAAGTGTGGTCTAATTGACCATAGTATTGAAGGTTGCAAAGAAGGTGTGGAAGAGAAATTCAAATCAAGGAAAGTTTCTGTCTCTGAAACTAGTAATGTAGAAGAAGCTATAGAAGAACCGGGTTATGGGCCATGGCTAATTATAAATAGAGGCAGGAAGAAATTCAATTATCAAAATCTAATTCAAGTTCATAACCATCCCCAATAGAAAGATAATAAAAACTTGTGGGAGAAAAAGTAGGCTACAAGAATCTCTAGGAATGCTGATAAGAAGAATACGGAATCTATTCAAGTTGTTGCTGAATATCCTATGGCCAATGAGCAAGAAGTAATAGTTGAAGATCAATCAAAGCACGATTCTGAATCCAGAATTATTATTCTAGTTAGTGTGTGCATTTTAAAACAATCCAGTAACAATAAATTCAGTTTATTGAGTAGCCAAGTGGAAGAGGGAGAGATAGTTCCATATTTCACTGTTGAAGACCAAGTTTTGGAAGGACCTCCAGACAGGATAGTTACTGGTTCCAGTAGTATCATAACTACTTTTTTTTTTTTTTGAACAATGCAAAAGCAATTACTTAAAGGAAAAAAAACCAAGATACAAGCTAGAGAAAAGGCTCACATTCCTTCTTCAATAAAGAACAAAGAGAAGGAGGAATGTTAGCAAAAGAAGAATTATCAAACAAAAAATTGTTATCTAAAGCCAATGTAGCACACATATCAGCTACCTTATTACAACCTCTTTCTATATGGTGAAGAATTACCTTATTGAAGTCGGCCAAGAAGAGAAAATCATCCTCCATCCGATTATAGTATTGCCAATTCTTATTCAAAGAATTATGAATGAATTTGATAACATTGATGTTATCCCCTTCAATTATGATTCCTTTACACTCAAGCATCCACGGTTGAAGAAATTTTCTAATGATCATCACAGCTTCCAACTCAAGGAGAGAAATATCCCAATGTGTTTTCTTTTCTCCAAAAGCAATCAACAATCTACCTTTATGATCCCAGAAACAACCACCAATTCCAGCATTATAAGAAGTTACAAGAGCTGCATCAACATTAATTTTAATCCAATCAAGCGGTGGAGGGTGCCAAAAATTTTGAGACTCCCTAAGGAGGTTAGCACCCCAGCTATCTATGATTGGATTGGTAGATTTGAATGAAGAAAACAGCACATTAGCAGCTGTAATTGCTACAGATTTTACAGATTTCCCTTGATTTGCCTCATTTCTATTCTTCCAGTTAAAGTAAACCGAAGTACAATATAATTTTGCCATATTAGGAGCCATACTCACAAGTTTCTTCAGCTCACAAATACCTTCTTCCAGAGAGTTGAAAATAGGTATATTAAATCCCCATTGTTGGATCATTCGAATTATCTCATATAGATGAATACATCAGACAGCAATATGCTCCAGATTTTAAATTTCCAGACAGCCTCTTTCACAAAGGTTCACATATTTAAGCTTTCTAAATTTTAGGAACTCATTTGTTGGAATAGCTTCTTTACTCAATCTCCACCAAAACAAATCAATCCTAGCTGGAAGTTTCAACTTTTTTAACCAGGTATAGAAGCTCTTGTCATCAGCATAACTGTTAAAATTTCTGGTAGCCTCCATAGCTCTTGCAGTAATAGATCTTCCGAATAAGCAACATATTTCTTCCAGATAGTCTTCATTCACACTTCTATCTACCTGAATTTGAAGGATGGTATTGATAGTTTCATTATGGAAGTGATCATTCAATCTCTGTTGATTCCATCCGCCATTCTCATAAAAGAAATGATTTAATTTTAAACCATCAAGCTCCATACAGTTAGCAGTGATAGGCCAATCATTCAGCATTTATCAAGAAGCCAAGTGTCATTAAGAATATCTATCTTCTTACCAATGACAATCTTCCACCTTAATAAAGGTTTTAAGTATTGAGCACCTTCAAGCAAAATCTTCCAAGCAATAGAGCTTCCTCTCCTATTTTTAGTATCCCACAAGTTGTTTCCATATTTGGCAGAGATAACTTGGTAAAGTAAAGAATCTTTGTTTTGAAGGAATCTCCATGAAAGTCGAGCTTTAAGAGGTCCTGATCTACTGACCGCCGAATGAAAGTTTAAACCTCCACTCACCTTAGTTTTGCATAAAGTTTTCCAACCAACATAATGCATACCCCTCTTACCATTCATTTTATGCCATATAAAATTTCTACAGCATTTATCAACCTCTTGTAAAATCTTCTTTGGTACCAAAGTATGAGTAGAAACAAAATTAGGAAGAGTTAATAGAGATGTCTTAGCAAGAGTAATTTTACCTGCTAAGGAAAGATTTTTACTTCCCCAAGAGTTCAGCTTTTGCATCACCTTATCAAGTAGAAACTGAAAATCAGATTTTAGAGGTCTCCTTAGCATCATATTAATGCCTAAATACTGCATTTCTCTCACAGTTTTAAATTTCAAAACCTTCTGTATTCGAGAAACAGCAGATCTGTAAATACCATTACTAAAAAGGATTTGTGATTTAGAGTTATTAACTCTTAAACCAGTCCAAGAACAGAAATCCCTCACAATACTTTTCATCTTAACAACCAATTGATAAGAAGCTTGTGAAAAAATCAAGACATCATCAGCAAACAGTAAATGGTTCACCTTGGGAGCTCTCAGTGAGACTTGGATTCCCAGTTTTTGTCCACTTTGAGACATGGCTAAAGAGAAAAGTTGAGAGCAAAAAATATAAAGATAAGGTGAGAGCGGGCAGCCTTGCCGAAACCCATTTTCAGCTGTAATCCATTTGGAAGATCTACCATTAATGATAAACAAAAATCTAGGATTCCTTACACATTCCAGAATAAGTCTAGAGAAATTCTTTGGAAAGCCAAATATATTCAAGACTTTGGTAAGAGATTCCCAGCTCATATTATCATATGCTTGCTCCATATCAAGCTTAACCACCATTAACCCCTTTTTGCTTTTTGAGACTCTAAGTTTCTGGAAAATCTCATGAGCAAGAAGACAGTGGTCAAACATAGACCGCCCATTGATAAAAGCCACTTGTTCATTAGTTATACACTTGGAAATATAACTTTCATTCTATTGAGAATCATAGTTGCCACTATCTTATAAGTTGATTGACACAAACTAATAGGTCTAAAGTTAGACGGAACAATAGGCTTATTAATCTTTGGGATTAACACAATAAGTGTATCCTTCCATTCCTTATACATGCACCCTGTCTTAAAAAATTCATCAATAGCTTTCCAAGTCTCTTTTTCAATAATCTTCCAATAGAATTTGAAAAATAAAGTTGTAACACCTTCAATACCAGGAGATTTGTTATTACCTTGACTGAAAATAGCTTTTGCCATGTGTTCTTTAGTAAATTCAGCATCCAGGAATTTAGCATCTTCACATGAAATTCTCAGATTTTCTGGAACTGAGGGCCAATCCGAGAGCTTGCACTCCCTAGCTGTCCATTTTTTCTTAAAAAAATTGTAGAATACATCTTCAATTTGATCAAAGTCTTCTACTAAATCATTCTTGTCATTTTTAATTTGCCAAATCAAGTTACCATTTCTTTTAGCGGAGTCAAATTGATGAAAAAAACCTTGAATTTGTATCACCATCTTGCTGCCATCTACTTTTAGCTCTTTGATTCCACCAAGTAGATAATCTCCCCAAAGTCACATTTAATTCATGAACTTTGCTTCTTAACAGCTCCAGTTTCTCTGCCGTAAGACCAATACTAGCTTCTTCCATCTGTAGTGTAAGTATTTCTCTTTTCAGCTCAGCTTTTAGAGAATTCGAATCTTTGCATTTATTCTTGTTCCAGAAATAAAGTGATTTCAAGGTTCTCCTCAATTTCCTTTGCAGAATTTCAGAATCTGAGCCAAAATCTGTCTTTTTCCATGCCTTTAAAACAATATTCCATGTAGCCGGATAAGATTTCCAAGTATCTTCAAATCTAAGAAACTTAGATTTCAGATTCTGAGGCTCAACCATATTGAGAGAAATGGGAGCATGATCCGAAGCAACTCTAGGTAAATGACGAACCTTAGCCATTGGTATTTTTTGAAGAGCTGAAGAGTTTAAAAAACATCTATCCAATCTCTCCCAAATTCTCGAATTGCCATCCTTGTTATTACACCAAGTATAATTAGGTCCCACAAACCCAATATCATGGAAGTCATTGTTAGTTAAGAACATTTTCATGTCTTTAGGTCCTTTAGAGAAATGAAATCTCTTACCACCTTTCCTATCCTCCTTAGAGAGGATACAATTGAAATCTCCTCCGATAATCGCTGGATTATCATCAACTAGGCAACCTTCAAGATCCTGCCAAAGCTTCCTGCGGGATTGAACATCCCTTCCCCCATAAACTGTAACAATATTCCAGCTTCCCAAACTATTACTATCAAGCTTTCCCATAATAAATTGAGAAGAATGTTTAATGACTTCAAAGGATGCCAAAGCTCTTTTCCACATCACCAATATACCTCCCGAAGTACCATTAGCAGGATGATGGAAATAATACCATTCACTACCAATTATCATATTGATATCACATCTATCCAGAGAAGATAAATTCGTTTCAGTAAGACCAACAAAAAACCCTTCATAGTCTTTCACTAACTCCTTAAGATATAAGGAGGCTTCTTTCTTTCTAGCCCCCCTACAATTCCAAAAGATAAAGGATGCCATTAAGATATAATAGGGGAATTATCCCCTATCATTTTACTAGATTTTTTTTCACCTCTCCGTTTCCTTTGGTATGCTTTCATAGGTCTCAAAGACCTCAATTCCTTAGATAATTTGACTTTTCCTAAATTTGTTAATTGTATTCCTGAAACACCACTATCCTTCACAGTTTTAGTATCAACCTGCTCAGGAACAGTAGCAGCATCTATCAAGGAAGTCATGCTCATATTTTAAACTCAAAATTTAGAAGATCTCTAAGATCTTTATTCTTTTGGAGTAAGGCAAAGAAGGTGAACTTGAATTTATCTAAAGATAAATTGATGGAGGATATACTGGAACTTCAAAATCTAGAAGCTAAAATGGGTCAACAGTCTATTGAAGATTGCAGGAAATTAAAAGCCAAAGTGTTGGAGCTTAATTCTATATTGGCTATATTGAACACTTGGTGGAAACAAAGAGCTAAAGTCAAATGGATGACTGATGGAGATTGCAATTCCAAGTTTTTTCATTCCTATGCTAGTGCAAAAAGGAGTTTGAACAACATTGTGAATATCAAAGATGAGGATGGAAATGTTCTGGAAGAACAAAATCAAATTGAGGAAACTCTTATCAGGTTCTTCAAACAAAAATGGAGGTACAGGGAGAGCTCACTGGAGGGATGGCCTAAACCAAATTTTACATTGAAATGTGGAGACAGAAATTGGCTGGCTAGAGAATTCTCGGTGGAAGAGGTAGAGCTTGTCATAAAAGACTTGGGCACCAACATTACACCGGGATGTGATGGAATCACATATTCTTTTTTGAGAACTTATTGGGACATCATTAAATATGATTTTTTGAATGCTATCACTTATTTTCTTCAATATGGAGAAATGGAGAAGTCTTGGAAAGATACTTTGATAGTTTTAATTCCAAATGTTACAAATCCTTTGAGTCCTTCAAACTTTAGGCCTATTAGTCCTTGTAACTCTGTCTACAAAGTGGCAGCTAAAGTTATTCTTAATAGGTTAATTTTTATTATTCCCAAAGTCATTTCAGAGGAGCAAGTGGCATTCATCCAAGGGAGATCTATTTCAGATCAAGTTTTGATTGCTCAAGAGGTGTTTCACAAATTCAGGTTTTCCAATTCTACTAAAGGGCTAGTAGCTTACAAGATTGATATGGAACAAGCTTATGACTCAATGAGTTGGGATACTCTTGAAGGAGTCTTGAAATACTTTGAATTCCCTCCATTATTCTCCAAATTAATTTTGGAATGTGTGTTCATGCCAAGATTTTCTATTATTATTAATGGGAGCCAATCGGAATGGATTTCAGCCATGAGTGGCTTCCGGTAAGGCTGCCCGTTGTCCCCATTTCTTTTTATTTTGTGCTCCCAGCTTCTTTCAAATGCACTTTCTTTGACTTCCATTAGAGTTAACATCTCTACTTATGGACCTCAGATTTCACACTTACTATACGCAGATGATGTCTTGTTATATTCGGAAGCAAGTAAGAAGGTGGCTTTGGAGGTGAAAGGGATCCTTTCCAATTTCATCAACTGGACTGGACAAAGCATTAATATGGGGAAATCTGGAATTTTATTTGGGAAGATGGCTGATAAAAGGAGGAGGAAGGGTATTACATGAACTTTGGGAATCAAGGAAGTAAAAGAATTTACTTACCTTGGGATCAAAATGGCACTAAGAAGATTAAAGGCTAATGATTATCAATTCATCATTGAGAAATCATTAAAGAAAATCAACACTTGGGGAAGCAAGCTTTTATCCTTGGCTGGGAAGATAGCTCTAGTGAAGTCGGTTTCTTTGGCTATCCCTACTTTCTATGGTACTCATTCCTTGGTCCCTATTAGTATACTTGAAGAAATTAACAAAATATGCATAAGTTTTATTTGGAATAAGCCCAATGGTGAAATTGGCATTCATTATGTTAAATGGGAGGATCTTTACAAACCGGTTAATAAAGGAGGGAGGGGATTGTGCTCACCTACCTCCAAAATGGCCGAACTGAGAGCAAGACTTTCTTGGAGATTTTTGAATAAAAATTCTTTTTTATTCAAATTATTGGCTCCAAGATACAGCTCCAAGATGGTTGATGACAACTTAAAGAGGAATGTTTCTTCCTCTTGGAAAATCATAACTGATGGAGGAAAAGCTCTTCAACCATTATTAAAATGGAGTGAGGGAAATGGGGCTTCTATTAAAGTATTTGAAGATAAGTGGCTGCTTGATAGGATCTTAAATGAATGGCCTTCTTTTGTTGTTCCTCAAGGAGAAGAACCAATTTTGCTAGAGAGGTTCATTGAAAATAATGAATGGAATGTGGCTGAATTGAGGAAAGTATTTGGTAGTGAAATGGTGGAACACATTTTACAAACAAATATAAGGAGTGAACAACGGGAGGATAATCAAGAGTTGATCCACAAGAAATCGGGGAGATCAATTTCAGGTATTACTGATTCCAGATTTCAAAATCTGGCAGAATGTAAATACTCAAAATGGATGAAGAAAGCTAATCTCAGCCCAAGGGTGGAAATCTTTTACTGGACACTATTCAAGGAAGCTATACAAACTTATCATTATCTGGTTCATAGAAGATTGCAAGGAAATGAAGTATGTCCAAGGTGCATAGACGGCATTGAAGATATGGAGCATATTATTTGCAAATGCTCCAAGATCAAGGAGGTGTTCTCTCAAATAAACAAATGGGGCTTTGGGATTCCTTTCTTTGATAACTTTCAGGATTATTTTAGTTGCATGGAACATACAGCAGCTTATAACGGTATGATTCTCAATTTTTTCTTCAACGTCCTATTTTTTTCTTGGAAGGCTAGAAACAAATTGACACATGACAAAGTGGTTGAAGGAGCTATCTCGGTGGCTGCTAATGCAGTTTGCTATTCTTCTATTTTTATAATTGATTGTTAAAACCAATTCGGATCAATGGGATGTTAACCAGCCTCCTATGCTATCCAAAACTTGGCATCCCCCTCCACCTGAATGGTTAAAAATCAATGTAGATGCTTCTCTTGATAACTCCTATAAAGCTGGTATAGGAGGTGTCATACATGATAGCAAGGGGAGATTCTTATTAGCATTTGGAAAAAAATACATTCATTGGGATGTATTTCATGTGGAGCTTCTAGCAATCAAATCTTTGAAAGAAATAATCAAAGATTAGATGTTCAAATACAAAGGAGCTATCATTGAAGGGGAAAATGCACATGCTATTAGAAGGCTTCAAAAGGCAAGGATTAATTGATTCAAGGATGAAGAAGACTTTGATTTCTTTTCATAGTTTAATTTTGTTATTTTCTCTTATGTTGATAGGAGTATAAACAAGTAGGCCGATTGGTGTGCTAAGTATGCCTCGGCTAACAATTTTATTTGGGAAGATCTTTGCTTGAATAAGATTCCTCCTTCATTTGTAAAGATATTGAAGGAGGAATCGACCTTGTAGTTTTTTCTTTTTGCTTCCTTTGCTTTTAATGCATTAATTGCTCTTTTCGAAAAAATTACAAAAAAATCCAAATCTAGTAAACTTATAGTCTAACTGATCGTCTTAAGATTTAATATTTTATAAAACATGATAATAAGTATTATTAATCAAAAAGTTAAATATTAACCCTTTTAATTATGTATTAAATAATTTAAATAATTTTAGAAAATTAAATAATTGAATCAAAAAACACTAATTTAACTTTAAAACCATAAATAAAAAAATCTTAATTAAAATTCTATAAATTTCAAATCTTAATCAAATCAAATCACATAATCATATTGGTTATCACTGGGTAACTCAAACTTAAATCATCCTTCAACCTTTAACAAACCTTAACATCAGACAACTCAAACCAATTACCCGATATAGGAAATATCCAAATCATATAGCCTATTATACACTCTTAGAAGGTTTGTTATGGCACCACTTCAAGATCTAGGCCAGGCTGATATTTATTTTTCTGTCATGTGCTGAGTTTTTTTAGTTTTCACTACATGCTAGTTGTTAGAATTAGATGATTGATGTGATTATTTATTTAATTCCTGCACTTTGTGATACGATTACAAATATGGCTGATTTCAGTATTTAAATTCAATATATAACTGCCTAGAATGATTCAATATTAATTGCTTAGGATAACCTTGTAGGTATTTTTAGTCTAGAATTTTCTATTTTATTAAATTTAATTTGAGAAATTTTTTGATTTGTAAAAATGATCTTAGATGGGTTATATACATATCCTATTTAGATTCCCAAGAGGAGAAGACATCTTTTAGGGGAGAGTCCTCCTCCATTCGGAAGCCTAAGTTTAAATACTTTGAATATCTAAGGAGAAAAGACAACACCCCTTTCAACGGAGGATTTTCTTTTCACATGGATATCCGAACCATATGGATCTAAGAGGCCCACATAAGGACAAATAAGTAGAGAATGAGAAGACCTTTCTCAAAGGCACTCAAGTCTTAGGAATAGAATCAGGGTTGTTATTAGTGGTACCCGGCCACTTTACTTTCTACAGATCATGGGTTGTAATATTAAGTGTAACTCTCCATATGGACTTTCAATTTGAATATTAGTTAAATTGATTGATGATTGATGCCTTGATCTGTGATTAGGATTGCCTATTTTCCTTAGTTTTTTGGCGATCTTGTTTGTCGATTTTGTTTTAGCCTAGATACATAAGGCTTGTGAGGGTGTGCAAATTTTTCTACTTGTAATCAAAAGTTTAAATTTAAGGAGTTAAGCAACATAGAAAGATAATGAATCTAGGGAATTAGCATCAGGTCATCTGTTACAAAGTTCACAACGTCCAACACGATTAGTACAAAAATCAAGGGATCGTCCAATACGATGTTCGGGATGATCAAAAATAGCCACGGTATATCGTACTATACGAATAATGTTGTAATATATGATTACCAATCAATAATTAATAATCAATTTGATTAACTAATTACAGGGTTAATTTAATTAAGTATTCAAAAACACGTACTGTATAATATGATCTTATAGTATGATCAGTTCAAAATTTATGAATTAAGAACTTATTTAAATTAAATATGGCAGCTAGGGTTTTTAATTAAAAACATATTGTACATTATGATATGTATCATACAGTATGATTTATTCATAGATAGTCATTGAATTAAATCAGGTCGTACAGTATGATTGAAACTCATATAGTACAATCTACAAAAAAATTTCTTTATTTTTAAAAAATCTCTCCCCCTGTGTATGTGCATGGTTGCTCAGTTTTGAATACACTTTATGGTAAGATTCAAGAAAAGAAAAATAATAATAATAAAGAAAATTATAGAGTTACAGACTTTATATCCTACTCTACCCAGTCTTGAGTCTTCTTGTTACCTTAAGTAATTTATGATCTCCCTAAAATATTAGTACTCACATATAAGAGTAGAAATGAAAAATATTTAATGAATAATAAAGTAATTCAAATTAACATTATTTGTCTTCTTCAAAATCTCAGACTAGAGGTCATGGACTGCAACAATTTCTACTCATTGGGTAATCTCTCCTACTTCATCTTCTTCCTCAACTTTAGACTTCTAAGGATCAGATTCATCAAACACTACATGAGTAGTCTCCTTCATAACCAATGTCCTCTTATTAAACACTCTAAAGGATTTCCCCACACTTGAATATCTTAAGAACACTCAATCATCAAATTTTGGGTCAAATTTTCCTAAGAGTGATTTCACATTATTAAGAATGAAAACCTTACACCCAAAGACATGGAGGTGAGAACGGTTGGGTGTCCTACCCTTAATGATCTCATAGGGTGTCTTATTTAATTTAGATCTAACTTCACCCTATTCAACTCATAACATGCTATGTTCACTACTTCTGCCCAAAAGTATTTTGGAAGTGAATACTCAGCAAGTATGGCTCTAGCAGCTTTCACTAAGGTCCTTTTCTTCCTTTTAGATATCCCATTTTGTTAAGGGATCCTAGGAGCTAAAAAATTATGACTAAACCCTTGCTCCTCATAGAAAGTTTCAAATCTCACATTTTCAAACTCTCCATCATAATCACTATGGATGGTCAAGATCTTACAACCTAACTTTTTCTAAATATAAATAGAGAAAGATTTAAATTTATCAAAAGACTCACTTTTATGTGACAGAAATCTAATCCAAGTGAGCCTCGAGTAGTTATCGACAATCACAAATCCATAGACTTTTCCCCCTAAGATGGTAGTGCTAATGGGTCTAAATAAATCCATGTGAAATACTTCTAAAGGTCTAGAGGTGCTAATGTTCTTAATGGAATGGGAAGAGGATTGGACTTATTTTCCCAGTTGAAAGGCATCACATATGTGGTCTTTAGTAAACTTAAGCATGGGGACACCTCTAACTAGGTCCTTTTAGGTTATTCTCATAAGGGTTTTCATTCTGACATGACATAATCTTTTATGCCACAGCCAAGACTCATCAATAGTATTTTTTAAGTAAAATGAAGCAGCACATTCAATGTTATTTAAATTCAAGCATATATACATTATTGATCCTTTTTCCCTACAAAATAATGTTATTATAGAAGCTGATAACATAAGCGTTTACCAAAAATTTTATGTTGAACCCTTTGTCATAGAGTTGACTGATGTTGAGCAAGTTGAGTTTTAGTCCATCTATAAGTAAAATATTTTCAATTAAAAGGTTTTTGGAGTTTCCAATTATACCTATGCCCACCACTCTCTTAGTGGTGTTGTCTCTAAGAGTGACATTGCCTCTAGCCCTAACCTCTAGAGAAATGAATTGATTTGCATCTCCAGTCATATGGCATAAGCATCCGCTGTCCGAGTACCACATGCTCTCATCATATCTTGTGTGAGAGCACAACTACAAAATCATCAAATGTTAGATTTAGGACTCAAATAAGTGTATGTCCATTCTTATGGAAAGAATAATGTAATGCATGTGTATTATATGTGAATCATGCAATTTAGGTCTCCACACCCAATGTATACTACGATGAATAGTGCAAGTGTGGGAGATATATCCTAATATGCTACATGAAAAATATTTAATGCCAGGAAAAGGGCTTACTAATTTACTCGGGTTATAGTGCCTCTTCTTAGGTTTAAATGATGTATGTTGATTTGGTGGATTGTGAAACTTAAGCATTATGGGTGGTTTTCTATTTTTTTTATAAGTAGTTAATTTAGCTTTCAAAAACTTTTTTAGTTTTCAAGAATAGAAATTTCTACTTTCTAAGCATTCTCCTTAATATTTAAATTCATTGCAAGAGAATTCAATTCCTTGTATGTAGTTTTTAGTTTAACATGCAATGCTTTCAATGAATCATGCTCAATGATTAAATCAGAATGCTTTTTATTTAACTCATCAAATTCATCAAGTAAAGTCATGTGATTTCTATCAAGTGTAGAATGATCTTTAAGCAAAACTTCATACTCTTTTTAATTTAAAAATTACAATTTCAGACTAGCATGCAATTTCTTGAGTTTTCTATATGATGAATGTATTTTTTTAAAAACATCAAGTACTTAATTGTAGGTTAATTAACATACATCTTCTTTGTTAGAATGACTAAGATGTTCACCCACCCTCAAACTCAAGTTTGTTGTCTCCTCTTTAGCTTTAGTCTTAGAAGAGTTAGATGCAGAGTCTGCCCAAAAAGCCTTTTGAATCTACTTATTATACTTTATGAACTTGGGTTTCTCCTCACCTTCTCCTTGTTTGGGTGAGCCTTAAGTATAGAAAAACCAACTTTTACATATCCTGGATTCCTACATTCAAAGCAAACTATATCAGAAGAACCTAAAAAAAAATTAAAAAAAAATATCAGAAGAACCTTTAAAATTCTTGCTACTCTTACTTTTTTTCCATTTCTGATAGTACTTTTATTTCTTCCTTAGAAAACTTTTGAATTTCCTATGGATTTAGGTAACATCATCACTTTTATACCCAGAAGAATTAGTATCCATATCATTAGCCTTCAGCCCCATAATTTTCTCCTTCTTTCTCACATGCATCAAGTTATCTTTGGTTCACTCCTTGCTCATAAGTAATGAGTGATCAAAGTGAGTTATCAATAGAATAAATGTTCAAATCCTTGGATTCAATGATAACATTTATCTTAGCATCATAGGAAGAAGGTAAACATCTCAAAATTTTATTAACTTTCTCATAGTTAGTAAGTTTTCTTCCTAAGGCATGTATGGAGGTGACAGTTTATGTAAACCTAGTATACATTTCAGATAATTATTAACTAGGTTTCATGCCAAAGAGTTCATAGTCATGAAGCAAGATATTCAATCTAGATTGCTAATTAACATCAGTTGTGCCTTCATAAGTGATATATAACTTATCCCAAATTTCTTTACTAGTTTTACAAGTTGAAACACACATGTAATCTTTAGATTTTAGTGCACGGAAAAAAAAAAGGTTTATATTTTGCATTAAATTGTGGTATATTCCTATCATCAAGAGTTCATTTAATAAATGAAAGCTCAGTTCTGATACCATTAACTTTCTAGAATAAACTTCTTTAACAAGCATCCACATGTGATAATCTATAAATTGTAAGAAAGTGGACATACAAGTTTTCTAGAAATCAAAAGGTATATTATCAAATAACGGTGGTCGAGTAATGGAATACCCTCCCATAGTGTTCTGGTTACAAAAGTTAGCCATGAATAAAAATTCAAAAGTTATCTAAAACTTGATTTTCTGAATCCCACTCTGATACCACTTAAAAATTTGTTAGGGATGTTAAGCCCTTATGAACTAACCCGAGGTTAACTAAGAGGAGGGGTGAATTGGTAGTATTAAAAATATTTAAATAAAAAAATATCATCTTTTTGAAATATTTTAAAACATTAAACCATATAATCATCCACATGAAAATAAAGTGCAAAAATTAAAATATGGAAATATAATAAAAAGAACACACCATATTTTATAGTGGTTTGGTCAACATGACCTATGTCCACTCCCAGGAGCCTCTCCTCTAGGGATTGCACTAAAATAATAGTGACTCTCCTTTTGCTCCCATAGCAAGGCGAAGAAGCCTTTACAAACTCCTTTTCACCGACCCCTAGTGAGGCAGAGAACCCAAACTCCTTTTGTTTCCTCTTAAAGCAGGCAAATAACCTAGACTCCTTTTGCTTCCTCCTAAAGCAGGAAGTGAACCTTGACTCTTTTTTGCTTTCTTATGAAGTAGGCTTTAGAACCTTAACCTTGTGTTGATGACTACCTCCCTAGAGCCACCAAGGAACCAGGGATGATGACTGGAGAAGATAACTTAGATCCTTACTTTGAGCAACCTTTATGAATCGCTCATAAACTCCCCCTCATAAGATCCTCTCTCTCTCTCCCAAGCTCTCCCTCTCCTTCTCTTAGGTCACTCAGCTCAAGACAATAGTAAAATATCATCTCAAAAGTAATCAAGAGATCTTATAAAGAAGGGCTTAAAATTTGCCCTAATTTGCAACTTGCCATCAAGATCATCCAGGACCATTGACGGATCGTCCTATACGATTAGTGTATTTCTTCCCTTCTACATAGGATGATCTGGGTGGGCTGGATGATTAGAACTCATTATTTATCCTGATCATCCAGGATGATGTGGACATCATCCTATATAATTAGTTTAAAATCATAGAAACCATCCAGCACATCATTTTGATTGTCCAGTAGATACATATTAGATGATAAAGAAATATAACATATCGTCTAGGCTGATGCTTGGATCATTCTATACAATTAGTTCAAAATCAGGGAATATCGTCCAGCAAATCATTCTAGTCATCTAGGTGATTCAGGAAAACACTAAGGTTTTTCTTAAAAATTGTCCAAGATGATATGATTGATCAATCTAATATTAATTACTTTTCTTAATCACTTAATTAATTTAAGCATGATTGTAACGAATCATCAAGGATAATATATGATCATCCTGTATGATTTTTAAAAATATTATCATACCTAAAAGAGTTTGATGGCTGATTCTTTTTTATTTGAGCCTATCATCCAAGATAATATAAATATCATCTAGGACGATTTGCTTATTTCGACTGTCTTAACAAAGGAGCCCTAATTAGGGTTTCTATTTTTTAACAGATTGTCCAGAATAATTTGGGATCGTCCTGTATGATGTGATAAAAAATAGAAACCACTAAACTTGTAGAATTTCCCCTCCTGAGTGTGTGTGTACAACATTACTTAGCATCAGGTTCGACCTTATTATATTTGACTCAAGAAAATGAAAAATCATTGGAATTACACTTATAGAGTGACTCATTCCTAATCTACCCAATATTGAGTTGGCTTGATTTACAATTGACCTTATGGACCTAAAAAGTTAGTAGCAAGGCAACCAAAATAGATGTGTAGTAGTAATAGTAGTTAGGAAACATGAATGTTAGGAATATTTGCTATCATCAAAATTATAATACTTGAATTCAGATTTGCATCATAAATCACTAGGGAAGATGTTTAGAGTATTTTGAATAGATTTAGGGTTAGATTATAGCTTAATTGAGTACAAATGAGGTTTATGATTGGTCTAGTTAATTATGATTGACTTGGTCAATTATGGTTGACTTGGTCAACTAGGTCAAACTAGGGAGTGTAGTTTAGCTCAATAAGTTTGATTAAATCATTTGAATCCAATGGAGATGGTCTAATGCATTGGTGAGATCATTTAGGTTGAAATGACAATGTAGGCCCTCAAGGGCATTTTGGTCAACTATGGTTGACTTGATCATCATGGTCAAACCAAAATTTGGTATTGAATCCATTGTAGTCTTAATGGCATTCAAGGTTCATTAAAGGAGGCTTTAAGGATTGAATTGATTATGCCATGCTGAGTTTTTTGAATTGATTGAATTTACCATGCCCTTAATGACCAACAAAATATAGTTTGCTGGTCAATATATCATAATAAAGGCTATGGACATAATCAAGGGTCTTGGGGAGGGTCTGAGGTCAAATTCTATAAAGTGACAAGTCCAATGGCATATGTTGTAAATATTTGAAGGGTTTATGGCATTTGAAATTAAATTTAATTTCTAGGCCTGGGAGTGTTAGATTGAGCTCAAATTTGGAAGGTTAACCCTTGGAACATACTTGATCAATATGCAATTAACATATAATGAATCATGGGTCATTTGACTAGGTTTTTGAGTGAAAGTTTGTTAGGGATGTTAGGCCCTTAAGAACTAGCCCAAGGCTAACTAAGAGGGGGGTGAATTGATATTTTAAAATATCTTTAAACCAAAGCACAACAAAGCTCAAACCAAAATCACCAAAGAAAATAGAGTGCGGAAAATTAAATGCGAAAGCAGTAAAAAGAACACAAGGGTTTATAGTGGTTCGGTCAACTCGACCTACGTTCACTCCCCGGAGGCGCCCTCTGAGTATTACACCACCAAAGTGACTCTCCTTTAGCCCCCACAGCTAGGCGGAGAAGCCCTTACAAAAATCTCCTTTTTGCCACCCCCAGCAAGGCATAGAACCCAACTCCTTTTGCTTCCTCCTGAAGCAGGTAGAGAACCTTAATCGATCACTAAAGCTTACCTCTCCCAACCCTTCCAAGGATAAGAGACTCTAGTGGAAGAAGAAGTGGTACAATGCTTTGAGCAACCCTTGTGAATCTCCCTCACAAGCTCCCCCTCACAAGATCCTCTCTCTCTCTCTCCTCTAGGCTTTCTCAGGTTAAAACAGCAGCAAAAGTTTGTTCAAAATGTTGAACAATAACTCTTAAATAGAAGAGCTTCAAAATAGCTCATTAATTACAAGTTGCCGACAATATCATCTAGGATAATAGGAATATCATCCTGTACGATCAGTGAAATTTAAGTCAAATCTACCGGGACGATCTGGGATGAATAGAAGAAAAAATGTTCGTATCATCTAGGATGATAATACATTATTCTGTACGATTAGTTCAAATCACAGATTATCAGCCAGATAATTGCTCTTAAAAGAGTTCGGGATGATTCCAAAATAGCTTGATCATCCGGGCTAATCTCTCAATCGTCCCGGATGATTAGTTCAAATTAGAGGGAATTCGTCCAGAGAATCGCCCGAAATTTGATCTGGCCGATCCTGATCGTCCAGACCATCGCCTGGAATTTGAGCTGTCTCATATTGATCGTCCAGGAGCAACTAAGGTTATTTGAACTGATTGTCCAGGCCGATCTTGTATTTGAACTGATCATCCCAGCTGATCCTGCAATCATCCAGGACGATGTGATCGTATCAATCATCCTTAAATGCTTTCCTTAATTGCCAGATTAACTTAGGCATAATTTAATCAAATCCTCCAGGACGATACAAGATCATCCTTGCCGATTTCCATAAATAAAGAATACCTAAATAGATCATGGCGGCTATTTCTTTCTATTTTTAGCCTATCGTCCAGGCCGATTAGCTAATGACGGCTGCCTTAACTAAGATGTCCTGATTAGGTTTTTTATTTTGAACTCGATCATCCAGGATGATATAAATATTGTCTAGGACAATATGAATAAAAACAAAAATTATAAATCAGTCAGAAAAAAATCACTCAAGTTTGTGTGTGTAGGGTTACTTAGCATCAGAACACCTCAATAGTTACAATGGACTTAAGAAAGGGAAAAAGAAAATTACAGACTGACACAGGCCTAGTCTACCCATTCTTGAGCTGGTTCTGATTCCCGTTTGATCTTGTGGTCCTGAAATGTCAGTAGAAAAAGGCAATCAAAGTGTTTGCTAACATCAAAAGCATAATCCATGAAAACAGATTTGTAATATTTAGGTGATTAAAAAATCATCCATAAAGGGTTTTATGACCTGGACCCTTAATCCTGGGTTTAGGGTTTAATTGATTGAGTTTGGATTATACATATCAATCATTATCAAAGGAATGATTGGAATTTATTGAATATAATTAAAGCTTGATTGTTGGTTAATTAAAGGAGGAGTTGAAGTCTTAATTAAGGATTAGATTAAAATTTGATCAAAAATTGGATTGAAATTTGATTGGGGTATTAATGGTTGACTAGTAGATGATTATCAACCATTAAACCATAAAGTAGAGGTTTTGATAAGTCATGATGACCTCATTCAAAAATGAGGTCAACAACAACCACCTTCGCAACCTCTAGCCACCACCCCCAAATAAACCGCCCACCTCCACTACTGACCACTTTCATCGATAGCCTCCTCAACAGGCTGTCACCATCGCTAGCTACTACCACCGGTAACCACCCCCAGACGAACACCACAGCTTCCAACCGTCGGTCACCCCAGCCACAACCTTCTAGCATTTATATTGCATTCACTTAACTTCAAATAATAATAATAATAATAAAGTCATGCATTTACTTTACATTCATACAAATAACTTTAAAGTAATTCTTTCATTCTACATTTTATTTTTACAATATATTTATTTTACACTATATTCCTTTTTTAGACAACCAATCTATTGCGACCCATGACCCCGAGTTTGAGATTTTGATGATGACAAATAATGTCGCCTTAACTACTCTTCATTGAATATCATTTATTATTTGCTATTGTCCGTGAGTACAAATATTTCAGGAAGATCACAAGCCACTCAAACAATGGGATTTCTCAAGACTAATTAGATTAGGAGTATGAGTCTGATAATGTAATTTGTTATTTATTTTATTTTTTATTTTCTTGAGTCTGGCCATAAAATGCAGGTGAGTCTGAGCAATCATGCACACACACAGGGGGAGAGAGTTTTTAAAAGTAAAAAATATAGTTTTTCATTGTCTGTTAATCGTACTATATGAAGTTATTTCATACTGTACGATATTATATTATAAATGTGTTCTATGAACAAATCATACAGTACGAATACTAACGTACTGTACGATGTGTTTCAAATTCAAAACCCTAGCCATCACATTAACTTAAGTTATTATGTGTCGTTCGTACTGTACGAAGACTTTTATACTGTACGCTCTATTTTAAATACTTACTTAATTTAACCCATAATTAATGCAAGAAATCAAGTCTTAATTACAAATTGAAAATCGTATTGTATGAACATAGTCATACAATACGATGAACAGAGACAAATTCAGATCGTCCTGAAGATATCCTGGATGATCCCTTATTTTTGTCTCATCATACTGTACAATATTTATTGTACCATACAATAAACAGAGATGATATTTGATCGTCCCGAAATTCATCCTGGACGATGCCTTGATTTTCACCATTCATATTGTACGATGTGTTTCGTACTATATGATGAACAGAGACGATATTTAATCGTCCCGACTATCGTCCTATATGAGTAGTAGTGTTGAGGATTGTACTGCATGATTTAGTATCGTACCATATGATTACATTTTGAACTATTCGTACAACTTTGTACCAGGATGAACCTATTTATACATGTCGTACTGTACGATGAGAAATCGTACTGTATAATTGTAACGACTACTTTGAAAATTTCAGGGATTTTGGAGCTCGTTTTATGTGTCAAAATTGTTATGCTTAGAGAGAGAGAGAGAGAGAGAGAGAGGAAGGAAACGTGATTAGAGAGGAAATCCTTGGGAGAGAGGTCTTGAGAAGTTTTGAGGGGTTGAGAGAGGAAGGAGAAGGTGAGCTTGGTGAGGGAGAAAAGATGTGAGGGAGATCACACGGTTGCTCCGATATTGCTGCAACTTGCTCCTCCTATGGCCCGAGAAGGACTTGAGAGAGGCTATCTAAGGGGGAGACTCTTCTACATCCGTGACCTCAAGGTACTCTGCCTTCTCCAGGAGGGAGAAAAAAGAGAAGGTTCTCTACCGTCACTAGGAGGGTGAAAACAGCGCTTGGCACTCCGCCACGCCGGGTTGGTGAAAGGGAGTATTATAAGATCTTCTCCGCCTTACCGAGGGGGGAAAAAGGAGAGCTATAGTTTGTAGTGAAATTCTCAGAGCGGAGGACTCTGGGGAGTGTACGTAGGTCATGGTTTGACCGAACCACTATAAAAATTCATGTGTATTTTTCCCTTATCGCTTTTTATTCTTGCGTGCATTTTATTTTCATAATACTTGCTTAGTGAAAACTTATGAAGAAAAAAGGATTCTATTGTTGCACGTTGAGTACAATTGTTTGCCTTCATAGTAGTTTAAATTTTCATGTTAAAAATTTAAAAACATCAAAAAAAATTAGAACTCTTGCTTAGGTTTTAATTATTGCATTAAAATTTTCACAATTCACCCCCCCCCCCTCTTGTCCATATAGTAATTTCAATTGGTATTAGAGCCTCCTTTCAAAAATAGTGTTTTAGAAAATCTTAAAAAATGATCATATCACATTTTGGTAATCGTAACACCGCGGAGGGTTATTCAATAACCCATCCACGTCTTTTTGATAACATTTTATTTGATTTCTGAAAAATTAGAATGTCTACCTTTTTGCAATCTATTAATTACCACATGTGGATGTTAGTCAATGATGGATATATTATACCTTTTAAAACTGTGAATGGAGTGAAAAATCTAGTACCTTTTAATAAATGGAGCAATGAGGATAGGGAATTAGCCCAATTGAATGCTAAGTGTTTAAATTGCTTTTTCTGTGTATTAAAGTCTGAGGATTATATGAGAGTTTCTACCTGTGATACTGGTAAGGAGATTTGGGATAGAATGTGTATTACATATGAAGGAACAAGTGAAGTAAAACAGTCTAGGCTTAACATTCTATTACATGATTATGAACTCTTCCGTATGAAATCTAGCGAAACAATATCTGACATGTACACTAGGTTCACCCAAATCGTGACATCCTTGCATACATTAGATAGAGAGATTTCAAATTCTGAGAAAGTTAATAAGATTCTGAGATGCTTACCTAGTTCCTATGATGCTAAGATAACTGCTATCACTGAATCTAAAGATCTTAACGTTTATTTTATTGATAATCTCCTTGGATCACTCATTACATACGAGTAAGGAGTGAGTCAAAGACAAAGTGATGCAGGTGAAAAGAAGAAGGAGCGAACGGTGGCACTAAAAGAAAATAACTCAGAAAGTGACAGCTCTATAGGGTAGGAAGAAGATGATATAGCATTGATAACCCGACAGTTCAAGAACTTCTTAAAGAGAAAACAAAAGTATCATCAGAACGGCTGGAATAAAGGTAAAAGCTCAAAGTCTAATAAAGTTTCATCTGATATAATCTATTTTGAGTGCAGGAATCCAGGTCACCTTCGAGCTGAATGCCCCAACTTGAAGAGCCAACCAACTAAGGATAAAGGAGAGGAAAAACCCAAGTACAAGAGAGGAAAGATGAAGACACAAAAAGCTTTTTGGGCTGACTTTGCCTCAGAATCGTCAGAAGAAGTAGCAGAGGAGGAGGTAACAAATTTGTGTCTTATGGATAATGATAACTTTGATCAATCGGATCAAGATGAGGTATGTCAACTTTCATATGAAGAATTATTGCTTATTTCTGAGAATATCCATGACTCATTAGGAAGTTGAAAAAGATGCATGCTAGTCTTAATATTGAATTTAATTCTTTACAAACTGAGCATGCCAACTTACTTAAGAAAAATTTTGATTTAGATAGAGATTATATGCTACTTCTTAATGAGTATGATGCATTAAATAAGAAGCATATTGAAATAATTGAAATGCATAAAACCTTGAAAACCACTCATGTTGAACTAGAAGAGGCTTTTCATATATTAGACAAACTTGCATTAGAAGTAGATCATAATGAGCATTTGTTAAAAATAGAAGTTCATAGATTGACATATCAAAACAACACTTTTCAAGAAAGAATCAAAGAATTAGAAAAGAAAATTGCATCACTCACATTAGCCCAACCTAGTCAATCCCCAACACAGCATGCATCACATAACTTTAGGAAGAGGCTTCATCACCCACATAGGTTAGTGAATCCATTTCCTAGTATTAGGTGCTTCTCTTGTGGCATGCTAAGTCACATAGCCCGCACATGCATAATTCACTGTAGGACACACTTAGTATGGAGACCTAAACTGCATCCATCACAGTATAACATGCATACATCTCATTCATGCAAGCATAAGGAGGAACCCAAACTCACTTGGATTCACAAATATAATCCTTGAATGAAATTGTATGGGTGCTCTCACAAAAGACCTAGTGAGAGCATGTGGTACCTGGATAGTGGCTGCTCAAGACACATGATTAGAGATATGAAGAAGTTCATCTTACTGGAGACCAGAATTGGAGGCAAAGTAACATTGGGAGACAACACTACCATGAAAGTGCTAGGCTCAGGTACTGTTGGTAATGCTAAGAATTTTTTAATTGAAAATATTTTATTAGTTGATGGTTTGAAGCATAACTTACTTAGAATTAGTCAATTGTGTGATAAAGGTTTTGATATAAAATTTCTGTCTGATAAATGCCTGATTAGTTTAAATGATAAACTAGTTTTCGAATGAAAACGAATGAACAATGTTTACATGTTAGACCTTGATTGCATTGATAGTTCAAATTCATTTTGTTTGAAAACAATAGTTGATGACTCGTGGCTATGGCATAGGAGACTATGCCATGCTAGTATAAAAACACTTAGAAACATCACTCTAAAAAACCTAGCTAGAGGCGTACCTAAGTTAGACTTTATTAAGGATCACTTATGTGATGCTTGCTAACTAGGAAAATAAGTCAAATCATCCTTCCATTCAATTAGAGATGTGATCACCTCTAGGCTATTAGAAATCCTACACATGGACTTATTTGGACCAGTTAGTACAGCCAGCCTAGGTGGAAATATTATGGATTTGTGATTGTAGATGACTTCACTAGATTCACTTGGGTAAGATTCCTAGCACATAAAAATAAGTTTTTTGAGGATTTTAAGGTATTCTCCACATGGATTCAACAAAAAATAGGTTGTGAAATCTCAACAATCCATAACGATCATGGTGGAGAGTTTCAAAATGATAGATTTAAAACATTCTGGTAAGGCCTATAGAATCTTTAATAAGAGAATCCTAGTAGTAGAAGAGCCCACCATGTAGTATTTGATGAATCAGATAAGTCCTCTGAAAATAAAATTGAAGATGATGAAATAGAGACAATTCAAGGAGTAGAGACTATGACCTTAGGAGATAGAGTAGAACCTCAGGAAGATTTGCCTACAAAATGGAGATATTCTTCTAGTCATCCAAAAGAGTTAATTTTAGGAGACCCATTAGAAGGTGTAAGGACTAGGCATGGACTTAGGAAAGAGGTTATTCATTCAGCATTCATCTCTATAATAGAACCTACAAGTATAGATCAAGCCTTAGGAGATGAATTCTAGATTCTAGCAATGCAAGAAGAGCTGAACCAATTCACCAGGAATGATGTTTGGGAGTTAGTCAAGAGACCTAAAGAATAAAGTGTTGTTGGAACAAAATGGGTCTTCAAAAATAAGGTGAATGACTCAGGAACAATAATAAGAAATAAAGTCAGATTAGTAGCTAAGGGGTACAACCAAATTGAGGGAATAGACTTTGAAGAAACCTTTGCTCTTGTTGCTAGACTAGAAGCCATAAGAGTGCTCTTAGCTTTTGCTTGCTTCAAGAACTTCAAACTATATCAAATGGATATAAAGAGTGCTTTTTTGAAAGGGGTAATTAAGGAAGATGTCTATGTTGAGCAACCCCCCATATTTGAATGTTCACAATTTCTAAACCATGTGTTCAAATTAAAAAAGGCACTTTATGGATTAAAGCAAGCACCTTGATCATGGTACGAAAGACTTAGCTCATTCCTATTGAATAGAGGATTTGAAAAGGGTAGTGTAGATACTACACTCTTTTTATAAAAGATCAAAAATGAAATTCTCATTATTTAGATTTATGTGGATGACATTTTATTTGGATCTTCAGATAAACTGTTATGTGATGAATTTTCAAAAATAATGAGTAATGAGTTTGAAATGAGAATGATGGGAGAACTTAATTACTTTCTTGGCTTTAGTGTAAAATAAATGGATAATGAAACTTTTCTTAGCCAAACAAAGTACATTAAGGATATTTTGAAAACATACGAAATGGATAGTGCTAAACCCATGAATACTCCAATGAGCTCAACAATCCAATTAGACAAAGATCTTAGTGGAAAATCAGTAGATTATAAAAAATATAGAGGAATGATTGGATCCCTTCTTTACCTGACTGCCAGTAGACCGGACATAATGTTTAGTGTGTGCCTCTGTGCCTGTTTTCAAGCCGATCCTAAAGAGTCTCACTTAAATGCGATCAAGAGAATCCTTAGATATCTACAAGGCATCCTGAACTTAGGAATTTGGTATCCTAGACACAGCACTTCCTTTGAAATCTTAGGGTACTCAGATTTTGATTTTGCTGGGTGTAGGATATATAGAAAAAGCACCTCTAGTACATGCCAATTCATAGGACAATCATTAGTTTCTTTATCCAGTAGGAAGCAAAAATCAGTAGCCCTTTCCACGGCCGAGGCAGAATATATTACAGTAGGAAGTTGCGTTGCACAAGTACTATAGTTAAAACAATAAATTCTTGATCTTGGCCTACCTATAGAAATCATCTCAATCATGTGTGACAATACAAGTGCGATCTGCAGCTCTAAGAACCTAATTCAGCACTCTCGAACGAAACACATATACATTAGACACCATTTCATAAGAGATCGCGTTGCTAAGGGAGATATAAAATTGCATCACATCGCTACAGGAGATCAATTGGCTGACATATTCACAAAACCACTAGCATTTAACACCTTTAGCACCTTAAGGACTAGATTAGGTGTCATAGACATTACTGCATATAAAAAAATCTTCTAAGGCTATTCCTGATCATCACACACTCACTACACAAAACCATTGAATGTGACATTTTATTATCGTACTATATGATACACCGATCGTACTGCACGCTATATCTCAATCTACAAAAAATACAACCTACAAGTAAATTACGCCTCTGTTGATCATATCGTACGACCTACATCGTACTGTACGATACAATTGGTAGTCATTAAATCCGTCTAGTACGACATTATTGAGCATCGTACTGTACGATATAACCTCTTCATACTGTATGATCCACGTCAGCAAATGGATTGGGATTAATTAACTCTGTTTGGTATGTTATTATTGGTGTTCATACTGTACGATACCTCCACTTCGTACTATATGATCCACCTCAGCAAAACGAATGAGAATGCCATAAAGGAGTCTGGTATGATATAAATGTTGTTCGTATTGTATGATACACCTGTTTGTACAGTACAAAACTTTTGTTCAAAAGTTGTACTGACGACCCTCGAGACAATTAATATTCTTCTAATCGTATTGTACGATATACATCGTACTATACGCTTTGACCACCTTTTCCTGAAACGATCAGTCAAAACATTTATTACTAATCGTACTGTACGAAACACGATCGTACTATACGATGGTGCAAAATTTCTATAAATTGGATGGCTAGACAGATATCTTCACTTGCAACTCACTTCACTCACTACACCTGTTCCTTCTCACCCTTCACTCAACCTCTACACGATGTCTAGTTCCAGCAAGAGGATCCGTTTGGCAGCGGGAAGTTCGTCTTCTTCTAGCCATCACAGCGCTCGGTTCCTGAGTGCTGAAGATGAGGAAGCTTACCATAAGTATAAAGCCTACAAAATTACACCTTTCAAAATGCTCAATCAGGCTGCCCTAAAATTTGAGGTAATGAACTTATTTGCTTTCACCACCTTTCATTTTCTCCTCACTCTGGCCTTCCCTTACAACTCTAAACTTCTTTTGGAATTTATAGCAAATCTAACCTACACCATTGACAACACAACTTTCCACTCCTTTGTTCGTCGTCAAAACATAGAGATCACCAGAGCCAACATTGCCCATTATATTGGGCTATCCACTGAAGGTCCTAGGGTTCGTTCCTTTCTCATAAACAAATTTGATTTGAGTGATGTTAATCAAGTCCCTAAGAATGCCGCATTCTATCAACACCAGCCTCTCGTCCAATTATTAAATCAAAATGCCAAAATTATTCAACATGTCCTTAGAACCTCTATAATACCCAAAGCTGGTGACCGGATCAACATGACCCCGATTTTATCTGTCGCTACCTACCTTATCATATCCAACACCAAATTCGACAAGGCTTATTTGATTATTGATTACATTTTCCATATGACCTTTGTTCGTCTCCCTACTACTCGCTGGAAACAAAATCTAGCTCTTGGTTACCTTATAGGATACATCCTTCTGAATAATTACCAACTAACCTATCCGGGTGAACCCGATAATCTTCCAATCTTTTATACAGATGCCTCTTTCCGTATTCTTTTTCATTAGGGATAAGAGCTTTAAGAACCCATCTTTGATGAAAAAGAAGGAGAAGATGCCCCTGCAGCAGCTCCAGCTCATCCATAATGACATATAGCACCCCGAGCTCCTGCACCATCTTATCCTCACAATGATTTGGTCGAACGTTTTGACCAACTTCAGACTCATCTCGATACGCATATTAAAGAGCAACATCAATAACACGAGACCGACATGCAATGGTTTGGGGAATGCTTCAATGCGATTGATTAACGATTTGACACAATCCTTCACTATTTTCAGCCAAAACCACCTCCACCTCCAAGTGATCAGGATCCTTCCCTTTGAAGTGTATGCATTATACTTTTCTTTCTTAGTGTTTGCTCCTCTTTTTGGTGTCGTCAAAAGGAGGAGAAGGTTGTTGTAGTTTTCCTTATATTGTAGTTTATTTGCTCTTATGTTAAATATAATGCATTTCCTTTTATTTCGTACTGCATTTTTCTTTTTAGTATTTTCTCTTGTTCCTATGTTTAATTTAAAAAAAAAACAAAAACAAAACAAAAACAAAATAAAAACAAAAAAAATGCCGTTCAAACTTGCTTACAACAAATATTATTTAACATCAACAAAAAGAGGGAGATTATTGCGACCCATGACCCTAAGTTTGAGATTTTGATGATGACAAATAATGTCGCCTGAACTACTCTTCATTGATTTTGATGATGACAAATAATGTCGCCTGAACTACTCTTCATTGAATATCATTTATTATTTGTTATTGTCCGTGAGTACTAACATTTCGGGAAGATCACAAGCAACTTAGGACAACGGGAAGACTCAAGACTAATTAGATTAGGAGTATGAGTCTGACAATGTAATTTGTTATTTATTTTATTTTTTATTTTCTTGAGTCTAGCCACAAAATGCAGGTGAGTCTGAGCAATCATGCACACACAGGGGGAGAGGGTTTTTAAAAGTAAAAAATATAGTTTTTCATTGTCGGTTAATCATATTGTACGAAGTTATTTCGTACTATACGATATTATATTATAAATATATTTTTTGAACAAATCATACGATACGAATACTATCGTACTGTATGATGTGTTTTAAATCCAAAACCCTAGCCATCACATTAACTTAACTAAGTTATTCTGCGCTGTTCGTACTGTATGATGACCTTCGTATTATATGCTCTATTTTAAATACTTACTTAATTTAACTCGTGATTAGTACAAGAAATCAAGGCTTAATTACAAATTGAAAATCATACTGTATGAACACATTCGTACAATACGATGAACAGAGACTAATTTAGATCATCCTGGACGATTCCTTATTTTTGTCTCATCATACTGTACGATATCTATCATAACATACGAAGAACAGAGATGACATTTGTGTTGAAACTCGTTCACTATGAATTAGGTTGTTAAACCTAAGCTTATGTCCCAGCGGCTAACTAAGAGGGGGGTGAATTGATAATTAAAAAATTAATCCCTCTTTTTTATTTTTAAACCAAAAAATAAACTTTAATGAGTTTTGTAGAAAACCTTTTTCAACCATAGTTTTAAAAGTGAAAAAAAAAACACAAAAATAAAAAAGGCAGCGGAAAAATAAAGACACGAGGTTTATAGTAGTTCGGTCAAAACCAGACCTGCATCCACTCCTCGGAGGCACCCTCCGAGTATTGCACTAATATCAATAGTGACTCTCCTTTTGCATCCACAGCAAGGCGGAGAAGCCTTTACAAAAACTCTTTCCACCACTGCCTGGTGCGGTAGAGAACCTTCGTCCTTTTATACTATCCCCAATGTTGGCAGAGAACCATCGTCCTTTTACACTCTCTCGGTGTGGGCAGAGAACCCTTCGTCCTTTCACACTCTCCTAGTATGGGCAGAGAACCCTTCGGCTGTTCACACTCTCCAAGTGTGGGCAGAGAACCCTTCGGCTGTTCACACTCTCCAAGTGTCGGTAGAGAACCGAATCTCCTTCACATATCTTCTCACAAGAAATCTAGAAGGAAGAAAGAAAAGAGTGAAGTAATCCCAAATCACAAGTAGAGATTCTTACCTTTGAATACCAAGTGAAGCCTTCACGCTCCAGTAGTAGGAATCCTCCTTCGAACACTCTCTTACACTCTCTCCTTGACTCTTCTTTCAATAGGCACAAAGATCAGGGGACAAAAAGATTATGTGGCAGTTTAGTTTGGCCTATTTATAGGAAAGACACAAAAAAAGTCCAAAAATTGTAAATATTCAAGTCAATACGAATTGTATCGTCCCGTACGATCATGGATTGTCCTGGACGATTTTACTTAAATGCGTTGGAAATGAACCTAATGTATATGGGTACGAAATGACTTCGTACACATACATCGTCCCATACGAACTAGGTTCATCTGGTACGAACGGTTATTCCATAGGTCGGTTTCCAAAAACTGCAGAATGACACTTAATTTTCAGAGTCAGTTTAGTTCATCCTGGGATGAATTATGGGTTCATCCGGAAAAATTTTTTCCAAAGAGCAAATCATCACGGGACGAATACACTTCATCCTGGACGATAGTACTCCAGAGAGCAACTCGTCTTGGAACGAATACACTTCATTCTTGAACGAAAATTTTTTAGAGAATATTTCGTCCTGGGACGAATACACTTCGTCCTGGGACGAATACACTTCGTCCTGGGACGAATACACTTCGTCCTGGGACGAATACACTTCGTCCTGGGACGAATACACTTCGTCCTGGACTATTAGGACTTAGAAAAATTTTCTTCAATTCCTGTTCGTTCCATTTCTCTTACAAGGAGATAACTGACTTGATCATCCCGTATGAACTATGTTCGTCCTGTACGATCAGTACAAATTTCTCAAGATCTCCTAAGGTGTGTGTGTGTGTGTATTCGCTCAATTACAATAACTTTCTCTCAAACTTAATTCAAATAAAAATACAAATTTTAAATACACAAAGTATCTCATGCTGAATTTGATTTGAAGTCTTTGTAGTCTGGAGTTTGATTTTCCTGAAATGGTAGTACACACAAGAGCAAAAACAACTCTTTCATAAAGTGTTAGGAGATAACTAAACATAAAATAATAATATTTGAAATCATCAAAACTATACAAGTTACAAGAATGTAAAACATGCAAATAGCAACTCTCTTAATAATTTGATCATCCTGGAATTCATCATGGACGATGCCTTGATTTTCACCATTCGTACTGTACGATATGTATCATACCATATGATGAATAGAGATGACATTTGATCGTCCCGGCTATCGTCCTGTACGAGCACTAGTGTTGAGGATCATACTATACGATTTAGTATCGTACCGTACAATTAGATTTTGAACTATTCGTACAACTTTGTACCAGGACGAAGCCTATTTATACATGTCATACTATACGATGAGAAATCGTACTGTACGATTGTAATGGCTACTTTAAAAATTTCAGGGATTTTGTAGCTCATTTTATGTGTCAAAATTGTTATGTTTAGAGAGAAAGAGAGGAGGGAAATGTGATTAGAGAGGAAATCCTTTGGAGAGAGCTATTGAGAAGTTTTGAGGGGTTGAGAGAGGAAGGAGAAGGTGAGCTTGGTGAGGGAGAAGAGGTGTGAGGGAGATCACACGGTTGCTCCGATCTTGCTACACCTTGCTCCTCCTATGGCCCGGGAAGAACTTAAGGGAGGCTCTCTAAGGGGGACACTCTTCTACATCCGTGACCTTAAGGTATTCTGCCTTCTCCAAGAGAGAGAAAAATGAGAAGGTTCTCTACCGTCACCAGGAGGGTTAAAATAGCGCTTGGCACTCCGCCACGCCGGGTTGGTGAAAAAGAGTATTGTAATGGTTTCTCCGCCTTGCCGAGGGGAGCAAAAGGAGAGCTATAGTTTGTAGTAAAATTCCCGGAGCGGAGGACTCCGGGGAGTGGACGTAGGTCATGGTTTGACCGAACCACTATAAAAATTCCTGTGTGTTTTTTCCTTATTTCTTTTTATTCTTGCGTGCATTTTATTTTCATAATACTTGCTTGGTGAAAACTTGTGAAAGAAAAAGGATTCTATTGTTGCACGTTGAGTATAATTGTTTGCCTTCGTAGTAGTTTAAATTTTCAAGTTAAAAATTTAAAAATATAAAAAAAAATTAGAACTCCTGCTTAGGTTTTAAGTATTGCATTAACATTTTCACAATTCACCCCTCACCTCTTGTCCATATAATAATTTCACAATCAATCTCTAAAGTTTTCTAACTTTGTTTTTACTAATAAACAAATAAAAAATTAATTTTTAATTTTATTTAGGATTATAAGATCATAGAAATTCAATCATATTCTCAAAATCTTCATTCAAAAGTTTAGCAAAATATCTCATCCACCGTTGTTGAATTATTCTCTAATGATAAAAGTACTTTTTGATGTTCATTCTTAATGCACATCACTTGAACTAAATCTTTACTACTATTATCTCTATATTTAGCTAACTATATATATATATATATATATATATATATATATATATATATATTTCTTTCACCTGCTTTAGTATCTAATCTATTATATAAATCATTAAAAGCTAAAATCTTTGCATCACATATTATTTTTTTAGACTCCTTATGAGCCTCTTTATATATTTTCTATTTATCAGAAATTTTCCATCTAAACTAAATTTTATAATAAAGTTTCTTATTTTGTTTCTTTTCTTGCGCATTTTGATCCCATGTATAGACCAAATCTTTAGATGTATAATCTTATTCTCAAAAATATTTTTTTAATATCCCCATATAATCTTATAATAATATTTTACTTTATTTTTTATATTCCCCCCTTCATCTAAGAGTCCATAACTAATAAGCGATATTTTTTTTACTCAAAATAACTTTATAATCTTTACAATATAAATGATTTATCTTTTCTAAAAAAAAATAATCAATCTGAATTTTATTATATCTAATCTTATAAGTGATGTTGCTCATCTAGACGATATTTTTCGTTCGTCCCAGGACGATGCGCTCTTGATTCTCAAAATGTAAAGTTTGTCCAAATGATATTTTTTTTGTACCAGGACGATGCGCTTTGGATTCGCGAAATGTGAAGTTCATCCAGACGATATTTTTTTCTCATCCCAGGATGATGCGCTCTGGATTCGCAAAATGTGAAGTTCATCTAATCGATATTTTTTGTTCGTCCAAGGACGATGCGCTTTGGATTAGCGAAACATGAAGTTCGTCCAGACGATATTTTTTATTCGTCCCAAGAAGATGCGCTCTAGATTCACGAAATATGAAGTTTGTCCAAACGATATTTTTCGTTCGTCCCAGGATGATGTGCTATGTTCTATAAACTTGAAGTTCGTTCTGCTTTTTTGTACCAACAAACTTTAAAAATAACTGTTCATATTGGACGAACTAGGTTTGTACGAGATGATGATCGGGTATGAAGGTAGTTTATACTAGTTCACATTAAGTTCGTACGCAACAGTTTTTATATTGTTCGTTCGTACAAAATTGGATCGTACGGGATGATTGAAGACGGTCAAAAATTGAAAATTACAATTTTTGGATGGGTTTTTCATATCTTTTCTATAAAAGGTCCACTTAAGACTGTCATGAGATGATTTTGTCACTTTATCTTCGTGAATGGTAAAGGGAGATTGAAGGAGAAAGAGTGAGAGAGTGTTTGAAGGTGATTTCTTACTATTGAAGCGTGAAGGGTTCACTTGGTTACTCAAAGGTAAGGATCTCTATGTATAATTTATGATTTCTTCACTCTTTTCTCTTATCCTTCTAAATTTCTCTTGAGAAGATCTTTCAAGAAGATCTGGTTCTCTACCGACACTCAAGGAGTGTGAATAGTCGAAGGTTCTCTTCCTATACTTGAAGAGTGTGAGCAGTGAAGGTTCTCTGCCTATACTTGGAGAATGTGAACAATGAGAGGTTCTCTGCCTACACTTGGAGAGTGTAAAAGGATGACAGTTCTCTACCGCACCAGATAGTAGTAGAAGAGAGCTTCTATGAAGGCTTCTCCGCCTTGTTGTATGGGTAAAAGGAGAGATACTTGTGGTAATAGTACAATACCTGAAGTGGGAGACTTCAGGGAGTGGATGTAGGTCGTGTTTGACCGAACCACTATAAATCTTGTGTCTTTTTATTTTTCGCTGCTTTTTTATTTTTTCTATCTTTTTATTTTTTGTGATTTAAAAATAGTTTTTAAAACTTGCTACAAAGAATTCACCGCTTCTAATTTTTAAGATTCCAATAAGAGGAAATAATTTTAAAATACCAATTCACACCCCCTCTTGGTAAGCTTTTGGGACATAAGCTTAGGTCTAACAACCTAACTCATTAATCAACAAGTTTCTATAAAGAAGATTAAGAAGCATCTAGGGGAGACAACAATTGTTTAAAGTTAAACTAGCTTCTCCATTTATAAAATGTCTATAGAATACTTTTCTTGTTGTTACTCTTTCTATATATCAAAATTATTATCTACAATTCAACTATTTTGTGTAGATGAAGTGATCTTGTCGTATAAAGTTAGATATTTCAATTGAATTCTTCAATTGAATTATATTTAAAATTTAAGATTTAGAGTCTTGTATTTTTTATATTGTGATTATGTGGTTTCTATTTTATGGTTTCAATGATTGTAATACATGTTACTCCTGAGAACTTATCTTAGCTATTTGTGTACTATTGGGGAAGTTTTTATTGTAGTTGGACTTTGATAATATATTGTTTATACATGATATTTGAACATGTAATAAAAATTAATATTTTGGATGGGAAAATTATTTTCTTTTTATAATTTTGATGAATCTTAATGTTTGAAAATTTTTGGATCAATTATTTTGTATGAGTTTTTGATATATTTTTTAATTATTTTCCCTCTTATTTTAATTTTTATTTTTGTTCATGAGAGTTATTGATCTTCACTCAAATGTGTAGCTTTTTGTGAAACTACTTTTTGTCATTAATTTCTTAGTTGCATGATATTAATTATTTATTAGCATTGAATTTTATTTTGCTCTATAAAAATTAATTATCTTAATATTAATATATCATTTCTCATTGCATCAAAATTTATATTGAATATTTTGTTTGCATAAGAAAATGTTTAGCCTTAAAACATCTTATATTAGTTTTTGTGCTATATTTTATAGTAGAGCTAATATATAATGATATCAAGTATCATTTAATATTTGGGTAAATGAAAATAAAAAAAAAAATTTGTTTGATGGATATTTTAAGAAAAGCATATATATTTTCACTAATATAATTGAGAATTAGCATTGCTTATAATTATAAAATTAATAATATTATATTTTTAATAAAACATATAATTAAAATTTTTGTAATATACATTTTTATTTTTAAAATTTTATTAACGTGCATTTAATGCACGGACAATAAAACTAGTATACTCAAAGTGCTTGATTTGATTTGAGACTATAAATTTGTCTATAAATTCATTGAAATTAAAGTGTTGGATGGTCTTGAATTTAATTATAAAAGTTTCACATATGTATATTGTCTTAAGTTTCACGGAAATTTAAACTCATGGTTTGTTGGTGGTAAGTGGGAGAGTGTCCAAGTTTTTAGAGAGAGAAGGCGATTTTTGAATTCCTATTTTGCGGACTTTCCATTGTAGTTGGATGTTGACGGAGAGTCGCCAGCCTCCGACGGTCGGCGTATCTCAAGATAACCATAGATCCAACGGAGCACGGTTTACTCCTCGGGGGGTTAATCCTGCTTCTCCACCTGCATTTGGTAATGGAAAATCTGGTTTCGATCATGAAGCTAATCTATGATTCAAATCTACAATGTCGTTGAAGATTAATGAAGGAGCATTGTTGTTTCCAAAGAAGATTACTGAATGCGTAGGCAAAGGCAAATCAGTGTTGGTGGATTTGATTGAGAAAAAATCCTTTAAAATCCAATATAGTAAGTGAAGTGCCTACCAAATCTGTCTTTAAGAATGTAAGAAATGAATACAGTGAAGACAAACTTGTTGTGAAATAGTTTGAAATCCTGGAAGAACATGAAGCTGCTGAACAAATTAAAAATATGAACTACAAGATTGTTGTAGACTCTGGAAAAATGATTTCTGAAGAACAACAATCATAAGTTTTTCTACAGAATGAAGCATCTGTTAAAGACCTGGAAGAGGTTCGCATTTGTGATTCTAGCATCTTGGGGAATTGTAACATGGGCAGTAATCAGTCAAATGCTCGATCTGAACAAGCTGGGACATCTGCATGGAATATAAATTTAATATCAGAGCCAACAACATGAATTATAGTGAAGGTTTTATAGAGAATGGCACAGTGGTGAAAATGAACTTGGAAAATGAGTTAGAAAACTCAAGGAACTCCAAAAATTGTTGGTAATTAAAGTGTTTGGGGAGAATGTTCCATTCCACTTAATTGTCTTGGAATTAAGAAGGCAGTGGTCCCAATTTGGGAAGTTTCATATGACTTTGCTTGGAATGGGATGGGCACTTTATGCCTTTGAAGAAATTGGTGCCTTGGAGTCCATTTTTTTTAGTGGACCTTGGTATATCAATGGACATATTATAGGAATGGATAAATGGTCTCCTACCTTTTCTACTTCCTCATTAAAAGGGTTAATGGCTCCCGTATCGATTAGAATGCCTAATCTCCCATTGCAATGGTGGGATAAGGTTAATGTTTATAGAATTTCTTTAATGATAGGCACACGCTATCTAATTGATGGAAAAATGTTCCACTTGGGGAGGAGAGAATTGCTAGAATTTGTGTTTGGATCAAGCTTAATGATAAGTTGCTTTTGGGAGTATGGGTGGAGGGAAGCCAAGGAAAAGTTTTTCAAAAAATTGAGTATGAGAAGATATCAAATTTCTGTTTCAAATGTGGAAAGATAGGGCATTTGTAAAAGAATTGTGTGGAGAAAAGTTTAGATTATTCTCAAGGATCTAAGGAAGTGAACAATCAAGATAAAAATGCTGATTATGGTAACAAAGAAACTCATAAAGCTGTAGGGAAAGTGTTGGAAGGAGGAATGGCTGATTGCAACAACTTGTATGGACCTTGGGTTCATGTGAAATATGGAAAGGGAAGAATCAAAAACAAGAATTTCAACAAAGTGTAGACAAGATCTACGAAGGAGGAGGCTGCTAAGGTGAAAATTCCTGCTGATAATCTAATAGTTCAGAAAATTCCCAAAGAAGCTAAAGAAAGAAATGTTCCTGATGACCAATCAGCAATTCCACTAGCTGTAATAGAGTGCACTAATACGAAGCAATCCATAAATGTGAACAATTATATGAAATCTGGAACAGTTTTGTCTGTTGATTTGGGTAATGCTCTTACCATTCTTACTAAAGGAGGACAAAAGAGGAGGGAGAAGATTTGCTTTTTCCCAAGGACCTAAAGAGATGAAATCTTTCTTGTCTTGCAATGACTTGCATGAGGTAGGATGGGTTGGACCAAGGTTCACTTGGTGTAACAATAAAGTAGGTGCATAAAGGATTATGGAAAGACTCGATAGAAGTTTTATAAACTCTGCTACTTTTAAATCAGCTCATCGAATGGTGGTGAGACACTTGGCTAGAGTTGCATCTGATTATTGTCCGATTTTACTAAACTTGCAGGAATTCAATCCTTGTACTAAGAGAATCATAATTGAAGATGTATGGACTTCTATACCGGCATCCAAATTGGTGGTTGAAAAGGCATGGAGGAAGAATGCTTTTGGTAGCCATTCTCAAGTTCTCAACAATAAATTGAAAAGAGCCTTGAAGGATCATTTCTATTGGAGCAAAGCCAAGTTCAAAAACTTAAATCATGTTAGAGAAGAATTAAAAGAAGATATATTGAAGCTATAAGAATAAGAAGCTGAAGAAGGTTGGCTCTCGGATGAAGATAGTTGGATCCTTAAAAACAAAATTAATGAGTTTAATTCCACATTAGCTCGTTTGAACACTTGGTGAAGGCAACGTGCAAAACTCAAATGGCTTGAAGATGGAGATAGGAATTCTAGACTCTTTCAAGCTTTTCCTATTGCTAAAAAGAACTCTAATTACATTAACAAAGTCAAAAATGATGAAGGTGTTAATGTGGAGGATCAACATCTAATTGAAGATGTTCTGTTTAGATTTTTCAAAGATAAGTGGAGGTTTAGAAGATGCACTTTAACTAGTTGGCCGGATACAAACAACTATTTGAATGAAGATGACTTTTTTATGTTAAACAAGGAGTTCTCCATTGAGGAGGTGGAATTCGTGATCAAGGTGGCAGGTGAAAATATATCACCGGGAAATGATGGAATTACTTACACATTCATTAAAGCCTATTGGTCCATAATCAAGGAAGATTTTCGGAATGCAATCAACCATTTCCTTTGCTCAGGGGAGATGTGTAAGGAGTGGAAAGAGACAATTATTTTTCTGATTCCAAAGGTGAGTAACCCTTTATCTCCTTCCAATTATATACTTATTAGCTTGTGCAACTCAGTCTATAAAGTGACGGCTAAGGTCCTTTTGAATAGATTGTCTCTTATCATTCATAAATTAGTTTATGAAGAACAAGCGGCTTTTGTGAAAGGAAGATTGATGTTTGATCATGTACTTGTAGCTCAGAAGTTTTCCATAAGCTTCGATATTATAGATCCACTAAAGGCCTAGTTTCTTTCAAAATAGACATGGAGCAAGCTTATGACTCAATGGGATGGTCTACTTTGGAAATAACAATAGATTACTTTGGATTTCCAATGAAATTTTCCAAATTTATATTGGAATGTGTTCAAGACCCGTCCTTCTCTTTGTTGATTAATGGGAACCTCACGGATTGGATTAATGCTTCTAGTGGATTTCGTCAAGGTTGTCCTCTATCGCCATTTCTATTCATTATATGCTCACAACTTATAATGAATGCATTTTCTCAAAGTAGTAATAACATAGGGATTCATATAAATCCTGGTTGGCATAGAATATCACATTTGCTATATGCATATGATTTGGTAATCTTTTTAGAAGCAAGCTTTAAGGCAATCAAAGAAGTGAATGCCATTTTGATGAACTTTTGTGATTGGACAGGGCTAAAGATTAAGCATAGGAAATCTTGTATCTTATTTGGAAAATCAAACAGAAGGAGAAGAAGAAGGTCATTTCCAAGATTATGGGATTCAAGACAATAAAAGAAACACAATATTGGGGAGTCAAAATTGCATTAAGAATATTAGTTAAAACGGATTTACAATTCATCATAGACAAAGCATTAAGGATGTTGAACATTTGGGGAGCTAAAATGCTATCCTTAGCGGGAAGGATTACTTTAGTTAAATCGGTGTTGCTCTCCTTCCCTACTTTTCACTCCACTTTATCATGGGTACCTAAAGGTATACTTGATGAAATAGATAAGCTTTGTAGAGGCTTTATTTGGAGCAAAAGTGGTGGAAACCATGGAATCCATTATGTAAAATGGGAGATGATGTGCAAACCAATAATTTGTGGCAGTAGAAGTCTTAATGCTTGCTCAAACAAAGCATGTACTTTGAGGGCCAAGCTAGCTTGGAATTACATCTAGAACACAAACTCTGTTCCCATCAGTTATGCTCCAAAATATGGATCTCCTTTTGATGAAGTCGGTTCAAAAGCTGCTGGTTCAACAGCTTGGAAGCTAGTCCGTGATGGTGCCAATTTTCTAAAACTGATTATAAGATGGAGCATAGCTGATGGGAAATTAATTGATGTATTTGAAGACACCTAGATTATGGATAAGAGTTTTAACAGACGGCCAACTTTTGTGATTCCTCAAAGCAATAGTTTTTTCAAAAGTCGAGAGTTTTATCATTGAAAGAACATGGGATGTCAATAAACAGGGGGAAGCCTTCGGGATTGAGCTGGTGGAATTAACATGCAAAATTCAGATTAAACTTGATCTAACAGAAGATAGAATGGAGCTAAATTTACAATATTTATGGAAAGTCTATATCTTCTATGGCTGCTGAAGTGCTCAAGAAGATAGATGAGACATAACTTAAATATTGGCAATGGATTAGAAAAGCTGGTGTAAACTCGAGAATAGATAATTTCTAGTGGAGATTGTTCCATAATGCAATCCCTACTAACAAATTTTTAACATATAGAAGATTGCAAAATTATAACAGATGTCCAAGAGATTGTGATGGAATAAAAGATGTTGAACATGTGGTTATCAAGTGCAGAAAGTTGAAGGATGCTATCAAGATTGTAAACAGAGGGTATTTCAAATTCCAGATTTTGAATCTTTCAATAGCTGCTGCAGATGAATGAGCTCTCAAAATTCTTGGTTAGTAAATTTATATTGTAACATAGTTTTTCTTTCATGGAAAGCTGGGAATGAATGGGTTCATAATGGTATTGAGGGAAATTCATTGAGTATAGCAGCTAATGCTGTCAATTATGCTGCAAATTCAACAAAAACATTTCTAAATATCTCGGGTAGTTTGGATGTCAATCAGCACATGCTGTGGGAAAATAGTTGGCACCCTCCTCCACCTGATTGGATTAAAGTCAACGTAGATGCTTCTCTTATACATGCTTATAGAGTAGGAATCGGTGGAGTTTTTCGAGATGACAAGGGAAGATTTCTATTGGGATTTGGCAACCAATGTCTTAATTGGGATATATCTTATTTGGAGCTCTTTTCTATACAAGTTTTTATAGAAGCTGTGAAAGATTGGATGTATGAGTTCAAAGGAATCATCATTGAAGGGGACAACTATAATATCATCAGATTTCTTTAGGATTTCACAAAGAAAGAAGGAAAAAATTCGGTAGAATTCTCTTTTTTAAATAGTTTCAATAATGTCATTTTTAATTGTATAGATAGAGTGAATAATAAGTTAGCTGATTTATGTGCTAACTATGCTATTTTTAGATCTTTCATTTGGGAAGACCTCTCTTTGGATAAGATTCCTCCTTTTGTTAAAATTTTAAAGGAGGAATTAGATGCTTCTCTTGGGTAGTTTGTATTTCTTTTATTGTTCTTTTTTTAATATAGCTTCTTGCTTCTCTCAAAAATAAAAAAAGAATATTGTCTTGAAATTCATTCCATCAAATGAATTTTTTGTTGACAAATATATATATATATATATATATATATATATATATATATATATATATATATATATATATATTAATGTGATTGAACTATTAAATTATTATATAAATAAACATATAATTTTAATTTTAGATTTATAAGTACATAAAAATGTATTTATGGATATATAACCCCCCTTAATATTTGTAGATCAAATTCGCATCGTGCCGATACTAGCGACCACATCGAGATGAACACGTGTCCCCAGCGAGATATAGAACGGATCTGACCGATTGGGAATCGGCTCGTGAGCTTCGGGTTTTTGATTTTGGTACCAGCTAGGACCGCTAGTTGTCCCTACATTTAACACATTGGGCCCTCTTCGCCTCCATCTGTTCCACGTCACTCTTGGCCTAGTCGCCAGAATAATATCTTCTTCTGTCCTTCGTTTTTCACATCTTTTCTGCTATCTCTCTCTCTCTCTCGCTCTCTTCACTTTCCATCGATTTCTTTCTTTTTCTCAATCCACCGGTCATGCTAGGTTGCAGAACGGCAGAGATTGCAATCTGAGAAGAGAGCCCTAACTCTTATAAGATTATTGTATATTCTTCATCCTTCGTTTTCTTCTGCTGTCATAGAGCACGAGAATTGTTTCGGAACCCTAATTTCTGGTTGACTCGCCACGATCCGCGCCTCTAATCATCTTTTCTTTTCGAATCAAGAAATGGGCATTCCCATTCTTTGCGAAGGTGAAGGTATTCATTCTGTTTCTCTGCTCTGTTTTTGCTTTTATTTTTTTTTCGTCGTATTTTATGATTGTCTATAGATGACATAACGCTAGATTGCTCCCTATCTACTTACTCCGGAAGTAATTTCTTGCTTTGCCTTTTTGTGGTGAGGTTATTTTTCTTTTGGAAATTTTGGAGGTGCTGCAGCTGTTGGCGTGGCCGTGTGGTAAGTGGTGTAAAGGATTATTGGTTTCAAATTAGGGTTTAGAACACGGTTTTTTTTACCGATTATATTTTTTATTGATGCTTTACGGAGCTTCAATCGCGTATGAGTTTATTGTTCTATTATCGAAGATGCTCTGGCTTGATGTTTGCTTCGTTGTTTTGCTTTTTAGTACCGATATAGGTGGCGATATCTCGAAGATAACGGAATGCGTAAGATCTCCGTTAAGGAGTGCTTGACGCTAGTCCAGTGGAACGATTTCTTCATTATTGGTCTTTTTGAATCTCGTTGATGGGAGGGACACACCAAAAGGTGAGCCCCTTTGATGGGGTGGGCAGCAAAGGGGTGGATGAACTAAATTGTGGCACCAGAAATGAACCCAAGGAAGTAAGGGATGGGTTAGCCAGAGAGGGACATGGACTTGCTGATGAAGATGAGTCTAGGATCAATCAAGCTGCAATGGATTTAAATGAAGCTCATTTACTGGAAGCAGCTGTAAAATTTCATGTTAATCCTGTGCTGGAGAAGCTGCAACACCAACCGTCGGCTCCTATTGTTCGGTGGGAGAGGTTCCTTCCTTTAAGAACTCTCAAGGTCCTTCTGGTGGAGAATGATGATTCCACCCGCCAAGTGCTATGCGCCTTGCTACGGAACTGTTGCTATGATGGTAAGCAACTTGTGGTAATGAAGACATCATTTTTTGACATGAATTTTTTTTTTCACTGCAAATTTGCATTTACTATAGTTTTGTAAAAGAAGAGTTGCGCTGTAGCCATTTTTGCTTTTTTTGGTGGTGATTAGACTTTACTAAGAACATGGTAGTAATTTTACTGATTCAACTATCTGCATAAGTGTCTTAGGTGAAAATATGACCTATATCTTGCAAAAGTTTCCATATTTGTTTATTTAATGATCAATCTATTTGCTTATGACAAGTAACATTGATAATTCATGACTAGTTTTCATTAGTTTACATGCTGTTTGGTTAATCCTGATTTTCTCTTTGTTTGTATGTTTATAATAAATTTTACAAAATGATATTGGGAACATGCTAAATTGGTAAAGTATGTATGGATAATTTGATCTCAAATATGCTGTGGATGATATCAGAACCTTACTAATAAAAATGGGTTGAGAACAGGAATGAAAAAATGAGACAAATAGAGACGGCAGAGAGATAAGCTCTAAAATTTCATTAGATTGCCAAAAAAACATAAGACTAATGTGATTTAATTGATATGTGTGCTTGAATTGAGTTACAAGTCAACATAAAAGGTTACATTTGAGCTATTCAAGTGAAATTACATAATAAGATCTGAGAATTGGTTGCTGTAAAATGAATAAACTTATCTAGCTATAGCATATAAAGGTGCATTGAGAAGTCATGATGAATTCCAAGTAAAGCACTAGTTCTTTGAGAATAAAACTTATACTGAAGTTATTGGAAGCTCCACTTTGAGTTGGCAAGCATCTTTGGTTGCTTGAGCTAATTTGATGGCATATTAATATGCTATATTCAAATGATAACCGGATTGAGTACCGAATAGTTGTGCCGAGTAGCCTTGTTGAATTGAATTGACGAGTTCATTAGTAAGACAATCTTATCCCTTTGTGGACTTCAATTTTGTGGTGAGTTAATTTAATTTCTTATTAACTCATTTTAACACAGTATAAAAGAATTGCAGTACCTGGTTTAGCCTACCTAGTGTTGGGTGTATATGAACATATTGAATCAGGTGATAAATGTGAAGTGGAGTTAAAATGCATTGATTAAGTTAACTTCCTTCGGTGCACATCGTATTCCCTGAAGCAAGAATTGGTAAAGTGGAGTGGTTATGGTACTTATGTTGAATTAGCTTCCTTTGATTAGTGTTCAGTTCTAGAAAAAACAGGGAACATCCTTCATTGGGGAATTCCTTAAAGATTTTTTTATAAATTGTGTTAGGTTAATTTGAAGCCTAACTTTTCTTTTCTCTCACTATTGCCTTTAAATATTTTCTCCATCACAATATTGTTTGATGGATGAACAGGGCAAAACATTTGTTGGATCTATAGAGCATAAGAAATGATTGGCCTGACAATAATCGAATGATAGTTTGTGCTTTACTTTCATGAATGAAGTAGGAAGCAGTGTCATATTGATGAATTTCAGAGAGTTAGATGCTTGCAGCTCTTGTTGAGGGTCTTCGGAGATTCCGTGTTCGTATGTGACTTTTTTAGTGTTCATGTAATTCCCCGAGTCATAGAATTCAATCATGTGTATGTATAATTTATCTTGAATAAGAAATGATTTTGAGTTCAAATTAGATTATAAAAAATTTGTTATTAGACTTGAAAATTGTTTACAGCTTCCTTCCAAGCGTAAAAGCAATGAATAGGGCTTATTCATTTAAGTTGGGGAGCAATCAAATCCATAGTATCTTCAAAGTAAACACTTGAAATTGAAGTTGCTTTGGTTTTTTCTTGAAATTCTATGAAAATACTTTAAATACTTGGAAATAGGCAAACATAGAAATGCTCTTATAATTAGTACAATGAATTGCTAGGACAATGCAAACATACTCAAGAAAGAAGGAAATGGAAATTAACATTAAATAATTTGATTAATGTTAGGGTCCTTGCAATGTGTAATATGCATGCACATAGACTTTTGGATCTACAAAGTTTAAATGAAAGATCTACCCCTTTCCCTTGTAATGTACTCGGCAAAAAAAGGAATCCCACTTCAAGTGTTGAGCAACTTCCATGTGTTGACATTTTTGCTAGAAACTGCAGTAGTTTTGGGTATTTATCTATTTACATTTTACTCTTGTATGATTGGCCTAAGTAATCATTGACAAGAATGCTTGTGCTTCAAGTATTTTGGGTATTGACATCAGATATATTTTATAGCTAGATTTTCACTCTGGCATGTAAAACGGACACACAATTTATTCATTCAGTTTCTAATGTTCATCACTTCGTCATTTCATTTAGAACTATATTAATCTTCTGGTATTATTGTACTTAATTTGCAAGTTTTAATTATCCCTAAAACAAAAGTTTCTTGATATTTTTTTCTAATATTAACCAATTCTCTTACAGTTACTGCTGTTGCAAATGGTCTGGAAGCTTGGAGAGTCTTACAAGATCAAACGAATCATATTGATCTAGTCTTGACTGAGGTAGTTATGCCTGGTTGGTCTGGAATTGGTCTATTATGCAAGATCATGAGCCATAAAACTCACAAGACCATTCCTGTAATTAGTAAGTAATATTTCCAATTGCTTGTTCAAGCATACAGCAAAACATTTGATTTTGTTTTATTTCCAGTGCAGCAGTTGTAACTTCTATGATTGGTGATTTTTGTGCAGTGATGTCATCCAATGATTCCATGGGTATAGTGTTTAAATGCTTGTCTAAGGGTGCTGTTGACTTTCTGGTTAAACCAATTCGCAAGAATGAGCTTAAGAACCTTTGGCAGCATGTATGGAGAAGATGCCATAGTGTAAGTTAATTGTTAGGGTTTTATTTAGCATTTTCCAAGCACTTTTAAATTGAGTAATCTTATGTTATGTTTTAACAAGGAGTCAAACTTATGTTGTTCAATGTGATTTGATTACAGCAAAGATTTTCATTATAAAATTCTCTTTTTTTATAGGATATAGGTTGCAAATCATTTTCTTTTTTTCAAATTGTAATACTAGTTTATCCAAGGTTGTTTCAACGTTAATCTGGTTGACTTACGTGGAAAGCAAACTAAAAGGTTGTCAGATAAATATGCTGCCTTCTGTTTATATGATAAGTTAGTTTAATTTCTTCACTAGAGAGGCTTTTCGCTTCTCAGCTCTTGTGTTAAGGAAATGTTGCCTGGGCTATTCATAAAATATTATACTTATAGGAATAAAGCCCCATTTGCTCTTTAGTATCTTTTTTTATACTTGATGGTGGGCATAGGTGTGATGTTTAGGTTGCCCTTCTTGTGATCTGTAGGTTATGGGTACACATCATGGAAACAATCTTTTGCTAATGCACGAAACAGGCTGCATATAGAAACCCTTGCCAGACCTCACATTTGGTGGGAGCCTCATGCATTGCCTGCATTAATTTTCTTGGTCTTTATTGATTGTAGTCTTTGTATATTTTTTCCATTCCTTAACATTGTATTTCACTTTTTCTCAGTCTAGTGGAAGTGGAAGTGGAAGCGAAAGTGGCATACAAGGCCAAAAATATACTAAATTAAAGAGCCTAGGTGATTCTGATAATAACACTGGTAGCAATGATGAGGAGGACAATGGTAGTATCGGCTTGAGTGCAAGGGATGGCAGTGATAATGGAAGCGATACTCAGGTAATTCATTTTGTATATATTATCTGCCTTTAGTGATTTACAAAATAATTGCTTACCTGGAAAATTTGCCTAAAATGATAACCTTTATCCTCTCAAACCTTGGTCAACCTCTTTAAATCAATTGATAATCAATCTGAGATAAAGTACATGATTTCTCCAATTGTATTTTATTTTCTTTGGTATGAATCCATATCTGATAAATGGATTCTTGTTCAGTGTTTTGCTTGGTATTCTGTGGACGTGAATTAAGGAGCTACACTAAAAATTGAGTGTTTCTTTGGAGTATTATGTTTGCATATGCTTTTTACTTGAAGATTCTTTACTAAATATACCTTAATGAGTGCTGTCTGCCTGCTATTATTTTTTATTTAGGCCATAAGAAATAATAAGCATTGTTCATAGAATTCTTGAAGATTTTTATCTTCTTCATCTACATATTCAAGTCATTCTCATGCATCCAAGTGTGGGTGCAAAGATGACACACATGCATGCATCCAATAATGTTTTAAATGGAAAAAAAATTGTCAGGATATTTTGATCAATATTTTGATCAGAATGGGTTCCAAAATATTTGGTTTTGGTTTAAGATTGCAATTCATTTATAATTAATTTTACATAAATCTCAAAGCAGATCTAAGAGTTTGAGCTTCATCCTGATCAGTTTTTTATCAATATAGATTGACACAATTTTGTTATATTTAATGCATTTTTTCTGCTTTAAGATTGAACATGCTAAAATTTGATACAATACATGCATCATAATAAAAAAACTACTTGTGCAGTCCTATAAATTATTTCACACTTTCAACTTTTTTTTATTGTGGCATCATTTTATTATTAAAAAAGTGTCCTATGTCTAAACAAAAAAAGATCGACATAGAAGTGTAGAAGGAAAGCGAAGAGATCACTATCTTTATTTTTATTGAAAAGATTTACTTAAATGGAAGATTTATCTAATAAATATAGAATGTATATAAAAGGAGAGTTAGAGAACCAGAATTGGAAGAATAGTGAGTTTGTTTCATTGTTCACGTTCATCTCCTTTTATCTTATGCGGTTATGCCTTATATTGAAGGATTGTGGGACTTACAACTCATCTAATTTTGGTAGATATCCTTGAGCTTACTGATTAAGAGTTTTAACAATTAGATTGATCCTCTTATGACTGTGAGATTACAATTCGTGTTTTTTCTCTTCCTATTTTAGTTATAAGCCCCACTTGGGGACTTTTCTCCTCTTTTTTGTAATTAGTGTGCTATATATGTTTCTCTCCATTGCAAAAGGAGTTTGAGGTGCTGTTAAATAGACGTATTTAAAAGTGAATGATAGTACTCTCTCCTATGAGATCAAACTAAGACTTCAACAATCAAGCAAATTAACATTCATGTTATTGAGAAATTTAATGTAATGAAGGTTTATTGACTTAAACTAAATTATTATCATGATCTCAAGAAGACATGCTATGATGAAATGGTAGTTCTTAAGCAAATTGTAGAGAGAGAAATAGTGGTTGAGTTTCTTAAAGAACTTAATAATGTCATCAATCAAGTTCAAGTTCAAACCTTAAGAAAAGAAAACTTATCATCACTAAATGAAATATTTTTTTGTTACACAAGTTGAAGAAGGAAAAAATGATTGTAATGCTTGGTCTCCAAAATATCTATCATGAAAACCATCAAACCCTAGGATAAGGGACTTAGGCTTCGTTTGTTTTTTTTGTGCTTTTGTAAAACACAGTTTTAAAAAACATTAGTTCAGAAAATGGAGTTTTCTAACGGAGAAGCACATATAAAAAGCTTTCTTAAAACTGCAGAAAAATGAAAAAAAGGAGTTATTGGGAACGTGATTTGACGAACCAAACAACACGAAAAAAAATCCTCCGTTTTCGAAAACGGAGAAGGCAAAAAAACGCTCAAACAAACAAAGCCTTACTGCTACAATCCTTTTCCTCAATAAGGGTGAAGCCTTCTTCCAGAAATAATTTCTAATATAATTATTACGAGAAGAAAAAACTCATCCAAAAATATATATATTGAAAACTCTATTAAAGGTCCTCAAATTATGGTGAGAATAATGGTCACGAAGAAGGGTATACCTACTTTGTAGAATCACAATGGTTCAATCCAGAAAAAATTAGCAAACTCAGGCACTTTCTCAACTCTCTAGGAAAATCATTTTTTTTGAAACTATGCAAATTGCATTAAAACTAAAAAAGAAAATTGCAAACGACTAACGAAAAAGAAAATTATCATAGTCCTTCCTGTTCAAGTCTACAAAGCTTGAAGGAATTTCACTGTCTAAAAAGACATCCCAATAGAAATCACCTAATATGACAATATGTGAACAATAATCTGCCACCTTATTACATTCTCTAGGAACAAATTGAAATATAATATTCTTAAAAACTTCTAAAAAAGAGAGGTCTAGCCTTCGAGCTTTATTGATCTTATCCGGAGTCACCTTTATGAAATTTTGAAGCTTCTTCATGGTATTTACATTATCACCTTCTATTATTAATCCTTTATTTGCGAGCATCCACTCTTGAATAGAGTTTTCAAAATTAAAAATAGCCTTCAATTCTAAAAAAGAAACATCCCAATCAATTAATTTCTTTTCATAAGCACATAGCATTCTTCCTTTATGGTCTCTTAAAACACCAACAATACTTGCTAAATTGGATTGCAACACCGCCGCATCTACCTTTAGTTTAATCCAACCATCAGGTGGGGGACACCAAGCGTTAGACAACATAGACTGCTGATTGATATCCCAGTTCTTTTTGATTGTTAATGAGCTATAGATGACGACGAAGGAATTGATATTCCATGCTTTAGCCATATTTCTGACTTTCCAGTTGTGATAAACAGCCGCAATGTAAATTCTGGAAAGGCCATGCTTCGTTCGTCTTACAATCTTCTGTTCCTCAAAGCATTGATCCAGACTTTGAAGTTCCGGAACATTTATACCCCATTGCCTCAGTATATGCAATATTTCTAAGAGTTTCAAGCAACGTTTTGAAATATGCTCCCTATCTTCAGGAACATCACAGCCTCTCGGACAGGTAATATTGCAATGTAGTTTCCCATAAATCAACCATGCATTAGTAGGCAGTGCATCATTAAATAATCTCCACCAAAATAAGAACTCCCTATGAGGAACTCCTAAGTTTTTTCATCCATTTCAGATCTCTCTGATTTCCTTCTTGAATTTGACAATGAGCTTCATAAGACATTGATGTAATCGATCTGCCTTAATCAGATATGATTAATTCAACTTTATCTTCTTCAACACATGTTCCAATTGGAGTTTGTAAAATCATGATTTTCATTTCTTCAGAGAAATGAGTCTTCAAAGCCTCCCTATCCCATCTTTTTCTTCATCAATGAGAAAGGAGACGTTTTTTCCTTGGAAGTTCATTTAAATTACAGGTCGCAGGCCACTTGTTTAAACTTCTGTCTAGCAGCCAAACATCGTTTGTAATGTCTATTTTTGTGCCTAAATAAACCTGCCATCTTATAATAGCTTTCAAATAGTGTGCACCATCCTAATTATACGCCATGAAGGAGAGGAATTCCTCTTAATTTCTTCTTCCCAAATTCCATCACCATACTTTGCCTTCAATACTTTGTTAATAAGTTAATTTTGATTATGTATAAAGTTCCATGCTAGACGCGATCTGAGCGAACCTTGTCTTTCCGCTGCTCCCTGAGCGCCGAAGCCACCAGAATTTATGGAAGAGCACAGTGTAGTCCATGATATATAATGCAAGCCTCGTCTTCCGTTCTCCCTGTGCCACAAAAAAATTTTGCAAATTCTATCAATTGCCAGCAGAACACTTTTTGGTATTAGAGAATGAGCCATTAAGTATGAGAGGATAGAGGAAAATGCTATTTTGATTAACAACATTCTTCCTGCCAGTGATAAGGAGCGAGCGCCTCACGTGTTTAATCTCTCCATTGCTTTATCTTTTACAGAATGGTAATCAGTAGCTTTCAGTCTCCTTAATGCCATCTTCATGCTGAGATAATTCATTTCATTAACTGGATTAAGTCCCGTAAGTTTATTCAATCTTCTTCTCCTCTTCTTTGAAACAGTTTTACCTTATAGAACCATTGACTTTTGTGAATTTATATGTTGTCCAGTCCAATCATAATACTCCTTAAAGATTTGCTTCAAAAAAATTGCATTGCTTCTAGAGCCCTCAGCTACAATTAGTACATCATCAACTTAAAGGAGATGCTTTGGATAGTAGTTCAGAGCACATAAAAAATAAGCTTGGAGACAGCGGCCAGCCCTGCCTAAATCCCCACTGTGCTGTTATCCACTTTGTCATCCTCCCGTTGATCTTAATAGAAAATTTAGGATAGCAAACACATTGCATAATTAGATCTATAATCTTTTCCGAAAACCCCATAAGCTTCATAATTTGATTCAACGTCTCCCAACTCATGTTATCATAGGCTTGTTTCATGTCAAGTTACAAAAGCATATATCTCGATTTTGCAACAGAAAATCTCATTTTGTTCAAAATCTCTTAAGCTAGTAGGCATTTATCAAATATACTTCTTCCAGGAACAAAAGGTCCTTGATATTCAAAAATAATATTAGGAAGACAACTTAATTTGCTTAAAATCATACCTGAAGCCATATTTTAAATGGTCTGGCATAAGCATATAGGTTTGAATTTAGAACATTCAGAAGCATTCGGGACTTTAGGAATTAGCACCACTGTCATCTCCTTCCAGTAATCAGGCATGATACCTGAAATAAAGAAATCATTTATAGCATTCCATGTTTCTTCCTTCACTATACTCAAATATGATTTGAAAAAACATGCATTGGCCGCGTCTGTACCAGGCGACTTATTGTTGCTCATTTTCATAATAGTAGAGTACAGATCTTCTTTTGTAAATTTTGTATTCAACTCTTTCTTCGTCTCCTCATTTAACCGATCTTCCAAGTCAAAGGAAGGCCAATTGAATAATTCACTTTTGCGTTTACTCCATTTTTTTTCGAGAAGAAATTCTCAAAAGATGTATGAATGACTTCCGGATCTGTTTCTACTGTGCCATTAGAAAATGATAGCTGATTGATTGAGTTGCCGTTTCTTCTAGCTGTATAGCATAAGTATGATAAAAACATTCTCCTTCCATCCATTGGGCTTTCGATCGTTGACCCCACCACGTTGCAATTCTAGCAAGTGTGACATTAAGTTCGTGCACTTTTATCCTGAGTTTGAGTAGATTTTCGGAACTCAACCCATCTGCCTTAGCCTCCTCTTCTTGTAAGTGAAAAATATTCTTTTGTAGTTCTTGCTTCATGTTGGTAAGTTCTTTCAATTTGTTTTTACTCCAAAAGTACAAGTTTTTGAGAGATATTTATCTTCCTTTTAAGGACCTTTGCCGCCACTCCATGATCTTTCTTCCTCTAAGCTTTAGCAATGATACCCCTCGAAGCTTCATAAGAACACCAGATATTCTCTAATCTAATTTCTCTTTGCTTAGCTTATTTAGAATTAGTTAACTGAAGTAGTAGTGGACAATGATCAGAAGCAACTCTTTGGAGATTTTTTATCACTGCAAAAGGAATATCCGACAGGGATTTAGAGTTTAAACAAACTCTATCAAGTTTCTCCTATATATGAGCGAATCCATTTTTATTGTTGCACCAAGTATATTTGAGGCCAATGATATCGATGTCATGGAAATCATTTATGGTCATGAATTCCTTCATCTCTTGAGGACCTTGTGAAAACATAATTCTTTTCCCCCCTTTCTTCTCTTGCTTAGACAATAAGCAATTAAAGTCTCCCCCCTATGATACATGGCTCAGAACTTGTCGTATTATCCACTATCATTTTCCACAATTTCCTTCTTTCATAAAGATCTTTGTTACCATAAACAATAGACACCTTCACAGAATGACCCAAAGGAGAGATCAAGTTCCCAATAATACATTGGTTGGAAGAATCCAACACCGAAAAGGAAGAAATCCTATATTTCCAAAGAGCTAGAATACCTCCCGAAGTTCCACTAGCAGCAAAATGGAAGAAATCCCAATCATCACCAACCATTCTTCAAACTCCATCTTTATCCAAAATTTCAAGTTTAGTTTCCATTAGCCCAATGAAAAAAAAACATCATTCTCTACAATCAAACTCTTCAAATAGTGGGAAGCTTCTATTCTCTTAGCTCCCCTACAATTCCAGAAAATTATTGTAGACATTAAAGATGGAATGGGGAAGAGGCCCCAGCCCTTTCAATACCTCCTTCACCTTTCCTAGTTCTCTGACTGCCCTTGATTGGACCTAGCATCTTCATCTCTTTAGAGAGCTTCAACTTATTTTGAGACGCTTTAGGAGTATTCCTCCCGACTCTAGTATTACCAGTTACATCTTTACCTTTATGATCACTTACATTGCCATTACTTTCATGAACTGATAAAGCATCACTCTGGACTTCAAGCTCATGTTTCAGCTTCTGAGTTGAAGCATCTTCCGGTTCTGCAATATTCTGCTCCTGGGGTTCTTCTTTCTCTGAACATTTATCTTCGTTTGATGCATCAATTTGAATTGATGACATTTCTTTCATTAAACCCGTATCCTCATGCAACTTTCCAGTAACACTTACATCATTTGCTTCATCAAACTTGGATATCACTTGGGCAAATGGTTCAAGATTTCCAACCATTTCTACATCTCCTGAAACAACTTCATTTTTCTTCTTAGCTTCTTTTAACACTTCATGGCCAGAAGCGATTGAAGCTAATTTCCTCTGCTGATTTGGATTTTCAGTTCTATTGGCAGGTTTGAAAAATCTATTCTTGTAATGCACATGAATCCATGGTCTGTAATAATTTGTTTCATTGCTATTCTCCTCTTCTCCCGATTCAACAGATACATGAATTTTCAGATCTACCGCAGTAACCCGATTTCCTACACCAACTTCTTGATTCTTCTGAATGACTGATGGATGCAAACAAGATTTTCTTTCCTTACTCCATTTGCTATTTGACCGGATATATCCAATTTTGCCACAATTAAAACAGAAAGATGAAATCTTTTTGTATTAAATCTTTTGAAAGAATCTTCCTTGTGTACCTTCAATCCAAACTCCTAACAAATTTGAGCATCAAGATTTATTCGAACGCAAACTCTTGCAAACTCCCTGTTGCCCCAATTAAACATATTGCCGTCTAAGTAAACGGGAATGCCCAACCCTTGAAGAAATTCGGGTATTGTTGATCTCATCCCAACAGTTTAGCGGAAGGTGTGGCAACCGAATCCAAATAGGTTAAAATAAGGCCTTCATCGTAGATGGAGAAAAGTTCGGCTTCCAGCTATCCATACCAATGATGTGATTACCTACGAACCAAGGTGCACCGCTCAAAATTGAATCCTTTGCTTCCTGCGATTGAAAGAGCACAGGAACCAGTCAAAACCCAAACTGGTTAAATGAAAGGTCCCAAAGTTCCTCCATTGCTTCCTCAACACCATGCTTATGGCAGAAAGTCGAATACAGCTGCCAAACACCTTGACCACCACTGAATTCTGAAGTTTTTGAATGTTCTCTTCTTCACTTACTAGGTCTAATTAACAACAGCCCCATCATTGGACATTTCATCATTATTATTTGAAGATACCACCTTAATATTCGGTAGTTTTTCCACATCTTAGGAATGGGCTTGTCTGCTCTAATAGTTGATTCAGGATTCTCAGTAATTCTTGTAATTTCACCGCCTTCATCAATTGCATTGCCAAATTTGCCTTGTAATAGCGACGAACTCTTCAAAACCGTACCCGAGTTAAATAAACTATTAACTTTAAGGATCGGGCCTACTGAAGATGAAGCTTCTTTATCTATCAAAGTTTCTACCAAGGAACCCCTACCTTCATTGATTGCTGTAGGATTTTTTAGGGAAAAAACCTCTGCAATATTCTTTCCTTTCCCTTCATAAGAATCTCACTACAAGATTATTGGAACGTCCGTCTTCTCTCTAATCACCAAAGGACCAGCCGCAGAATTCCTCTGTGCCTTCGATCTACCTTCCCTAAAAGAAGATTCGTCCAAATGATCGGAGGGGATGATCTGATTCTAATCTAGCCTCGCCATGGGTGTGCCGGAGGACACCGAGACACCCGCGCAAAAGACTCCAACAAATTTTGAAAAGAATTCTCTCTAGAAATCTCGCTACTTCTCTCTCTAGAAATCTTGCTAGTTAGGTATATCGATAATAACGTGACTGCATATCAAGGCTTTCTAGCTTACAATTGTATGACTTTTAACTACGATTTTTTTAGTGCCTTAAATAATTTACCTCACATGGCGCAAAATAGCATGTGCCATAGCGCACTGCACGGCGCGGCGCACCTACGGCGCCATGTTCATGGCGAGGCGCAAGTGTTTAAAATAGCGCGCTCTATTTTCGCCACATGTGAGCCATGACGCATGGCGCACAGAGCAAAATAGCGCGCCAAATTGTTTTTAAATTTCATTATACTTATGAATATTTTTTACAAAATTTTTTAACTTAACAGGTATGATTCTTATTGATTGCTACTTGAAGTGTTTCACTAGCAACCATGGTTTAGAGGCGTCCACCTCTTAAAATTAAAAATATCGCTCGGTACCGTTAGGTACATGCTCGATACTGATAGGTACATGCTCGGTACCATTAGGTACATGCTCGGTACTGCTATTTACATGCCCGGTACCGCTATGTACATGCTCGGTACCGCTATGTACATGCTTGGTACCGCTTGGTACATTCTTGGTATTGCTATGTACATGCTTGGGACGCTGGTTGAACCCCGTGCTGCCCCCTTGCATCCCTGATAGCCCAGCATATTGTTGTATTCAACATCTTTAGTAATAGTTGTTAGTGTTAGTTGGTGGGAAAAATATGTGTCTCACCACGCAGATTTTGATTTTCTCCTATTTTGTAATCGAATACTACATTGAGAATAAAGTACAGTCTCGAGAGGCCGACACAATATTCTACAATGGATTCAATATCAAAATAGGGTTTTAAAAAGATATATTTCTATGATCAAACATAGTTCAAAGAATAACATATCATCTCGAAAGATGAATATAAAATTCTATAGAATATGTTTAAAAATAGAAATAAGTTTTTGAAAAAGTTTATCTATTCTTTTATTTACATATAACAAAAAGAATATTATATCATCTTGAAAGACGAACATAACATTCTTCAAGATATCCAAAACAAGAATAGATTTTATAAAATTCATCATTTCTAAAATTGAATATAATAAGCAGAATATTATATTATCTGAAAAGATAATAATAACATCCTACAAATATATTTAAAATTAGAAATGAAGTTTTAAAGACATCTGCATTCTCAAAGATTCTTCCCTTGTTTTATATGAATAAAACAAGGTTTATTTTAATCTGGGGTTCTCAAATCCCTATAGGAGCAAGCCCCTATAGTTAATTATATTTTAAGAAGGATGCTTCTAAGAAAACTCTCGATTAAAGCAGTGATTTCATACCCTTTTGACTACAAAGTAGAAGACAAGGAACAGAAGTAAAGAATTTTCAGGGAGAAAGCTCAATGTTGAACATTTATTAGTGAGTCGAAGGAGGAAAAGTAGAAGGTGCCAGATTCTAAGAAACTCAGAGGCGACCTCAGTCTACCCTATGTTGGGCTTTACATTTTTAAGAGAAAATTTTATATTTAAGTTGACATTTTATTAGAAATTTAGGATTATATTCCCGGAGGACGAGGACTTAAGATCTAAAAAGAATCTGCCTCAGAACCTAAATCTAATTTGGGTACTATAAAATAGTGACCCAAACCTAACTAATGAAATGTAAATCTGGACTTACCCCGGCCTGGATTGGGGAGCTAGCTAACCACCTAGGCGCTTTAAAACCATGTGTCCAGTCTCTTATGAAAGATAGGTAGGGATGTTATTTAAGTTTTAAGGAATTGAGGGCCGACATCTAAGACAGATCCTAATTGACCCCTCAACTTATGTAGGGTGAGATATGTCTAGAAATGCAATTAATATTTTAGACTCTTTTAGTTTGTATCTAATGCAATGCATGCTAATTGACTCGAATGCATAAAATAAAAATGAATCAGTTTTAAAATTAGGCTTAGAAAATAGGTTTTTCCCTAGAGATTGCACAACTTCCCCTTGACAGAACTGCACCCTCATAGGTCAAGTGGTCTGCCAGAACCCGCAGGCAGGGAGGTGCCTAACAAGGAAGAGAAAGTAATAATATGCTTATGCTGACTCTCGGCGATCCCGAGCTTACTTCTTAGGTCGTTAGAGTTACTATGTGACCCTAAAATTTTTTATTAAAATTACAAGTAGAAGAATTTTAAGCGTATCCTTACGAAAAAAAGCACTCCGATTCGTATTCAGGCTAAAACAAACCACGACATGCAAGGGCCCTAAGAAAAGCTACTGCACAAACAATGTAAACAAACAAATTAAATAATCCAAAATTATAATATCCAATGTCCAATGTCCATATTACACCCAGAATTTGCAGAAAAGTAAAGTGGCCGGACACCACTGACAACAAATCCGGATTCTAGTCCTAAGAATGACGCAAGTGATTTTGATCTGGGATATACTGTTCCTTGAATCTTTATTTCTTCGTCTTCTTTCTTCAATCTTCTCGTTCTGTCTTTTCTTCTTCTACGAGCTTCTCGGGTCCGCCGGGTTCTGGATATCCAAATGAAAAGAAACTCATCCCTAAGAGGGGTATTTTCTTTTCTATTTGGATATTGAATCATCCTAATCTGGCTTTCCAAAATAAAACAGAATAATCCTTTAAGGTATATTTTCTTTTCTTTGAATTCCAAATTGGATGTGCTATCCCATTTTCAAAATCACTTTCACAATTTTTTAGACACATTTACATTTACATTACATCTCACAGAAAGAAAAAGAAAAATCTAGACCACCTGCAGGGTTATTCTAAGCAGTTTATATAAAAATCATCTCAAACAATTATATATTCGCATTTAAATTAAATCAATTAGCCACACTTGGCCACACTCTTTTTTATTTGGGGGCTAAGCAGCTGAAGCACCTGTAGCATTTATAAAATTATTGATTAATTAGCCCCCTTTGCCATGCATGAGTGTGGCCACCTGCAGAAAATCATGTTAACAACCCAGATCGCTCATAACCTATGGGTAATCTAATCGTCACTCAAATCACAACATAGAGTGCAGTAAAAATAAATAAACAAACACACCAACAATTTTACAACCAGCATGTAATGAAAGCCGAGAAAAAGCCCGTCACAATGCAGTAAGGAAATAAACACCGGCCTAACCTAAAACTAGAGTCGGTTGTCCTAGCAAACAATTCTAAGTGTGTGTAATAAGCTGTGAGGTTTTGATATGTCCTAGGTCAATTATTGGCTAAGGTTTTCTAATTGATTAAACTTTAATTTGAAAATATTCATTAACCCTAAAGTGAAGTATCACTAAATTTTCTATGTTTCTATCCTATAGTGTGCATGTATCATAAGTCTAAGTTTTCAAAGACCCGGTCCTTAATTTTTGTCCTTAAATGTCACTACTGTTATATAGGTGAAAATCTTTGTTATTACTAACCCTTAGGACTTTTTGTACGTAGAAATAGTGTTTAGGGATCTACGATAAAATAAAAATAAATCTAATAAATTGAAGTTACTACAAGGACTTAAAAGGGAAGGGTTAACGCAAACCACATCAGGGCCCCTAAAGATTTTCTAAGTTTAGAATACTCACAGTCACCGGGGGCTACGACCCGGTGGTTCCGCCCGTAGCACCTCTACCCGGTTGGATAGAGGCGACTGACGTCATTAGCTCCTTGTACTTTTGTCCACTCGATCAGTACCATTCCTCGTAGTTCATGCCAATAAAGGAAAGAAAATAGGGAAAACAGGGATTAGAAAGCACATTTAATAAATAATAATGAAATAATCGAAATTTGCTAAAATAAAGACGTACCTTTCTTCGGACTTGAACACTGGCTTTTGTTGACTGTCCTCTGAACTTTTCACTTTTGATAGCATATTATATATCTTTCCAATATTTTACCCCGAGGTACAAGAAAAGAGAAGTAAAAGGAAAGAATAGAGAGAGGAAAAGAGAGTCCTGCTTTCTTTTATTATTTACCCAAATCAAACATTTTCTAACACAAACACTCTCTTTCTTCTCAAAACCATACATCTTCAATTTTCAAACATACACTTCTCTCTTAGCACTTACATTCATAAATCACCCTTTAAAATATACACATTTCACTTTTCCAAATCACATAAATTTAAACACAACTCCATTTTTACATAATTAAAAATACAACTTCATCTTTATACATTACTTTTTTTTAATACAAGCATAAACTCTACATCTCCGAAACTTCCAAAATATACACATAACACCCTACTTTTCTTATACAAAAATTCTACTTCTTCAAAACATACACAAATTTCACTTTTAAAACAAATACCTTTTGCCTTCCAAATTCTATACACTTCCTCTTCAATATACACTTCATATACTTCCCAATATATATATACACTACAAGATTTATCCACTTCATCCTCCAAAAATATCATATTAGACTTTACCACATTTATTTAACTTATTCAAAAATGCACACGTTTCACCTACTTTATATTTCAAAACAAATACTTTTCATCTTCCATACTCTATGCACTTTCTCTTCAATATACACTTTGTATACTTCCCAACACAAATAAATACTACAAGATTCATCCACTTCACCCTCCCAAAAATATCATACTATACTTTTACACATTTACTTAACTTCTCTAAAATACATAGATTTCACCTTTCAAACACAACACAACCTTGCATAAAATTTATGAAAATTCTTTAAACTCATGCATCTCTTGGGAGTATGAATGAAATAAAACGTAGATATGCTTTCCCACTAACTTTTATTTAACCAAAACTCATCGCATTCTTGAATAGACAATAACACAAACATATTTTATGTATTTAATAGATCACGCTACAATTTCCTCCAATCTATGCATACATCTCATGATATGAACTACAATAACCATAGTATTATGCAGATTTTACACACAAAGAACTTAGTTTCAAACGACATGGATTTTTCCATAAACACATTCATGATTCATGAGGTTATCTAGTTAAGTCTTGAAGAATAAGCATTTACAAATAGGATAATACTCAACCCAAACAAGTGCAGGAATTTAAGCATAAAATGAATGAACGTTTACTAAATAACCTCATTTGATAGGCTAACTATTCAACAAAAATTATCCATAAAAAAAATGATGAGAGAGAGAAGAGTGGAAGAAGAATCAATAAGAAAAGGAAGTTCACCACTTTCCTTTGTCTTGGATCTCTGGAGGGGGGCGATGGAGAGGCTTCGTGTGGATTTCTCATGCTTAGATCGTGAACTGCAGCGATGTCAGAATGGAGGCTTGGACGTGTCATGTATGAGAGGAGGAGGCTTAGACGTGTCATGTATGAGAGGAGGAGGCTTGGACGTGTCATGTATGAGAGGAGGGAGGCTTGGACGGTTTTTTGGGTTGAGGGAGAGAGAGAGTGGGTGGTTATGGGTTGAGGGAGAGGGAGAGTGGGTGGTTATGGGTTGTTGCTGAACCCTTTGACCGTGGACCGTTTGTTGGACATTTGAAGGCCTTAATGATTTCGGAATTCGGTGATCTTGGGCTCATTGGATTCGTCTCGTCGAGCCGTTCGATTCGAGTATAAGCTCGTCAAAATCGGAGACCGTTTGGTAACTCAAATTGCGGTTTGAACCTTCCAACAGCGCTTTGAGCCCTTGATTTGGACTCATTTGGGCTCGGCTTGGGTTGATCTTGGTGTAGTTGGGTTTGTATTCCTGAGACGCTCAGTTCGATTGTAAGTTTGCTGAAATCGGAGTTCGGATGGTCTCCGAATTAATTTGTGAAGTTTCCAAACTTGATTTTGCATCGAGATTCGTGCCCGATTAAGATAATTTTTGACAACGTATCAATTATTATTATATATATACTTGTGACGAGTCAAAACGGGTTAATCGGAGCCATTGAAATCGAATTCAATTTGAGTTAATTTGATTTGATTTTGATTCGATTGGTGAATTGATTTGAGCCCAATAATGTATCAATTTGATCGAAAATAAATTAGATTGAGTCGATCGACATCGACGAATCAAAAATCGAGCCTGATTTGAGTTGAGTGATAGGTTCGAGTCGATGCTACGTCAGTGGGTGTCCACCTAAGGGAAATCCTATTGGATGACGTCTATGCTAGGTTACGGAAACCTAGGAGCTAGATATTGATTCTAGGGAAATCAACCTCAAATAATGAGGTCAACATTAGTTTGCTTCTTCATGAGTGCATTCTTTGTATAAGTTTTCTTCATATGTGCATACTTTGATTGGGAGACATTGGACTCTATAGAAGAGGAGGAAGGGGTGAGGACTTTAAATGTGAATTCTTGTCTCTTGGATAGCTTGTCTTTCATTTTTAATGATATTTCATATTCATGCTTATTATTTTATAATTCTTATATAGTTTGCACCATGTTCAAAATGGCACGCGCCGCGCCGTTCGATATGCGGAATGGCTCTAAAGGGACCTTTGCGTCATGGTGCGCCATTCGCCGTTAACAAGACCAATATTCCAAATTTAGGAGCTACTAACAATATGTTTAATCTTGTCAACCTTTTTTAAACTTACTAATAAAAATAATAAAGTTGGCTCTAACAATTATTGCATGTTAAGAAAAAATTTAATTTTCTTTATATTTACTCTCAAAAGATTTAATGCAAGATAAGAAATAACTAAAGACAACAACTGTGAGGTAACCTTCTTTATTAATCATTGTGTATTTTACATCATCACTATGGGAAAAATGATCGGGGAAGCTAAAAAAAGGATGGGCTATATATTCATGTTTCTTCATTTATACTCTTAATAGAAAAGTCATTTAAGAGCATCATGATTTAAAATTACCAGATGTAAAGCACACCTCTAGGGGAGGAGAAATTATTTTGTGCGGAGTCCGGACGTAGCTCTGCTTCCGGACGCCAATAAAATCATGACGTGTGGATTGTCGACATGGATATTTATTTGTTTTTCGATTTATTATTTTTGACTTTTTTATGTTTTGCAACCCGACCCTGCCCAAAATGGCAGTCACCATAATGTTCAATTTAGGATTGGTGCTTCTTTCTTCAGGATTTCTGCTGCGAAAGCTCCGCAATATACAAAATTTTAGCTTAAGAAACTTTTCGTACAAGTTGAGAAAGAAAGAACAGAGAAAATGTCATGAAGATTTTTCTTTTTATGAGCAGATGATATTCCCACAGGATGCGTAGACCGAAAATCGGTATGCAGACATCCAGGAAGCAGAATAATTGAAGTTAAAAGAACTGCAGCTAGAGGGAAAGCTAGGTTTAGGAGATGTAGGTTTCAATTTATCAGTAAAGTTAAACTTCTTCAAAATTTTCTTTACAACATGTACTTTTATTGATGCACATTTTTAAAATTAATTCATATTACTACACATTATGTGCATTTTTTAAATTAATGCAAATTTGTTAACTCTAAAATTAATGCATTTTAAAATTAATGCACTTTTTAAAATTTCAAATGCTGCATATTGGCTTAATATTTTGCTGCGTATTTTTACATTTTTGCTGCATTTTTTTGTGTAATTACTGTGTTTTACTGCTTTTTGTTGCATAATTAAACCTTAATTATAGCATTTAAATATTTAATATGTATTTATTATTTGTTTAGTGAGTTTTTTTTTTTATATTTTTACTGTGTAATTACTGCATTTTCGTTGCGTATTTGCTGCATTTTTGTTGCGTATTTTCTGCTTATCTTCGAATTATTTAATTTGTAGTTACTGCTTATTTTCAAATTATTTACTGCTAATTATCATGAAGTGTATGAGAATGAGAAAGAGGCATACGAGCCTTACTGTAATGATGCCTAAAATGTTGGTTTTATTGTTCACAAGAATCATCATAGTTACTAGCCAAATTTCAGAAAAAAATTAAATGCAAGGATTTTTTTTAATTCAATAGTTGGTTCCAAAAAAGATGCCTGATCTTAATTTCCAAAAGAAATACCAGAAATCAGACACCAAAACTTATTGTCCAGCTATGGTTAGGTTTATAGTGGATGAAGCTGGATATAGGAAGGTGAAAAAATTTATTGAAAGCCACAATCATGATTCATCTAGGCCATGAGATCGACATCTTCTTAGATCATGTAGGAATATGTGTGATGATTAAGCTTTAGTTCTTAAATCAATGATAAAAGTCGGGATAAGAACTATTAATGCATTTTCCTACCTTACTGATGAAGTTGGAGGTATCCAAAATATTGGATTCTCTAAGAGGGATGCATATAACTTTATGAAAAAAAGGAAGAGTAACAATTGAATTTGGGGACATTAATACTTTAATTGAGTTATTTAAAGATCATCAAGTTGATGACAACATGTTCGCTTGTGATGTCAAAATTGATGAATTTGATAGATTATTAAATTATTTTTTGGGTTGATGAGATGGGTAGGGTAGATTATGACTGCTTTGAAAATATGATTTTTTTTATATTAGTTATAGGCTTAATAAGTATAATTTAGTATGCACACCATTTGTCGAGGTTAATAATCATTGACAAAATATTTTGCTTAGTGTGACCTTCTTGTTATAAGAGATGATTGAATTATTTACATAGTTGTGTACAACTTTTGTATGAATAATGGGTGATAAACATCCAAAAATCATTTTAACAGATCAAGACCAGATAATGGCTAGGGCCATAGAAGTTGCATTACCTCACACTTTTCATAGACTGTGCCAATGTCATATTCGTAAAAAGGTTTCATCAAAAGTGTCGTGCTTCAATAGCAACAATAAAGTTAAAGGCCTCTTCCATAAGTGTTTGAGTAAAAGCGACTTTGAGGAGGAATTTGAGAAAACATGGGCTAAAATGATCATATAAGGGAACCTCCACATGGTTGGTTGGGAGATCTTTATGTGATAAGGAATACGTTGTCAACAACATTCAATAAGAATTGTTTTAACATGGGCATTCTATCCACAGCGTAGCGAGTCTATTAATAATGGTGTCATGACATTTCTAAGCTCACAAGTTTTATAACTGATTATTTTCTTTGTTTAGAGAAAGTGATGAGGGCTTGGCATCAGAATGAACATGATGAAGATTACAAATGCAACCTGTCTGAAATAGAACTTATAATAAAAAGCAGCCTAATATTAAATCAAGCTGCCCAAATTTTTTTCAATGAAATTATATTTATTTTTTTAAGAATAATTTTTATAGGGTGTGAGTGAAATGAATATAGAGTTTGTGTCATGTGTTTCTTTAAAGTTCTGTCTGTTGCACACAGAATAAGGATCAGCTGAATCGTATGATTTAACTTCCTGGCTAATTTCTTTTCATTATATATTATGACATATTGTAATTAATTTTTCTTGAGATTAATTTTTTTTAATAGGGAAACCACCTGTGAAGGACAACACAACATAAATGTCTTCATGTTCAAAGCAGTGTAATTTCACAAACATGCTCGAATGCTTCACCGAGGAATTCATAATTGACGTACCCTCTAGTCAGCCATCAGCTGAGTACATGAGGATAATGATGGATTTCATTTCTTCATAATAATAAATGTAATAAATTTATTTGTGAATATTAATTGTTTAAGTAAAATATTAATTGTAATTAAATTTATTTGTAACGATTGAATGTTAATAAATCATTATATACAATTATTGATAAAATAATAACTTGGTTTGAATGATTGAAATCTCAAACTACTCAGCGCTTTAATTATACTTTATATTGGGAAAAAAACTCAGCACTTTAATTGTAGCTGTGTAAGGAAAATATTTTGCTGTTTAATTCAGTTCTTGAAATTAAATTTTAATTTAAAGAAATTTTTGTACTAGAAAATTGCTTTAGATTGAATTATATTTAAAGTAAATTGAACTAAGCATTTATTGCGTATTCACTACGTTTTGTTGTGTATTCACTACATTTTTTGTTGCATATTTACTACTTATTTACTGCATATTTACTACGTATTTGATGCGTATTATTTAATTTTTTGCTTTTTGATTCTGGTACGTGTATCTCGCTATTTGTCTGCTTGGGTGCTCTTGCATAAGTAATAATTTATGTTTGAGGTGGTTGAATTTGGTGCCGTTTGGTTCATTCTATGGATAGTCCTTTTTAGCTGGCTTGATCGCTTTTATTGCTATCTTTATATTGGCACGTGTATCTTTGTTGTTTGCTTTAGTTGGTTGAAGGGGGCCGGTTTATTCAGTCCTATTGATGATCCTTTATTGTTGGTTTAACTTCTTTTTTGTCTCTATGTTATCTTTTGGAGGCATGTGTGAACTATCTTCTCTATATAAGCTTGTTCACAGTTTACTTCTTTCCTTGTTTTGGAATGTAGTGTATGGTATTTTCAAATACTCTAAGTATTTGCTGCGTATTTACAAATACTCAATGAATACTCATTAATCTGACAGTTTGGACTCCCCACGTAAAAATTAGTCGATTATTGAATGGCTGGTGCAAACGGTCAAGATGCACCAATCAATGAGAATGAAAACGTCTAAGAACATTCACCTTCATGAGAGCTGTAACTTTTGCACAGATGAATAACAGCAACATGAATAACATGATAGTGCAAGTAAATTAAGTAGTACTTGGAATAATTGATCAAAGGTGGGCTCTTTGCTATCAAAAATGTACCTAGGTTATATTGTAAGTGTGCTTTAAACAAGGGAACATCGGCTCATAGGTTATTATTTTTGAATTTATTTTGTTGCTGTTCCGAGTAGTAGTGAGTTGAAAGTATCTTAAGGACCTTGTAAACCTATGTATCTTATTAAAAAAAATATTTATTGCGTATTCAATACATATTTTCTAAGCATTTACTGTGTATTTGATGTATATCCGCAAAGTATTTATTGCATTTTGTCTGTGTATTTAGTGCGTATTTACTGTGCATTTCTGAGTATTGATGCATATTTGATACATATTTACTACACATTTTCTGCATATTGAGTATTGATGAATAAATTTCAACATGAATAACATGATTGTGCAAGTAATTCAAAATAGACTCCCGTGAAGAATTGATCAAAGAGGGTTTCTTAGCTTTCAAGAATGTGCCTAGGCTATTTTGTAATTGTGCTTAGAATAAGGGACCTTTGGCTCATAGTTTTTTATTTTTGGATTTGTTTTGTAGCTCTTTCAAGCAGTATTGATGAAGGTACATTATGGACCTTGTAAATCTTTTTTTGATTAACGCGTGGCCCCTTTGTGGATTTTAACAAAAAATAAATGACATGCTAACCATGAACTATAGAAAACAAACGGGACAAGCATTTCTGCGTATTCAATGCGGATTTTTTGTGTATTGCGTATTTACTGCGTATTTGATGCGTATTTACTGCATATTTACTTCGTATTTTATGCGTATTTAGTGCATATTTACTGTGGAGAAACTCTCAATCATGTTTATGCTTAATGATCATTATGTTATGCAAGTTTTATTGTTTTCTAATTTTTTTGTTTCACAATTCTTGTAAATGTATCTCATCTCTGCATTTTGCCTGTTTGGGGGGCCCTACTTGTGTAATAATTTGTGTTTGAGGTGGTTGAAGGGAGCTCAGTCTTCTATAAATTGTCCTTTTATTGCTAGTTTGACCGCTTTTATTGCTATCGTTATATTGGTACGTGTATCTATGTTGTTTTCCTCACTTGGGGGCCTTGGCATGACTAATAATTGGTGGTTGTGGTGGTTGAAAGGGGTCGTTTGGTTCAGTCTTCTTCTATTGATTGTCCTTTGTAACTGTTTTTACTACTTTATTGTTGTCTCTATGCTATCTTTTTGAGCCATATGAACCTTCGTCTCTATATAAGGCTGGTTAGCAATTTACCTCATCACTTACCTTTTATGGAATGCAGTGTGGGCTGTGATTATTGGGAATTAGCTGTTTGGATTTGCTGCATTTTGGTTGAGTATTTGCTAAGTATTTGAAATACTAAGCAATTACGTACAAATACTCAACAAATACTCCAATTGAGTATTTGATATGTATTTGCTGCTTATTTATAATATTCAAAATATAACAGACAAAAAAATAACATACTAACCTTTTTTGAATGTAAAGCTATTTACGCAGATGAAAACTAATCGAATGGTGGAAGTTGCAAGAAGAACTACGAATGCTTGTGTTGCGAGGAGAGCAATGAACGATGAAGAAGAAAACTGAATAGGCCTTTGAAAAGTGAAAATTTTGTCATTTTCACTTTTTTTACCTGGACTCTGGGCGGGTCGGTCAGGATGAGAAGACATAAAAAGTAAAAAATAATAAAACTAAATACATATGAATATCCACGTCGTAATCAATGCATCATGATTTTAGTGGCGTTCGGACGCAAAGCTACGTCCGGAGTTGGGGCATATTATATATATATATATACACACACACACACACACACACACACACAAACACACAACTAAATAAACTTAATTAAACACTTTTACTTCCCAAAATAATTCTCATGCCTTGCACACATTCGTTCTGTCACATGAGATGGACATCACCCGTGAAAGTTCAAATATTGGTTGTTAGACCGACTTGAACTTTTTTTTAGACCAACTTGAACTATAAATGCATAGCAAGAGGGGGTGAATTCGTGTTTATAATAATTCCCTTTAAAAATTATCCCTTTTGAAATATAATTCAGTAAAAAATAATATGACAACACCGATCTAAACAAAATTTTGTTTTGATTTAAACAAAACTTGCCGAGAAAAAAATATTTTTCGGTTTTTTATTTCTGAATCTTTTGTTTTTCTTTTTGAGCAAAAACAAGATATACGTTTGATCCACAGTGGAACTCATATATTACAAATTTTGCAATAAGTAAAGATGCAAGAAATAAAATGCGGAATAACAAAAGCAAAATTAAGAACAAACACACCAGAGATTTATTGTGGTTCGTTCACCCTGACCTATGTTCACTCCCCGGAGTCCTCCACTTTGAATAATGCACTAGAATTTATTGACTTAAGTTGTTATCCTAATTGATATGCATCACAAAGGTGATCATTGGAAAAGTCTAATTTGGGTATGCCTCTAACTATGTCTTTTTGAGTTATCTTCCCCAGATTTTTTTATGCTTGCGTGGCATAGTCTCCTATGTCTAGTCATGATTCATCAACAACAATCTTCAAATATAAAGTATTTAAATTATCAATACAAGGCAAATCTTGCATTTACTCTTTTTCTTTTTAAAATAATTTTTCTATTCAGACTAATCATATAATTTTATGATTTAAGTGCACAGAAAAAATAGTTCGGGCATTTAGATTTGAATAATAACCTATAAGTTGTACAAGGCCTCTGTCCTCATTGCTAAATTCATTAAAGGATATTTTAGTTTTGATGCCGTTTATAAATCTAGATGATGTATAGTTTTTTTGTATCATATGCCACTGCGAGTCAATCGATTGTAAAAATGTAGGGTTACAAATTTTTTTAAAATCAAAGAGAAAATGATCAAATAAAAGTGGTCGGGTTATTGAATAACCCTCCGCAGCATTTCTATTCCTTAGGTGTGCTAATTAAATTTTCATTTGTTATTGATATTTGAAATATATGTACTCTCTTTCTATGTATATTTATTTAAATGACAATCAATATTTAGTTGTTATTATTATTATTTTAAATTTATTATTATCGTTTTCAGTCCTTATACCATCTATAATTGTGTTTAAGTATGTTTAATATTTATAATCTTTAATTTAATACCTAATATCAATGTAATTGTACTAGTCATTTTATTTATTTAATTTGAAAATATTTATAACTTAAATTTAATCTAAAATATAAGCAATATAGCTCGTGAAAGTATAAAATTTTTATAAGTTAAATAAGTATATTTTTATAATTTTAAATGTCTCATCTCTCCCATAATATAAATATTATAATATTGCCAATTGACGTTCATATCTTATTTCAAACCTACTTAAATGATACATTACTTTACTCTTTTTTTCCTTTCTGGTAAGTTATAACCTAGATAAATATTTTATAAATTAATTATCCTAATTTATAAAAAAATTCTTAAGATAACAATATTTAAATTTTATAGTTAATAAAAGTAAAATTTCTTACCTTTTACCCCACACGTAAATTTTGCCCATTCCCTAGCCGCTCGCCCAACACACCTTCCCTCTTGTCAAGTTAACTCAAGGGTGTGCTCTTCTTCTTCCCTCGCTTCTATTCTAACTCTCTCTCTCTCTTTCCCTTGCCCTCCTCTCTTTCTCCAATTTATAGGGATTAGGGAGGAAACCCATTCGCCTTATTTGTCTCCTGCCGATAGAGGCGACCACGACACCAATCGATGAACTCCTTCGCCACTCCAAATGATGGAAATGAATCGATTTCAGTTTGTCTTCTTCGATACCATGTATCGAAATCGAAGGTGATACTGAGCAACCAAATGAGCTCCTTAGTCTCCTATGCCTTCTTGCATGCCTTCTTCGACTCCGGCCGACAAAGCCGATTTTCTATTTCCCATGCTCGTTTTCATCTACCTCGACCTCTCCCTCTTTGGTTTCCATGACTCTTAAGCTATCAAAGGAGGTTTGGGACATAACATCCATTTTGGGTAAATTGGATATTGAATGCATTGGTGCACCCCATCTTGAGAAATAGGCAATGATTAAATATTATTTATGATAAGGGTGAGAAACTTTGTTGTTATATTTGATCTGGTCGATTGTGGAATGGTTATTGAGGTCGACAAATAAATTTGGAAAGGCAAAATATTTACCACCCCTACTCTAGCTTTATATTCTCTATAGAAACTTGTATGTAACAAGTTTCTCTAGTGTTGAAAAAGACGCTACTGCATTAAATTTAGACGAAAAATCTGAGAAATCTCAAGTTAGAACTGTGGTATAACTTCTTTTAACCAAGGTTGAAAATGAAAATTACTATGCAAAATGATGTGAGCAGGAAGATCCCCTTTGTTAGAGCACAAGAGCCTGCGAAGAAAGCATTTATTGAGATTGGTTATACATTTGCAGAGTTCTTGGACAAAACGTGCCGTTGAAGCTGATAACCCACAACCAATGTCTCCATCCGAACATTTAGCAGGTCCATGTGATAGTACTTGTGCCCAAGTTATTCATCCTAAATCTGAAGCATTCTGCAGCAAGAAGGTACCAGTAAATGCTAGCATCGACTGGAAAGAACAGAAGAAAATTACAGGTTATTGTTCTTAATTGCTATCATTTGCCAATAACTAGGTTTTAAATGATTTATTTTTCCCTTTTACGCTTTGAATTCTCAGCGGCTGATATCATGGACACCGATCTTAGGAATGAATCTTATCAAACTGATAGAATTTCCACGAAACTAACTGGTCCAAGCATGGAGAAATTGCATGAGAATATGCCAAACAATATTGATGTAGTTCTGTATATGAATTACGGCACAATTGATGAACCACATGCTCAAGCTCCTGCTCAACTTGGCAGCAGCTCCATCAATACTAATCAACAATCGGTTTTGGGTCCTCCCGACACCTCTAAAGATTTCTTAAAAATATCAGAAAACAAAGATAATGGATATGTTGAGTTGCCATCTCTTGAGCTAAGCCTCAAGAGAGTCAGATCGAGGATTATTCCATCGAATGATGAAAGAAATGTTTTAAAACACTCAAACCTGTCAGCATTCTCAAGGTGAGCAGTTTATTTGTGGCCAAAGTGTTTGAACTAGCTCTATCTCAACTTAACAAAATTATGCAGGTACCCTGCTTCAGTAGCCTCCGTTCAAATGCCTACAGCGTATGGAGGAAACTCTGTATTTGACAATGGTTCTGAGGCAGCTCCTCTACAACAGGGTTCTAATGGTAGTAGCAATAACAATAATGATAAGGGTTCTACTAGCATAAATGTAGTTATGAAGCCACTGAAATATAAAGAGGTGTCCACATCAGCCTTTCATCGTGTTCAGTCTCAAAGTTCTTCCATTCAACCAGTCACACAAGAGAAGAGTGATGAAGTGGCCGTAGCACCAGTGATTGGACAATTAAGGGGATCACAAAAGAAAGTACAAGTACAGCACCATCATCATCACTATCATCACTACCACCATCATGTCCATGCTTTGCATCCCCAATTGGATCAGGATGACTCGTCCGTTGAGAATTTGAAAGGAAATGTTGAGTACTGCAACTCATCTAATGTGTTCGCAACACCAGTTGAAGCTAATGCTGCTAACTATAGCTTAAATGGAAGTAATTCAGGAAGTAATCACGGGAGTGATGGGCAGAAGGGATGTAGCACAGCTATTAATGCTGGAGGAACAAACATTGAGAGCACGATGGGCGTAGCTGAGAGAAATGGAGTTGTTGGAAGCGGTAGTGGAGCTGATCAAAATCGTTTTGCTCAGAGAGAGGCTGCCTTGAACAAATTCAGGCAAAAAAGAAAAGAAAGGAACTTTGGCAAAAAGGTAATGAGCTCCTACTTGAAATATTCAGTCATTTTGTTATTAAGTCATCGATTCTTCATTGGAAAGAGAAACTTTGGCAAAACGTGATGTGAAACAAACACAGGAATTGCAGGATGTTAATAAGAAAGTTGTTTTAAGCGATGCAATTATAATCTAATGTTTCACTAGGATTGGATTCTCAATTTTCGTAGTTGTTGATTTGATTCGGCATGCAGTTACAATTTAGATTAACGGAGCCATTCAAAGTAACAACAAAATATAGTAAGACTAAATGTGCGAATAATAAAAATCCCTCATCTAACAAATAGAAATTTCACCTTCGAGTTTCCCTCTTATTCACTTTTGATAGTGGGATTAGATAACTTCAGCTATCCTAGGGATGCCACCAAAAGGAGGAAAATGCCTATGACCTTGATCCACAGAAAGTTAGCCGAAGGAGGGGGAGTCGGTGGATGTCCGATGATTTTCCAAAGTCCAGAGGGTAGATGTTCTTTGATAGAAGGTGCCAAGGTGAATAGGATACGGCCAACGTACGCGTCGACGGTGTTGTCAACTTCTAGATTGAGGTCGAAGAACAGAGATTGTAGAATATCCACTAAGCCTTGATTGTAGTAGACGAATCCGTGGTCACGCTCGGGGTCGGTCATCCATGGGGAAGATAAATCGCTTCAATTCCGGAATGGTCAAGTGGCCGGCAGTTTGATGGTGAGGGGGGAGGGGTCGGCCGGTCTTGGGGAGATTTGGGTAAGGGAATTAGGGAAATAATGGAAGAGGGAGGATGGTGGGTTCGGCCAAAACTAGGGAAAGGAGTTCCCTTTAGGTTTTAGATGTCAAGTATTGGGTATGGGAGGGAAAGAGATTAAAAAGAAAATCTGAAATTCCAAATTACCTTAATGGGGAATTAATTAGGGAAAATTGGTGAGAGGGGGCCGGCGGCTTAAGAGGGATTAATGGGCTTAATTTGTAGGCTAGGGAATTAATTGGGGAGAGGAAAAGGAATGGGGAAGGGGCCGGCCAAAGGAGGGAGGAAATATGCCCACATTCAATGTATGTGGTCCTAGGCTATAAATGTTGATTGGGTACCTAAATTTATGATTTAATGATTGGGGAAGTTTCTTAAATTAGATCTACTGATTAGGAAAGGGATTTGAAATTCAAATTAATTTGAATTCAAATTAGAAACTTTCCAAATCAATATTGGGATGAATTTGGATAGTATTTAGGAGGGAAATTGAATTGGGAATTTAGGTTTTGGAGTTAGTATGGCCAACGGCTAGGGTGGACTTAGGTGGGCTGGCTGCTAGGGGAGGGGCGGTGGGGCTTGGATCGGTGGAAGGGGGAGATCGGCAGTGATGTTTGGACCGGCGCTTGGGGCAGCAAGGGGAGGCCGCGGTGGGGAGGTGGAGGGAAGTCGATTATGGTGGAGGTGGAGGGAGGATAGACCGGCTGTTTGGGGTGGATTGGGAAGGGTGGCCAGAGGTGGAAGCAAAGGGAGGGGGAAAATGAAAACAACACAAATACTAACCGCGAACCTCGGCCTCTGCTGGCGGCTGACGGGTGATGCTTGGCCCTCCTAGGGTTCCTTTCCCTCAAGAACTCACAAAGAAATCAAGAAAAAAGCTGGAATTTACATTAATAATCAATCATCCCTCATACATTAGAAAAGACCTCTATATATAGGTCTAAAACAAAAGAAAATATAAAAGATGCAAATGCCATTGGGGCTACAATATAATTATTGTCCCTCATGGGGTGTACAATAGTAACTAGAACATAAACATAAAATGCAAACAAAATATAGCATAAATAAAGGCTCTGAATTATAGCCGTAAATCTACGATTCTTCCGATGATAGACATGCCGAAATCTCCTGTTGATGTCCTCATCAAAAAGCTAATGAGCTCCTTCATTAAAATATATGAGTTTGTTATCATGTCATTGATTCTTCATTGGTTGAAAAAAGAATAAAAGAAACTGCGCAAAAAGGTAATGAGCTCTTCCTCGAAAATACTCAATCAATTTGTTGTCATGTAATTGATTCCTCAATGGTTGGAAACCTAATAATGTTTGCTGTTAGCATATACAAAAGATTTCAAATTCATATACAGAGCATAATCTAATGTGACTATCCTATTCAAAGCGTTGAAGTTTTGCCCACCCAAGCTTGGGATCTGAAGGTCTTCTAATATTGGAGAAGTCTCATTTTGTAGTTGTGACTATTGATTACTAATTTGTTTTATTGTGGAGCTTAATTTTTTATCATACAAAGAAAATGTGCTACATAGATTTCGTTATGATTCATTTCATCAAGATTATTTTGAAAATTTTATTTTATTCTTGATTGCCTTAATTTTTTCTTTATAAAAGATGGAGTTTTTTTCTTTTTTGGATCAGAGGAATTATGATTTTCACTCTCCATAACCAAGTCATGCTACATCAACTGAGTAAACATTATTTTTTAAATTTTATTCTTTTTCTCTCTATTGCTCGGGCTAGTTATGTCAAAGTAATTCATTTATGGTGATGCATGAACGTTTTGGAAAGAATTGGGACTTTTCCTTTTGTTTTGTTATTTGCAGGTACGCTATCAGAGCCGGAAGAGATTGGCAGAACAACGGCCTCGTGTTCGTGGGCAATTTGTTCGCCGGATAATCCACAATGAAGACCATGAAGAAGAAGACAGCTGACAATTAGCGTTTGATTGATTACACCCTGATGTACATAGAGGCATCAGAAAGTTGGGTTTGGGAGAACAAACTTGTTATGAATAGGGCCTCAGCCAGGTTCGTAGAGTCCCTATTAAAGTGTCTCATAAATGTTTTCAAGACCTCTTGGTTGCTCCTGGATGGTCACCCTTCATAAGGGGACCATCAACCATTATAGGTTATTGTGGCATTTCCAGTGTGGTTTGTGCTGGTTAACTAATATGCTCTATTAAGGTAGGTAACCAGGTTTTACTATATGTAGAATATATAATATTCAACCAATTTAATCATGCTGAAATTTGTCATGTGCTGCTAGTCATGATGGAAGGATGCTCAAAGCTGTTGTCCTGTAACTATCCTAGAAATTGTCTTGGTTATCTTACACATCAAATATGGAAATTTATGTAATATGGCTTCATAGAGTAGGGCAATATTTTACCCAGTTTTTATTATTATGAGCCATTTTAATTTTCAATGAGCAGCAGGCACATAATCTTCACGCAATTGTATAATGAGAGCCACTTTCAACCAAGTAAAATGGTGTTTGTTGCTGCTTATGACGAAAGCTTTAATGGTTTTTTTTTTTTTTACGAAGAGGGTCTTAAAGAATATGCATTCTGTTTTGTGAGTGTTGAGATTGAGGTTTCGGTTGAGACTTTTTTTTTTGTTTCTAAAAGTATATTTTTATTTTAAAAAGTAGTAGAAAAGTCGTACCAAATGAAGCTTGAATTGTGAATATTGCTGCATTGAAATTCATTATTTTCCAAAATTACAAAACAAAAAATTTAGTATGGTATGATTAAGGGTAACGTGGATAAAAGCATTAGTTTTGAAAGTCATATAAATTGTGAACTATAAAGAAACAGAAGGAACCCACTTTAATTTTAAATTAATATTTGATAACTCATTTATATATATGATATTTAAAATTTCATATTTTATTAAATTATATGAAAATGGTATTGATATCAAAATCTTGTCATAAATATTTTTTAAAATAATATTGATATTATATTATTAAAATAATTATTAAATTTAACAATTAACCTTAATATATGAGAATTTGATGTTAGAACCTAATTGGTGCTTTTGGTTGGGGCTTTGTTTTCTGGTTTTAGTTTGGGATTATTTCCTGTGTTCTTTTTCTTTGTTGTTGAGTTATTTTTATTTCGATTGCAACTTTGCTGCTTGTGATATTCAACATGTCTATTTTTTGCGTAGCTGTGGTCCACTTATGGTTTTGGCTGCGAGGAAGATTTTGGCTTGTTGGTCTATTTTACTCTCGGGTGTTCCTATTTGTTGTCGTTTGAGAAACTTTGTCTATGCCTTGGGGCTATTTTAACTGTTGTTGGTGGTCTGTGGTGGGTGTAGTATCCTGATGTCCATTTTTGCTCTTGCTTGGTAGGAGGATTTGTGGGTGTCTCCTGGTGCTTCTGGTTGGTTTTGTTGTTTTATTCTTATTGTCCTAGGTTTGTTTCTTGTGTATTTTTATATCTATTGGAGTGCCAAGTTTCCATCACTGTTTGGCATTTCTTTGTTCTTTTGGATATGTTGGTGGTTGTGGGGTTGGTTATTGGGTCTATCCTGTTGTTTTGCTTTGGTGGGACTTACCTATATCCTTCTCAGTTTTAGTGGTGTTTCTCCTTCTAGAGCCTGGTGTTTCAGCAGGTTTGTTTGGTTGGGTTTCCTGTTGATGGACATTTCTTGTTTCTGGTATTTTGTGGGCTTTGGTTGGATGGCCGTTTCCCTTGGTTGTCAGATGTTTTCTTATCCCTATTCCTTCTGCTTTACCATTTCTCTCAGCTAGATGGGCTTTTCTTTTGGTTGTCCTTGTCCCAATTTATCTCGGATTTTGTGTACCTTTGTTGGGATTAATGGAGCCAGGTTACTTGTTTTAATTGATGTTTTAGCTAATCATATTACTATGGAGGTGAACAAGTGTGATATCCCCTTTTGCATTTCTATGAATTATGCTGCTTTGGTTCATAAGGTGGATGTGGGTTTCTCGGGTGGGTTGTTCTATTGACAAGGTCACTCTTAGTGCAGGTGTTTATGGTGGAGACAATTTGGAAAGGGAGCTGGATAGGATGCTTGATCTTAAAGCTATTTTTTTGCCGTTTTCATCATTTTTGGGTGCTCGTTTTTGTGCACCGTAGAATGTACATAGGTCTTCTTGTACTTTTTGCTTTGAAGGGACCTTGAGCTTTTAGATTTTTTTGTTTTAATTTTATAGATCTTTTGAGCATTAGCGAACTTGAGGTCCCTTTAAAGACTATGTACTTTTTACTAATTAACACGTAGGCTCCTCTGTTGATTTCCCTTATAAAAAAAATCTATTATGACTATGTTATTATCATAAAGCCGCTTGAGTGTACTTTTATATTTAATTCTAGTTTTTATTTTAATTTTTAAAAATATTATTTTATCTCTTTATTATATTATAAATAATTAATAAATTTAAAATATAAAATTATTAATTTATTAATCCTTCCGTTTTTAATTAACCCAATTAATCTAAGATGAAAATAGTGGTTCGATTGAATTAACTCTGCTTATCATTCCATGGTGTTACCCATTTATGAATTGGTCTGATTCACCTCCTCTATCGCATGTAATTAATTTTCAAATAACCCTAATTAGCGCTCTTAAGGTGTTTACCCTTTTTTTTTGAAAAATTTACATACATACCACTTTATAACATCCTATTTACATATCTAACACCCAAAACTTTAATATTACATGCATACCACACTATATTATTTTAATATCAAATATACCACTTATATTTCTTTCCTATCACTCATATATTTCATTTCTACCATTTATATTTGATATGAAAATGAACTATGGGTGGTATGCATGTAATATTAAAGTTTTAAGTGTTAAATATGTAAATAGAGTAGTATAAGGTGGTATGTATGTAAATCTCCCTTTTTTTTTTGGTTTTGCACCCTCAGCTTGCCCGAACTTCCTCCTCTTCATCGGCTCTCCGGTAGCTTTCTTTTCAAATTATTTCGATCTCTTCACCTTTGACTTAACATCGTTTCTTGTTAAAGGAATCTACGTGTCTCGCGTTCCTACTTTTGAAAAATTAAATAAAACCGTCGAACCCTTTGGAATTTCCTACAAAGTTCAAAAAATGTTTCGATTCTTCGTAAGAAAACTGTCAAAGCTCTTTTCCCTCTTTATCATATATAATTAATTAAACTATTATAATCTGTTTTTCATTTGCTCTTTCGTGGTTTGCATTTCATTTCTAGCTCTCTCCTCTTTTGACTTTAAAGATTATGTAATAAATTTATCTGTGTTGAATTGCTTTTTAATATTTTGTTAGCCTCAATGAGTTTACATGAAATCGAAAAATTCAGCATGTTTTCATCCTTACATTGACATTAGAGCTTCCGTAAGACATGAATCACTAAGAAATTAATACTCGTTTCTTTCTTCATACTATAATTCCAAATCATTTGGTGTGTAATAAGATGTCATTCATTCATTATATTCATTTTTTTAATTTTTTTCATTTTTGCAATTAGTTTTTGATGGACCTTCATTGGCATACCGTCAATTTTTTTTTTGCTTCTCAAGCCTTTTTCATCTTTTGAGATTCCACACTATCTGAGTATTTTAAGAATTAAAAATATCCTCAAGTTTTGGTCTCATCTTTATAAAGCAGATTCTTTAGTACAATTTTTTTTTTATACAAGATGAAAGTTTGTGAGGGGTGCTAAATCCTAGTGTGTGGGGGGGGAGGTTATTTGGATATTGAAAAACTTTTTTATCAAAAGAAAATCTTTTTATAACTTGATGCAAAAATAAATTAAATACGCAATAAAAAGATAAATTAGCATTTTTCACCCAAATAGTTAATTGCAAGAAAAAATAAAAGTGAAAATAATAATAGGAAAGAAAACATCAAAAATTATAATGGTTCGGTCAACCTGACCTACGTCCACTCCTTGGAGACTCACTCCAAGTATTATGCTAAACCGAAGTGACTCTCTTTTTACTCCCAAAAAAAGGCGGAGAAGCCTGTACAGACGTTGTTTCACCTCCCCGGTGTGAAAGTTCGAATTCATATTAGACTTAATAGATTTGTCCCAACGCTAATTAAGAAGGAGGGGGGGGGGGGGGGGGGTGTGAATTCATTATTTAAAAATCTCATGGTAATTAAGAAAATCTATTTAAAGATTTTAGCACAAAGATAAATTTTCTCAAAATAAAATTTTCAACCACTAAAAATAAATGTGCAGAAAATAAAAATGCAAAAAAATAAAGATAGAAAACACTAAATTTTATAGTGGTTCGATCCAACTAGAACTATGTCCACTTCCTGAAGACTCATTCTTTAGGTATTGCGCTATACCAAAATGACTCTCTTTTTTCTCCCAAGTAAGGAGGAGAAGCCCTTAAAATAACCTCTATTCCACATAACCCAGTGCGGTAGAGTATCGACGTTCTTTCTCATCCACCTTGTAATGGGAGAGTACCAACATCCTTTCTCATCCTCCTAGTGATGGCAGAGTACTGACATCCTTTCTCACCCTCCTGGTGATGACAGAGTATTGGATCTCCTCCAAAGATCTTCTCTCAAGAGTCTTCAAAGAAGTAAGACAAAGATTTGAAGAACATATAAAGAGATCCTCACCTTTGGGCAACCTTGTGAACCCTTCAAAATTTCCACTTGAAAGATCTCTCAACCCTCACTCTCAATCACTTTCCCTAAATACTCTCTCTATCACTCCCAAAAGAGAATTCGTAGAAGAAGTAGGATAGTCAGTTTTTAGGACTCTTATATATGAAGGATAAGAAAAACTGTCTGGAAAACTAAAAATTTTAAGTTGAACGTACTTGGATAGTACAGTACAATCATACTTCGTATATATGAACAGTTCAAAAAATCCATGTACGATCCTATATGAACTGATTTTGTACTTTGGCAGTAGTATGTATGAACTAATATAGTATTGTACGAATAGTTCAAAACTGAACAAGTTTGTTCGGTACAATTTTGTATGAACCCATTTTGTACACTTTTCATCGCCTATACGAACCATATATTATATAGTATGAATAGTTTAAACAAATCATGCTTCATATGGTACGAACATGGATGATCCCATTTCGTACACTAACATCATACTGTACGAACCCAAGTTTGTACAATACGAATAATTAACAAATTTTAGGTGTTCATATGGGATGAATTGGTATGCACCTTTTTCATACTCTGGATGTCGTCTATACAAACCTCACTTCATACAGTACGATCAGTTTAATAAATAGTGAATTTATTTAAGACAAACTGGTACGTATCCATTTCATACTCTAGACGTCATATTACGAACACAATCGTACAGTACAAACAGTTCAAAAGAAAATTTCCAAGACATGATTCAATTAACTTCATTCTGGAAGAACTTTTATGTCAAATCGTCTAGTACGATTCAAGAATCGTACAATATGATTAGTTTTTAAAAATAAAGGTTTAGACTCACTCCCCCAATGTGTGTGTTCACAGTTATCCAATTACAATCATATTCTCTCATACTCAAGAAAAATAAAAAAAATACATACTTCAATTATAAAAAACTCTAATCTAATATAGCTTGAAGTCTTCGATAGTCTGGAGTATAATTTCCCTAAAATATTAGTACATACAAATAACACAAACAAAATATATCTGATATATGTAAAGAGAAATAGTAATAAACATAATAATATTTTGGTATCATTAAAAACTCACATGATATAAAAATATAGCTTTGAAATCTAAGATGTAATAATCTCCCCCTTTTATTGATGGAAAAATAATTATTATTTGAGTAAAAACTTAAGGCAATTTCTCTTCTAAGCTTACCCTCAATGAGTGATCAATTTAAAATAAGGGATTCCAGTAAAAATCAAAACTAGATCAACAAATTAAAAAGAAACAAAAATTCAAACAAAAACAACACAATAAACATACACACAACTTAAACAAAAATAACACAAACAAATATACAAAACAACACAAACAAACATACACACCATAACACAATACACACATCATAAAAATTATATTCTAAATAATCATACACACATACATCAAATAACAATTCAAACCACCAATTCATCAAATAAATAAAATATCAAAGAATAACTAATGACTCCCCCTTTTGACACCACTAAAAAAAGGAAGTACTTCTTGAAAAGATAAGTTTCTATGAATAAATCAAAATAGATGATGAACAAATTTTTTTAAACTAATTACAAATATAAAATTAACTTCCTAATGCTAAAAAAAAAAAGTCAAATTTTAAATCAAAGAACAACTAAGATAAGAAATGTTAACTAGGTTCACTATTCATTATAGATATATAAAATAAAAATAATAATTACAAAAATGATGAAATAAAGATTAATTATTTTTTTAATTCAATAGTGAAGATTATTGTAACACTGTCGTTGCCAGGTCCCAAGTCCTGGATGAGAAAAGTGGAGGGTTGCTTTAGATAGTCGACAGCCAGCGTAAAACTTGTCGAACAATAATGACATGAATCCTTTAAGAAATTGTGTTAATGCTAGGGCGTCCCCTGGAAGTGACGCGCTGTATGGCCTGAATACAGTAACAAGTGTGCAAGGGCCGCTGTACCGGCGCCCGGGTGCAGTGTTAAATAGGCAAGGGTTCCCACATTAAGGACGGATGTGGGCAAAGAAGCTAGTCCATGAAACTAAAATTAGGATAGGAACTTGGAATATAGGTTCTCTTACAGGAAAATTAATGGAATTAATAGATATTATGATTCATAGGAAGTTAAATATTTTGTGCATTCAGGAAACTAAATGAGTTGGAGAGAAGGCTAAGGAAATTAATAGTTTAGGATTTAAACTTTGGTATTCGGGTAGGAGTCGTACTAGAAATGGTGTAGGTGTTATTATAGATAAGAGTTTAAAGGACAATGTTATAAAAATTAGTATGATTGGAGATAGAATTATAGCTTCAAAGATTATTGTTGATGATAAAATTGTTAATATTATAAGTGCTTATGCACCTCAAGTAGGTTTGGATATGAGTTCTAAATTAAATTTTTGGAATTACTTAGAAGAATTAATACAAAAGATACCTCTTGAAGAAAGAGTTTTTATTGGAGGAGATTTAAATGGACATGTTGGTAGAGAGGTAGATGATTTTAAAAGCATTCATGGTGGCCATGGATTTGGAACGACGAATGAAGGTGGCAAGACCATATTGGATTTTTGTTTAGCTTATGATTTTTCAATTGCTAATACTTTATTTAAGAAAAGGAATGAGCATCTCATCACTTATAAAAGTGGATATAGTACAACCCAGATTGACTTTTTTCTTATTAGAAAATTAAATCATTTAGATTGCAAAGATTGTAAAGTTATTCCAAGTGAAAATTTATGTACCCAACATCGATTATTAGTTTTGGACTTTAAGATAAAGGGGTATAAAATAAAAAATAAGGAAAACAATTTTCTAGGATTAGATGGGGGCAGTTAAAGAATATTAACAAAAATATTTTTGAGAATAAGATTTTAGATCTTAAGATTTTGTCCGTGCATGAGGATGCTAATGCTATGTGGGAAAAAATGGTTAGTAATATTAAGAATATTGCAAAAGATGTTCTTGGGGTATCTAAGGGAAAAGCTCCTAATAGTAAAAATAGTTGGTGGTGGAATCCAAATGTGCAAGAAAAGATTAAATATAAGAAGTTTTGTTATAAAAATTGGTTTAATTTTAAAAATCATGATAATTGGAAACTTTATAAAGTAGCTCGTAAGGATGCTAAGAAAGCAATTTGCGATGCAAAGACATTAGCTTTTAGTGATTTATATAATAGATTAGATACTAAAGAGGGAGAAAGATATATGTATAAATTAGCCAAAAAAAAAGAGATAGGAGTAGTAAGGATTTAGTTCAAGTGAAGTGTATTAAGGATGAAGATAAAAAAATACTTTTCTTAGAAGATGATATTCAACAAAGGTGGATGAGATATTTTGCTAAACTTTTTAATGAAGATTGTGAAAATAAGATTGACTATAGTGATCTTAACACCCTAAATGAAAATTAAGATTTCTATTTTTATCGGCGTATTAGTAAAACTGAAGTTAGAGAGGCTTTAAAGAAAATGAAGGGTGGAAAAGCTGTTGGACCTGATGATATTCTAATAGAGGTGTGGAAATGCTTAGGAGATGAAGGAATTTCATGGATTACAAAACTTTTTAATACTATTCTGAAGACTAAAAAGATGTCAGATGAGTGGAGAATGAGTGTGTTAATTCCTATTTTTAAGAATAAAGTTGATGCATAAGATTGTGCGAATTATAGAGGTATTAAGTTAATGTGTCATACTTTAAAACTATGGGAGCGAGTTATGGAGCATAGGCTGCGGTGTGATACTGACGTTTCTCAAAATCAATTTGGATTCATGCCGGGTAGGTCGACTATGGAAGCCATACATTTATTAAGAGGTTTGATGGAGAAATATAGAGAAAATAAGGAGGATCTACATATGATATTTATTGATTTAGAAAAAGCATATGATAAAGTTCCAAGAGAAGTGCTATGGAGAGTTCTTGAAAAGAAAGGAGTCAATAATGCTTATATTCAAATCATTAAAGATATGTATGCAGGAGCTATTACTTGTGTTCAAACACAAGGTGGATTGACAAAGTATTTTCCTATTTCGGTTGGGTTACATCAAGGATCAGCCTTAAGCACATATCTTTTTGCTTTAGTCATGGATGTTCTCACTAGACATTTGCAAGAGGATGTACCTTGGTGTATGCTTTTTGCTGATGATATTCTTCTTGTTGATAAGACTAGAGAGGGAGTTGAAGGTAAACTTGAATTATGGAGGTCAACCTTAGAGTCTAAAGGTTTTCGCTTGAGTAGATCTAAAACGGAATATATGGAGTGTAATTTTAGTAGTAATAGACCTAGTGAGGGGATTGTGACTTTGGGCGACCAAGTCATTAATAAGAGTACACGTTTTAGATATCTTGGATCTGTTGTTCAGAGTGATGGTGAAATAGATGGAGATATTATCAGCAGAATTCAAGTTGGATGGTTGAAGTGGAGGAATGCATCGGGCTTGTTATGTGATAGAAATGTACCCCTCAAACTTAAGGGAAAATTCTATAAGATGGTAGTGAGGCCTGCAATGCTTTATGGTGCCGAATGTTGGCCATTAAAAGAGAAGCATAATACTAAGTTAAGTGTGGCAGAGATGAGGATGCTCAGGTGGATGAGTGGCTTTACCCTTAGAGATAGGATGCGAAATGAGCATATACGTGAAAAGGTTTGAGTAGCTGCAGTAGAAGATAAGATTAGAGAGAGTCGCCTTAGATGGTTTGGTCACATAAAACGGCGGCCTTCTGATGACCCGGTTAGGAGAGTAGATGTATTAGATTTGACTTATGTTAAGAAAGGTAGGGGTAGAACTAAAAAGACTTGGTTAGAAAATATTAGGAATGACCTTTCTTTATTAGATTTAAATGAGAATTTGACTTTTAATAGGACACAATGGAGAAAAAGGATTCATGTAGCCGACCCCACGTAGTGGGATAAAGGCTTGATGTTGTTGTTGTTGTTGTTGTTGTTGTTGTGAAGATTATTGTTGATTATATAGATTTGTATAAGAGATAGAATGATAAAGAAAAAAAATAATATAAAATTTTCAATTGGCGACATTGCGTATATTTTTAATTATTTGTGGCATACTCTATGCATCTTTTCAGTTTGGGTTAATTTCACTTTGACGAACATTTTGCATCTTTCTAACCATTTGAACATTTTATGCATCTTTTCAAGTTTGGAATGCTTTGTGCATCTTTTTATATTTTTGGTCTTTCCAGTATTAAAAAAATTTAAAACAAAATATAATAATTAACAAAAATAAATACATTGAAAAATAAATAAAATAAAAATAAGACATCTATTTTGCAACAATTATAACTAAATGGAATTTGTCTATAAGAACATGAAATTGATCTTCTAATCTACATTCAATCATAATTTAATTTGAAATTTTGAGAGATTAAATTTTGTAAGGAAATTAATTTGTAGAGCAAAGTAATTCAAAATTTTATTTTGGAGATCAACAACAAATGATTTGTCTCTTAAAACTAAACCAATTTAAGAAGAGTAATTTCAATTCAAGTCAAAATATCATTCCATTTAACATTTGAAACACCTACAAATATTACATCATACTAGAAACTGAAAAATCACAATATGAAGAAATTAACATATAAAATCACAAGAAACATCTCAAGAATAAGTATAAAAATTTCAACAGCAAGTACAACATAGAAGAAATAACTAAAATCCTAAGGGGCCTTAGTCTGGAGGTGATTAAGAGGTGAACATCATAAAGTAACTACTAATCGTAGCTTCATTAGTGTTGACCGAGTCAAATTGCCCTTAGATCCACCCATTGTCTTCGTTGTACCTCACGTCCTACTAATTTAGGTGATTCTCAATTTAATCAAAACATTGATCAAAACGAGATTCCAGTTTGTCAAAATGTTGGACCATTTCTTAATAGAAATTTTGATTGGGTCTAGGTCCATGTGCAGGTGCTGGAGTAGGGGCTCCTTCTTCTCCCTCAAATCCTTAATCCTAACCAAAAAGTGCATGAAAAGAGGCATCAGTAAAGTAAATGGGAAGTTGAGTGGGAGTATCATGATGGATCAGGTTGTACTTCTTTTCTAAAATATAGGAAACTAAGTGTCTTAAGGCCATATTTTTCTTCCTCCTATTGTGAGGAAGTCTACTTTCAGAAAGTTTATAGATGTAGTCCATAATTAGTTGGGCTTTGTTAATAGGAGTAGTTATCATGATCAAGTATGTGATAGTAGACAAAAGTGGAGTCAAATTGATACAATCACCAGCCTTGGGAATAAAAGATGTTCTCAAGATATATTGGATGATCATAGTATTTTGGTTAAGGGTATACACACGAGAAAGATGGTTCACTTGTGCAACACCTATAAAATTTTGGTTTATTTCCAACCAATCAAAATCTGCTTTAGAGGTCATGGTGTGTGCTCTAACCCCTTGAGTCCTAAGGTGAAGAAAGTTACCTAGATCTTCCTTAGTTATTTAAACTTGCTGCTTAAAGACATAAGAGGTCATCCTAGTATGATCTTGGTTCACTTTCATGTTCACAAGAAAGATTTGGAAAGTTTCTTGATGATATACATAAATCAAGGTGAGGATAAAAAAAAAATTAGTTGAAGCGGAAAGAGGCATAACCGAGAGACGAGAGGGGTAATCTTGGCTCCAACGAAACATTCGAAGGTTTCCTCATTTTCCTTAGAAAGAAAGTTCTCATCTCTACCAGAGAGAGAGGATGAGCCCTTGGAAGTGCGTGGATGTTTGCTATTGCTAGCCATTCCTAAAGATTGGACTTGAGATGGTTTGAGATCAAATAGGATTATGAAGAAAAAAACCATCTACAACCTTTCAATTTAAAGAAAAATGACTATCATATAGTACAAAATTTCAAACGTACGGGAGAAAAAATATTTCATACATACGAATGGAAATGACAAAAAATGAAACGATTTTTTGTAAATTGCTATTCCTGAGGCATTGTTTTGTACATGCTTTTTGACTATATGATCATACAGATGAACACTTGGTCATCTAGGATGATTAGAATATTAAAGATTGTTTTTGATGGTTAGGTTCATCCACATGAGAAACTCACTACAAGATTGTATAGATGAAATTAGATTTTAGATGTACAATCTGACAAAAAATAACTGAACATTTGGAAAATTGTCCCCAATCGTACAGACGGATGCCTCATTGTATAGATGATGAAAACATCATACTATTTTATATGTATTGAAAAACTCAGTCTTGCATGCTCAACTCAAAAAAATATGATGTATACACTATATAATTTATACAGTACAAAAATGTTTGTACGATATGAAGAAAATAATTAAAATAAAGCATAATAAATAAAAAAACATTTTTAAAACCAATCACTCAAGATTCGATGACATGCAATAATAAAAAATAAAACCAATAATATAATACAAATGAAAGAGAAATAAACATAACTAATGAAATAAAGAGACACTAACAAACAAACAAAGAAAAACAAACAAACACAATAATACATTACAAATCCAATTTGCAAAAAAATAATTTTAAGCATTAAGATCAATCACACCTAATCTGGTTCTTAAAATGCTAAACGTTTCAAAAGCTAGTGGTTTTGTGAAAATGTATGTAAGTTGATTCTTAGTAGCAACATGATATAATCCAATTTTATCTTTTAGCAATATAATCTCTAATGAAGTGATGACTTATATTAATATATTTGGTTCTAGAATGTTGAAAAAGATTCTTTGAAATGCATATGACTCTTGTATTATCAAAGAAAATTGGAATAGTGTCATTTGAAAATCCTAAGTCAATCAGTTGTTATGTTAACCAAAGAACATGTGTCACATAACAACCTAAGGTAATATATTCTGCTTCAGCAGTAGAAAGGGTTACTGAATTCTATTCTCTGTTAGACTAATAAACTAAAGAGTTTCCTATTAATTGACAAGTTCCAAAAATACTTTTTTGATCAACCCTGCATCCTGTAATATTTGAATCAAAATATTTAACAATTTTAAAAGAAGAGTTGTGTTTAGGATATCAAATCCCTAAGTTTTGAGTTCCTAAAAGATATCTCAAAATTCTTTTAACAGTAGTTAGATGTGTTTCCTTTAGATCAACTTGAAATTTAGCTCATAAATACATATTAAACATGATATTTGGTCTGCTAACATTAAAGTAAAGTAATGATCCAATTATTTCACTAAATTTCTTTTGATCAACTTATTTTCCCTTAGATTCCTTTTATAACTGCACTGAAAAACTCATTGGTGTACTAACTAGTTTAGCATTATACATTTTATATTTCTTGAGGACGTCTTTAATATATTTTGACTGGCTAGGAAATATTCCTTCCTAATTTTGCCTTTTACTAAAATAAAAAAATAACTCAAGTCTCCCATCAAACACATTTCAAATTCACTGCTCATTATTTTTGAAAAATCATCACAAAGATTATTATTGGTGGATCCAAATAAGATATCATCAACATATATTTGAATAATGAATATGTCATCTCCTATCCTTTTGAAGAAGAGAGTGGTTTCCACACTTTCTTTAGTAAATGATCTTTATAATAGAAAAGTGCTTAACCTCTTATATCAAGTCTTAGGTGCCTATTTTAGTGCATATAATGTTTTTTTCAATTTAAACACATGATTTGAGATTTTCAAATTTCAAAACCTGAAGGTTGCTTAAAATAAACATCCCCTTGTATCACCCCATTAAAAAATGCACTCTTAACATCAATTTGAAATAATTTAAAACATTTAAAACATGCAAATGATAGTAACATCCTTATTGCTTCAAGTCTAACTATAGTGGCAAAAGTTTCTTCAAAATCAATTTTTTCTATTTGATTATAACCATTGGCCACTAATCTTATCTTATTTTTAACCACTATACCTGAATCATTCATTTTATTTTTGAATGCCCACTTAGTTCTAACAACACTTTGATCTTTAGGCCTTTCAATCAATTTCTAAATATCATTTCTAATAAATTGATTCAATTCTTCTTGCATGGCCAAAATTTAAAATTCGTCCAAAAGTGCTTGATTTATATTAGTGGGTTTAATCATTGATATAAAAGAAGAATGGTTCACTTCTTTTCTAAGTTCATGCCTAGTTCTAACACTCTCATTAGATTCTCCTAAAATTAATTCTTTAGGCTGACTCTTAAAAAATTTCCATTTTCTAGGCAAAGTATTTTTTATTCCAACATTCTCTTCCAAATTTATCTTTTCAATTCCCTGGGAGATATCTTTAATATGATCTTCTTCCAGCTTTGGCTCTTCTAAAATGCCAGATTCATAAAAAACTATATGAGTAGTCTCCTCAACTACTAAAGTTCTCTTATTATATAACCTATAGGATTTGCCAACATTAGAATGTCCTAAAAAATTCCTTCATTAGATTTAGGATCAAATTTTCATTAAGGAGTTTTTCCATTATTATGAATGAACACCTTACATTCAAAAACATGCAAATTTGAATGATTAGGTGTTATACCCTTAAGAAGTTCGTAGGGTGCATTGTTCAACTTGGATCTAATGTTCACCATATTCAGAACAAAATAAGCTGTACTAACCACTTCAACCAAAAAATATTTTAGAAATGAATGAATCTAACATGGCTCTAGCAGCTTCTATAAAATTTTTATTCTTTCTTTTGATAACCTCATTTTATTTGAGTTGATAAAATTTTACAGCCTAGTTTTCTCTGAATCCAAGTAAAAAAGTTTCTAAATTTATTAAATAATTTACTCTTATGACACAAGAATTTGACCCAAGTGAATCTTGAAAAATTATCAACTATTACAAACCCAAAAACTTTACCACCTAGACTTACAGTGCTAATCGGTCCAAAAAATTCCATGTAAATGATTTCTAGTGCTTTGCTAGTTCTAAGATCTTTAATTGAATGAAAGGAAGACTTCACCTATTATCCTAATTGACATGCATCACACAGACGATTCTTAGCGAAGTCTAACCAATTCTTTATGGTAATTTTCCTAAGATTTTTCATACTTGCGTGACAAAGTCTTCTATGTCATAATCATGATTAATCAGTGGTTATTTTGAGACAAAAAATATTAAAAGATTTAACAACATTTAAAGCAAGCATATACATTATTTATCATATTTTCATGTAACATATCAATTCCATTTTGGTTTATAATGTAGCTTGTAGGAAAAAAAATAACACTATAACCTTTATCACAAAGCGGACTAATACTCAACTAGTTGTATTTTAGGCCTTTAACCAATAATACATTTTCAATAAAAAGTTTATTCTTGTTGCCAATCATACATGTACCTACCACTTTCCTTATGGTATTATCTCATAGTGTCACTTTGCCTTCATTCTTGGCTTATAGCGATATGAATTGTGTTGTGTCTACATTCATATGCTTCAAACATCCATTATCCAAGTACTAAATGCTCTCAAGAGAACTTATATGAGATCATTTCTACAAAATGATCAAACGTCAGACTTGAGAACACAAACAAGTTTGGGTTCTCCTCTTGGCAATAATAATCTAGATGTATATTTTATATGCTGTGATTTTTATATCTTAGGTCTCCATACTAGATGTGTTTTACTATGAATCATATAAGTGTGAGAGATATGGCCAATAATTCCACACAAGAAAACATTTCACACTAGAAAAAGGATTTTTCAATCTATGTGAGTTAATGAGCTAAACAACCTAGCAGGTCTCCAAAACTTACAAAAAGAATTTAAAGTATGATAAAGGAGCAATATGCATGTCTAAAGGAAAATCATAGCAGTAACATTCATATGAATATTGAATCAACATATAAATAATAAAATTCATATGCAATAGTGATATAATCTATAAACATTAAAATATTCTGATATGAAAGCTAATAAAGTAGTAAACCAGTATGAGTGTCAAATCTATAAATTAATCATCGCATTCATAATACTAATAAGTATAGAAATCACATAAAGCATCAAAATAAAATATCAATATAAATTGTTGAAATCATGTCAATACAGTAAAATCATATAAAAGTGTACCCATACTATTAAAGATCTTATATCATGTGCTCACTATATCACATACTTAGTATATGTAGAGTGAATTAGTAGCATTAAATAGTATCAGTTTCTGAATCGATAATAATAATAATCCATTAGTATAATGAATTAGTAGAATTAAATGGTATTAGTATCTAAATTGGTAATAATAATAATCCAGTGGCGAGAGTAGTAAAATAATGTAATAATTATAAATTTGTATATTAACCAGAAATCTATGTAATAATAAAAATAATATCTCAAGAATATGTATTTCAGTAGTCAAACTAAACAAGTAAAAAGTCTTAGCTTGTCAAATGAATTAGTAGAGGATAACACAAAACTATATAGTACTTAAAGAAAAGATCATCAGCCCACCATTCTATACAGGTCAATCAGTCTCCAACCAACAGGTCAACCAGTCTTTACTTATCTTTTACAAATATAGTATTATCACAGTAATATAACATCAATTTTAATTATAGACCCACATTCATTTTCAGTACATTACAACAAATAAAATATATATGTGCTTAATTCAGAAAAAGCTAAAATATCCTATTGTTAGGAAAAAAAATCATGCTGAGCAAAAATTCACATTTTTGAAATTTAACCAAATTATTAAATATTGCATAAAATAACATTTTGAAGCTTCATTTGAACTAAATCACTATTTTTAGACATCAAAATAAATTTTTGAGTAGGCAAAAATTATTGTAGTTTCAAAATCACATAGTGAAAATCTTAAATAAATAGTCAAAACGTTCATATCTCAATCTCTATAATATACAAAATGTTATGCGGTGATATTTTTATTAATATAAAATTATTCACATTTTTTGGTAATAGAAATATAAATTTGATTAGAAAAATATCAAAAACACAAAACTTTTAAAATAAAAATAGGTTAAATGTTCCTTACAATGAGACGAGCAAATCTCCCAACAGCGTCGATGAACAAAAATCACTCTACGACCTCCAAATCTCAAGTTTCCTTTTCTCTCTCATATCTTTCTCTCTTAATTTTTCTTAAACTTTCTTTGTTAGCTGAATTCTTGAGGGAAAAGGAATTTAATAAAGCTTTTAATTAGTGACTTTGGATATTTTTATTAAAATAATAATTTAATATTATATTATTAATTTAATCAATTTTTTTATAAAAAATTAAAAATAAATCATTTTAGGAATTTAAAAATTATAAAAAAATATCTTAAAATAAATCATTTTATAAAAAAATATCAATGAAATTAGTTTGCAAAATGGACACCTAACGGCCTCGAAATTCTCACTTGTTCCAATATGTACTAATTTTTTAAGGAGTTTCACTAGTGCCCAAAAATTACGAAAACAATTTTGTGTAATTAAAATATCAAAATCTCAAAGCTATGGCAAAGATGGTTTATGATTTGGAGTTATAATGACTCTAGAAAAAAAATATTTACCTAGGTTAAAATGCGGGTTATTACACCTCCGACCTCTCTCATCCTACTAACCAAATGTGCAGGCCACCTTTATCTTGCAAAAGGCTCCCTTATCATTTAATTCTTTCAACCATAAATATATAAAGTGCTCTATATGATACAATGAGCCAAGGCCTTGTAATCGACTACAAACACTAGTGGAATCATCTCAACTAGACCAGACCCTCATGGGTTTTCCACATAAAATCGGTGTTACTTATGACTCTTGAACCCCTTCTCTTTTTATGTATGTATGCAAGATTTTTGTACAAAGCTAAGACGTCAGATTTTATATCTCTCTACTGTCGCGAATGTTCTACTCCATAATAGTATATGTACTAAAATTTTTAAACTAGCACCCTCTTTTTCATCACACAATTAGAATAACCATCCAATAGAAAATAGGCAAAATAACTTGAAAAAGGAGAAAAATTTGAATATTTAGCAAATTAGAAGGGTAAAATAACCAATTTTGCTCTCATCTTGTACCATAAAGAACTCATTACATTTCAAATTAGCATGTAAAAGAAGTAATTAGTGATTCATTATTTAAATCCACCAACTTTTCTTGCTTCCAAAGGATTGAAAAGAGAACTGCATGGCTCAATATCATTGTTTAATCCAAAGTTATTGTCATCATATTAAACATAACAAAGATCTCAAAAAAAAAAAAAATGAAAAAATAACAATCTACATAATACAGTTGTATATACATTTTTTTTATAATAGAGATTTGAGAAGATTATATTTGAGAAGAATTACAGTCCCTTTTATAATAGTAGTATAAATATATATTTATATTTATAATCTCATTATCATAGTATGATTTTTCAAAGAACTTTGATTTTGATAACTTATAGTTGCATAATAATTATTTAAAGGTATGGGAATTTAGCAAGTCCTAAAACAAACATATTTTTGTTTTTTTTTTAATTCAACAAGATTGATCTTAGATTTTATTTGGAGCACATTTTTCAACTATTTTAGTGAAGAGAAAAACGAATAGAAAAATACAAATGTATTCGAAAGAAAATTTGTTCATCGTTATTTCAAAATTTTATTATTAAAAATTATTTTTGAAGAAATATTTTTAAAACTGTGGTTGAAAAATAAAATTTAACAAGAAAAAAAATGAAAAAGCTTAAATTGTCCCAAATAAAATCTTAGGTTTTTTTTAGGATGGCTTTCTTCTTTCTTTCTAAAATGGCTTTCTAGTGCAAAAATTTCAAATTTAAGAAATTTGAAATTTGTCATCTCGAAGAGGAGAAATGCAAAAATTTTAAATTCAAAAAAATTTTGTATTAAAAAGTCATTTTAGAAGGCAGTATGATTGTTGTCCCAAACAAAGTCGTAATTGTAGGAAAGAACCTGGGTTATTTCAAATGGACTACGAAAATGTTAAAATTGAGTTCGAACCATAAAAAAAAAAGGTTCTAAGGATCCCAAAAATGATAAAATCTAACTTTTCGGGGCAAATTTATATATAAAAATATTTAAATTAAAACATTTTTTTCCATACTAGGAGAAGGCAGTTACAGTAGCCACTTTAATAAGGAGGCGGTAGGACTTTTTCTTTATTATTTTTTATTTTTTGAATTCATTTAAATAATTAAATTCTTACTAGTAAAATACTACTTTTTGGCTCAAAATTTTTTGAAAAATTCTAGAATATTTCTTCAATAGAAATAATTAATTTCTTGCACATTTATCTTATTTTTTTTTAATAAAATTGCTTTAAATTTGTTGCCTATTTTATTTTTTTGAATAATTATAATTATTTATTTTCTTGGCATTAAAAATTTCCAAAAATTAATTAAAAAGTTAGAAAAAATGCTTTCTAAACCTTATTTGAAAAATTATAAATACCTTTCTTAAGGGTTAGGGAGAAGGCACCACTTATCTTAGTGGTCCAAAAACTTCTCATACAAATTTTGGAGAAGTGGGATATCCTGCACATGAATAAAGAGAGAGAAAGTAGTAAACACCTAATCTTTTTTATGTGGAAAACTCAAAGAGGGAAATACTACAGGGCCTCGCCCAGGTGAAAAGATACCACTAAATTTGAGTGAATTACAAAGGTTGACCCATCCCTTGACATAGAAGGCCGGGTGGAAGTTCGGCGATGGTTGGTGTCCAAATGAAAGTTTAACGGTGGCTAGGTGGAGGTTTGACGATGGTCGAATAATGTTTGGGCAGAAGTTCAGCGATGATCGACAATTAAAAGAAAGTTTAGGGGCGACCGGGTGCTGGTTTGCCAGAGGTGGAGCTAGGAGATAGTATAACAACGGTCGGGTAAAAGTCTGACGGAGGTCAACAGTCAGAAGGTGGTCCGATGATGAACGGGCAAAAGTCCAGAGACAGTTGGCTGCCGGGTGAAAGTTTGGTGGTGGATTCATGGAGGTTCACTGGCGGTGAAGCTGGAGCTCTTGAAACCTCAGAGCTCTATCTAATCTCCAGCTCCAGGGTCCTCCTTCTTGTAGAGAGTGAGGGTCTACTTATAGATTTTCATGTGTGGCACACCTCATAAATATAAAGAAGATATGGGGCAGGTTCAGAGTGCTCCATCAGATGACCCATATTGATTCCTCTAATCTTAGAGTATTTAAGTGTTTAAGTGCTTTAATGATGTCAGATTTCAATGGTTCTTAGCTCGTTATATTTTTCTCACCTAGCTGCTCGATTTGACTATAAGCATGCCATATTTGAATATCATTTGAACATCCGAATAATTCATTAAACCTTCCAAATATGCTTTAGACTCTCTATTTAGACCCATTTGGGTTCAGATCAGATCATTTTTGGTGTCATTGGTTTCTTCTCTTTGAGACATTCAATTTGATTATAAGTTTGCTAAAATTGAAGTTCTGATGGTCTCACATTTATTTTGGAAGTTTTCAACTTGAATATGCCTTGAGATTCATGCTTGATAAAAGTAATTTTTGATGATGTATCAAGTTCCTTTTCAATGTTACTTTAAAGATGAGAACCTAAACTATTGCTACAATAAAAAATTTATTCCCTTAAAGATCATAAGAAGTGAATATATTTTCCTTCACTTTCTAATATGATCCATACACTTTTTATTTTGTGCATTCTAAAGGTAGTAAGTTCAAAATTTGTAAATGCTTTTGGATATAATTTATTTATCTATTTTCTACACTTCTATTATGTAAGGTGCATTTTCCCTCTATATTTGTCATGCTTACTTTATATTTTTAGGCTTTTATAGATAATCCCCTTCTTCAACATAAATATTCATGTACAACTAACAAACTAATATTGTCGCTATTAATAAGATTTCTTTCATTGTATTAACTCTTAAAAAACTTTGAGATGTATAGACCTTTTCTTTCATTTCTAGGATGATAACTGAGGTGGTCTTGAAACTAGTAATTTGTATGCAATATTAATTTATTTGTTGCCAAGGAAGCAAGACAAAAGATGAACATCATATTCTGTGATAAATCATCTAACATTTATTCATAATATATTTTTAGCAATATATTGTGCAATGTCCAATAATTTTGTGATTATTTTATTTTATTTTTTACTTAACACAAGAAAGTATTTGGTTGGGTCTATCTTAGTCCAATCGAATTCTATTTGTAAGAGCTTTTTAGGGATTTGATTTTGTTTTTCTTTGCATTACTTTTTTCTAATTTTATGTTTTTTTGTTTGAATGCATCTTTCTTTTTTATTTAAAGATAGATTCTATTATTCAAGTGAAAAGCCTATAACACTCTTTGTTTCTCTTCTAATAGAAGCCATTCACATATGATTGGTTTCTCTTCTATATGCTTAATTGTTAGTTATTATAATGAGTATGAAAGTTTGTGAAGGGTGTTAAACCTTAAATAACTAGTCCCAAGGATGGGGTGGGGGGGGGGGGGGATGAATTGCTTATTTAAAAGTTTCTTAAAAAAAGAAAATCTTTTTGAATATTTTAAAACAAATGTTTTATATAGAAGAAAAACTAATTTAACAAAAATAAAGATTACAGATTTCAACCACAGAATAATTCATAAGATAATGTAGAAATTAAATGTGAAAAAAAAAGAAAGAACGCACACCGATTTATAATGTTTCATTCAACTTGACCTACATCTACTCTTTTAAGATTCCCACTCCAAGTATTACACCAAAAAGAAGTGAATCCACTTTTTCTCCCATAATAAAGTGGAGAAGCCCTTACAAAATCTTTCCATCATCTTGGTGATGCAGAGAACTTTGAATCTTTTTACTCCCTCCTAGAGTAGGCAGTGAACATGAAAATCCTTTTTTACCCACCTAGTGAACGCAGAGAACTCAGGAATCCGTTTACTCCCTCCTGGAGTAGGAAAAGAACCTGGATCTAATGCTAATGAAGATCTTCCCAGATCCACCAGGGAACTAGAGAAGCAACTTGAAGAAGAAGACAAACACCTTGCTTGAGTAACCTTCTGAATCCCTCACAACACCCCGTCACAAGGTTCTCTCTCTCAAGCTCTTCCTCTTCCTTCTCTAAGCTCTCTCTTAGGTCTCCTCCACATCAAAAGATTAACTCAAGGGTTAATATAATTGCTTAAATAAAGAGCCTCTAAAAGAAGTCCTAATTTCAATTTTGTGCTACTAATCATCCAATATGATACATAGATCATCCTATACAATTAGTACAAAATAGCCCTTTCAACAAGGACTAATTGCATTGCCTTATATGATTAGTTCAAGAGAAATAGGCTGATCGTCCTATATGATATAAATATCATCCTAGATGACTAGTATAAAACTATTGAATTTCGTCTAGTACAATGCCTGGAGATGCTTTATCGTCCCATGCACTTCTATGTCATCTAGTATGATAGGGGTCTATCGTACTGGATGATTAGTTAAAAAAATTATGGTATTCATCAGGTATGATAGGCGATGATCCCTCATCATGCCATACTAATTATCTATAGTCTAAGATGATCATCATCGATCATCCGATATGATCATATTGAGTTAAGTTATACCATAATTATTCTCCTAATTATGGGATTAATTTAGGCATGATTGTCTAGAATCATCCAGGGTGATCTATATTGTCATGTAAGATTAGCACAAAATTTAAAACATAAAATATTACCTAAATTGTGATTGGCGGCTATTTTTCATAATTTAAACTGATCAACATAGATGATATGCATCATTCAGTATTATTAGTTTAATAACTCTTAATCAATTGGGATGCTCTAATTAGAGTTTCTATTTCTAAATAATCATCTAGTATGATTTAAAATTGATCCCTCATCATTCCTATTCATTTTAAAAACAAAAAAAATTTCTAACTCACCAAATTTCCCCCTTTGTGTGTGTGTGTGTAAGGTTACTTAGTTTGGGATCCACTAGATACATGACTTGACTAAAAAAAATAAAAAGTATATTAAAATTGAAATTATAAACAGGTTCAATTCTAGTCTACCCGATTGTGAGCTAATTTGCATTACAAGTGATCTTATGGACCTGAAAGGTTAGAAACCAGGGCAAATAAATATAGATGTGAAATAATAGTAGTGTTAAATAAACAATAATATTTGTTATCATCAAAATTATAGTACTTGGATCCAAATTTATAATTATCTCCCACTTTTGATGATGGTAAACATTATTGTTAAAAAATTTTCAAAGCAAGAATTTTTCTTTAATTTTTAAATGAGACATAAAAAATAAAACATAAATAGAACACAACAACAGAAATACAACACAGCAAATTCTACTAAAATATAAGCAAAAAATAATAGACTACTCCCCCTTTTGATATCACAAAAAGGAGGAAATAAGGAAAAACACTAAACATAATAATATACATAAAGGAAAACTAGTATAAATATAGAAATAAAAGTATTGACAAACTAAAAAAAAAAAATCCATATCAGGTGTTGGTGGTAGTGGTGGTTACTGAAAATAATGATAAATAGAGCTAAAACCTCACCAAACCAGGCCATATTATAGTCATCCTGCTTCTATTGTTGGGCAATGTAGTTTTCAAAATGAGCAATATCCTCTGCATGCTGCTACTCTTATGTAGCTATGTAGGAGTAAAACCTAGCCTCCCACTAGTCAAACCTCTCAACCAGCTGACCTACTCGTGATTATTGGTGGATAGGAATAAGTGCAAAAATAGGTGCTGAACCTTCATCATATTCATTTGCTTCCTGATAGCAAGCCTATCAGTGAGAAGCACTTTGAATGACATGAAAGGAGGTATCAGAGTAAAAGAATGGGAACTGATTTGGTGGTGTAGGAAATTAGAAGTTGTACTTAAATTCTATGATAAATGCTATGATGTGTCCTAAGGCCAGATTAGGTATTCTCTTATGTTTTGGATCTTTAATGTAGGTCAGATTAGAATGATAGTGAATTAAAAGATCAGTTGCATTAAAGTCTATTTGATCCATTATGAAATAAGTTCCAAGAAAATGAATAGGAATGATGTTGATTTGATCACCAGCTTTACGAATGATAGAATTTCTACGTATATATTGGATGATGTGAGCATCCTGACCTAAAGTGCTAACCTGGGTAACATGGAAGTTGCTATTGAATCCTCTATGGGTGGTGTTAATAGGGTCCAATCATACTCAAGATTTGTAGCTAAAATATGAACTTTTCACCAGTAGTCGACCTATGTAGAAAATCATGAAGGTCTTGGTAGATGTTTTCTACTTGTCTCCTATTGACATATAATTGGAGGAAAGTGCATTTATTATTGATTCACATACTTAAAACAAATTTAATGAGTAATTTAGAACATAATAGTGAAAGAAAGAGTAAGAATAAAATTTAGAGTGGTAATGGCGAACAGGGGTAATACTTGAAAGTGGAATTCCTCATGATTGAAGATTTTAGAGGATGTAATTCTGGCCTCCTTATATATGATGTAGGCATCTTTATCAGCTGCCTCAATAAATTTGGGATCTACTTGATGTCGAGAGAACATTCTAACAATTTATCGTGACTGCTTGCATCTAGCCATTATAAAGGATCAAATTTTAGAGGAGAAGGGAGAAGTGTTGAAGAATTGTAGTGAAAAATACCATAGATTTAGGCTATTTCTATAGGAATGGAAGGATCATCCAAGATGATAGTGTGATTATCTTGGATTATTAAGTGTAATTAATTCATCGAGATGATCGGTCAAAAAAGTTGGTCATATCGTTCAAGATTGTATGATATCATACTAGACAATTAGACACATGCAGTCATCCCGAGTGCAAAATGGAGCATATAGGATGAACACATGCATCATCTTGGATGATGTGTAATAATGGATCGACCGAATATCATTCAAATCATCCAACTGTTTCTACCATATGGATCATATAAGAAAAAATTAAAACTATCTAGTACAATCACAAAAAATTGACTCAAATCAGCCATTGGATGTATATTGAGCAGTGATTGGAATTTCTATTAAGAACGTACAGAATGATGTGGATCATCCTGGACGAAGTGAGTAAGAATTGAATTTTTTAGAAGATGGAATGGGATGATAAGGAGGATCCCAAAATTAGAATAAAAATACTAAAACCATAAAATAATATATATATATAAAAAAAAAAAACTAGTCATAAATCAAAATAATTTTTTTTTTTAAATTGATCAACTTTTGGTAAATGATAAATTTCCCTTAGGAGTGGATTAAAAATTTATAAGAAATAAATTAACCACACTGAAATCTAGAAATGATAGAAAATCGATATTATGAACCCTAGCTCGGACTCCTTACAGGTTAAAAATCTTTTTTAAAAAAATCTAATTCAAAATAAAAATTAGATAAGAAAAGTGATCTATTCAAACTTTATTTTTGAAAAAATAATATTGTAAAGTAATCAACCAAACATCATGACTTTCAAAATTCAAGTGTTTGAAAATATCAAGTGGCACATTGATTCTTTTAAGATTTAATGATTTGAAAGAGAAGGTAGCTTTTTTCTTTATGGGCTCATTTTATGCCTGTTTTTCAATTATTTGGCACACTTCATGCATCTTTTGATTTTTGATAAACTTTAGTATTTCTTGCAATTATTTGGCGGTCATTATGCATCTTTTTAATTTTTTGAGCTTATTTTATGCCTCTTGCCATTTTTGCCAGCTGGCTTACTTTTAAAATCTTTAAAGAATCCGTTATGAGATTATCTTCTAGATATAAGAGAAGAAAAATTCTCTCTCTAATATAAGGAAGAACAAACCATAAAATAGAAATATATTTATATGATAGATGCAACAACTTGATTATGAAAACTTAAAAAAATGATACAATGACATTGAGAATCATTCATACGAGATAGATCACTATTGAAAGATAAAATAGATCTCAATTTCAAAGTCTAACTTTTTAATTTGAAAAAGATTATGCTTCAAAAGAAATTAACCAACAAAGGACGTTAGAGGAAGAGAGACAATCATCGATATTTCTTCCTTTATCTGATTTAGAGAAATCAATCACTGCTTACTAATTTCTTAAACCAAAAGCAAGGAAAAAAAATGCCATTTAAGAAACCAATAATAAAAATGACCATTTATTTGTTTCTTTAAAAAAAAATGAAGGAAAAATAATTAAAAAGTGAAAAACATAAAAAAAAATACATAAATAGAAATAAAAAAACAAAATATTTGTAAATATAAAGTAACAATTTCAAGCATTAATATCTATTACACCTAATTTTGTTCTTAAGATACTAAAAGTTTAAAAAGTCAGTGGTTTTGTAAAGATATCAGCAAGTTGGTTTTTAGTGGCTACATAGTGTAGATATATGTCTCCTTTAGTAATATGGTCCCTAATAAAGTGGTGCCTTACATCAATATGTCTGGTCCTTGAGTATTGGATTGGATTCTTTAAAATGCAAATGATACTAGTGTTATTACATTAGATTGACATTATTCCTACAAGTAATCCTAAATTAAGAAATTTTTACTTTAACTAGAGGACTTGGGCCACACAACTTTCTTAGACTATATACTCAACTTCAACAGTGGATAGAGAAACTGAGTTCTATTTTCTATTGGACTATGAGACTAAGAAATATCCTATGAATTGACAAGTTCCAGAAGCTGCATCTTGTAAAATCTAAATTAGAATATCTTATGATTTCAAAGGAGGTGTTATGCCTAGGATATCACATTCTTTAGTCAAGCGTTCCTAAGAGATACCTGAGAATTATTTTAACAACGGTCAAGTGGGACACTTTAGATCTGCCTAAAATCTAGCATAGAGATAAATACTAAAATAATATCACGTCTTTTAGTAGTCAAGTAAAGAAGTGATCTAATTATTTCTTTGTATTTCTTTTGATCAATAAATTTTTCATTTGAATCCTTTTCCAATTAAATAGTGGAACTCATAGGAGTGTTGATTGGCTTGGTTTTATCCATTTCATATTTTTTAATGAAGTCCTTAATGAATTTTTTTGACTAAGGAAATTTCTATCAACCTTCTACCTTATGCTAAATCCCACAAAGTAAGTCAATTCTCCCATCTTACTCATGTCAAATTCCTTACTCATTATTTTTGAAAACTCATCACCTATATTTTTATTAAAAGATCCAAATAAAATATCATCAACATAAATTCAGATAATGAGTTGTTCATCTCCTACCTTTTTTAAAACTAGGGTGGTGTCTACGATCCTATTACCAAAGGTTCTTTTTAGTAGGAATGTGCTTAGCCTTTCATATCATGACCTAGGTGCTTATTTTAGTTCACATAATGCCTTTTTTTTTAATTTGAACACATGATTAAGGAATTGTTAATTTTAAAACTTGGGGGTTGTTCAACATACTTCTTTTATTAACCTATTCAGAAAGGTATTCTTAATATCCATTTGGTAAAGTTTAAATCCCTTAAAATAAGTACAGGTTAGTAGCACCCTAATGACTTCTAATCTAACTACAGGGGCAAAGGTATCTTCATAATCAATCCCTTCTATTTGATTATGCCCCTTAGCCACCAATCTTATCTTTTTTCTAACCACTACACCAGAATCATTCATTTAGTTTTTTAAAACATATTAGTTCCAACCACGCTTTGGTCCTTAGGTATTTCAACTAGCTTCCAAACATCATTTCTTATCAATTAATTTAAATCTTCTTATATAGTTATGATGTAGAATTCATCAAATAGGGCTTGATTTAGGTTGGTGGGTTCAGTCATTAAAATGAAGTTAGAGTGGTTTACTTATTTTCTAAGTTCATGCCTAGTTCTAACACCTTCAGATGGGTCTCCTAAGGTTAGTTCTTAATGAAAACTCGATGAATATCTCCATTATCAAGGCAGTGTATTTTTAGGTTCTACCCTTTCCTGTAGATTTATAGATTCTATTCCTTTGGTGACTTCTACAACCTCTTCTTCTTCTACCCTAGACCCTCCATAATTATTAGATTCATTAAATGCAACATGAGTAGTCTCATCAACTACCAGTGTTCTTTTATTAAAACCTTTATAGGATTTTCCAACACTTGCGTAACCTATAAACACTCCTTCATCAGACTTGGGATCAAACATTCCTAGTAGAGTTTTCCCGTTATTCAGAATGAACACTTTACATCCAAAAACATAAAGGTGAGAGATGATGGGTGTCCTACCCATCAGAATTTTATAGGGTATCTTATTTAGCTTGTATATAACATTCACATTATTCAGAATATAATAGGCTATATTCACTGCTTTTACCAAAAAATATTTAGAATGTGAGAGTATTCAGCTAACATGGCTCTAGCACCTTCTATTAAGGTTCTTTTCTTCCATTTAGCTACCCCATTATGCTAATCATACAGCTGGTAGACAAAAATTTAATGTTTAAACCTTTATTTCAAAGTTGGCTTATGTTAAGCAGGTTATATTTCAAGCCATATACCAGTAAAACATTTTCAATAATGAAATTCTCAGAGTTGCTAATTATACCTTATCCAATAACTTTCCTAATGGTGTTATCTACAAGTGTTATCTTGCCTCTTGCCCTAGCCTCCATTGAAATGAACTGATTTAAATCTGCAATCATGTGCCTTGAATATTCGCTATCCATGTACCACATGCTCTCACGAGGCCTTTTGTGAGAGCACACCTACAAAATCATTAGATGTTAGATTTGGTAATCCAAATAGGTTTAAGTCCCTTCTAATGAAAAGAAAAATAAACTATATTCATGCTATGCTATAAATTTTGAAGGTTTGGTCTCCACACAAAATGTGTTTTACGGTAAATAGTGCAAGTGTGAGAGATATGTCCTAGCATGACACAAGAAAAACATTTAAGAAAAAGAAAATGATTTTTTAATCTATTTTGGTTATGGTGTCTATGCGTAGGTTTGAATGTTGCATGCTGAGATGATGGATTATAAAACTCTTCAAGTGAATGTGGTTTTTTATTTTCCTTAAAAGCTTTTATTTTGATTTGTAAAAATTTGTTTGTACTTTTAAGATTTGAATTTTTAACTTTCAATGCATGCTCACTACTTTCTAAATCAGATGCAAGAGTGTCTAAGTTCTTGTATGCATTTTCTAATTCAACATGTAAAATTTTTAAGGAATCATGCTCTTTGGTTTACTCAAGTTGCTTTTTATTCAAAGAGTTAAATTCATCTACCAAAGCCATGTGATTGTTATCTAAAGTGGAGTGATCTTTCCTTAGGATTTCATGCTCTTTCTATAGATTTAAAAAATCAATTATGAGGCTAGCATGTACTTTCTTGAGCTTCCTATATGATTAATAAATTTTTTTGGAAACTCAAGTAATTCTTCATAGGTAAGCTCACATACCTCTTCTTGATCAAAATGATCAGATGATCGTCAACCATTAAGCAAAAGTATATTACCTCTTTTTCTTCTTCAGTTTCAAAGGAGTCTGTTGCTGAGCCCAACCAAAAAGCTTTTTAGGTTCTTTGCTTGCCCTTCTTGAACTTAGGTTTTTCTTCACCTTCTCCTAACTTGGGTGAGCTTTAAGAGTTGAGCAATCAGACTTCAGATATCCTGGCTTCCTGCATTCAAAATAAATAACATCAGAAGAAACTTTAGAATTTTTATTATTTTTACCTTTATTCCACTTCTGATTATGCTTTTACTTTTTCTTTATAAGCTCTTAAATTGCCTAGTTATTAAACTAATGTCATCATTTTCATAAACACAAGAATCAATGTCAAAATCATTAGCCTTTAAGGCTATAGTTTTCTTATTTTTCTTCTCACCTTTGCCTTTGGTTCACTCCTTATTCATAAGTAATGCGTGATCCAAGTGAGTTATCAATTGAATAAACATTCAGATCCTTAAATTCATTTATGGTAGTAATTATTGCACCAAAGGATGAAGTTAAACATCTCAGAATCATATTTACCTTTTCATAATTTGTGAGTTCTTTTCCTAAGGCATGTAGGGATGTAATAATTTATATAAATCTAGCATACATTTTAGAAATATATTCACTAGGTTTCATGCAGAAAAGTTCATAATCATGAAGAAGAATGTTCAACCTAGATTATTTAACTTCCTTTGTCTTTCATAAGTAATGCATAATTTGTTTCAAATCTTTTTACTAGTTGTACAAGTGAAAACATGCATATAATCTTTAGATTTTAAGTCATAGAAAAAAATAATTCATATATTTTGCATTTAGTTGGGCTAAATCTCTATCAATATTAATCCATTTAGAGAAAGAGATTTCAATTTTAATATCATTTACTAATCTAAAGGGTATAGAATAACCATCAGGAACTAGCATCCACATACAATAATTAATTGATTGTAAAAAGGTAGACATGTGAATTTTCCAAAAAATTAAAGGAATATTATTAAAAAGTCGTGGGTTAGTAATTGAATATCTTTTCATGGTGTTTTTATTTCTAAAGTTAGCCATGGATCTTAATTCAAAAGTTTTCTAAAACTTGATCTTATGAACCCTGCTTTGATACCACTTGAAAGTTTTTGAGGGGTATTAAACCCTAACGAACTAGTCTCGATGCTAGCTAGGAGGGGGGGGGGGGTGAGCTGAATTGGTTATTTAAAAATTTCTTAATGAAAAAGAAAATTATTTTTTAAATCTTTTTGAATATTTTAAAACAAACAATTTATGCTAAAGCAAAACAAATTTAAAAATAACAAAGTTCAAGGATTTTAACCACATAACAAGTCACAAGATAATGCAGAAATTAAATGTAGAAAAATAAATTGAAAGAACACACCAAGATTTATATTGGTTCAATCAACTTGACCTACATCCACTCCTTGGACACCCCCCTCTAGGTATTGCACTAAATAGAAGTGACTTTCCTTTTGCTCTCATAATAAGGCGGAAAAGCTTTTACAAAATCTTTCCACTGTCCTGGTGAGGTAGAGAACCTTGAATCCTTTTACTCCCTCTTAGAGTAGGCAGAGAACTTAGAAATCATTTTTTACCCACCTGGTGAAGGCAGAGAACTCAAGAATCCTTTTACTCCCTCTTAGAGTAGGCATAGAACTTGGATCTAATGCCGATGAAGATCTCCCTAGAGCCACTAACGAATTAGAGAAGTAACTTGAAGAAGATGACAAAAACCTTTCTTGGAGTAACCTTATGAATCCCTCATAACTTCCCCTCATAATGATCTCTTTCTCTCTCAACCAGTCCCTCTTCCTTTTCTAAGCTCTCTCTTAAATCTCCTCCATAATAAAAGATAACTCAATGGCTAATTATATAATTTCTTTAATAGAGAGCCTCTAAATGAAGCCCTAATTTAAATTATGTGCTACTGATCATCTAGTACGATCGATATATCATCTTGTATGATTAGTACAAAATAATCATTTTAGCCAGAACAAATTGCATTTCTTTGTACGATTATTTAAAGAGAAATAGTCTAATCATCTTAAATGATACAAATATCATCCTGGATAATTAGTATAAAACTATTGAACTTTGTCTAGTACGTTGTCTAGCGATTCATTATCGTCTCATATACTTCTCTTTCATATAGTATGACAGGGGTCTATAATACTTGATAATTAGTTGAAAAATTTTGGTATTCATCTGGTATGATTGGCTATGATATCTTATCATCCCATACCCATTCTCTATCATCACTAATGATTAATATTTATCATCTTATACGATCATATTGAGTTAAGTTTTATAAAAGTTATTTTCCTAATCATGGGATTAATTTAGGCATGATTTTCCAGAATTATCCAGGATGATCTACATCATCTTATACGATTAGCACAAAATTTAAAAATTAAGATATTGCCTAAATTGTGATTGGCTTCTATTTTTCATAATCTAAACTAATCATCATAGATGATATGGATCATCTAGTATGATTAGTTTAATCACTCTTAATCAATTGGGATGCTCTAATTAGGGTTTCTATTTTTAATTGATCATTCAATATGATTTGAAATTGTCCTATATGATTAGGTCAAAATAAAAAATTCTCTAACTCACCAAATTTCTCCCCTTGAGTGTGTGTGTGCAAGGTTACTTAGCTTGGGTTCCACTAGATACATGACTTAACTCAAGAAAAATAAAAAGTACATTAAAATTGAAATTATATACAAAATCAATCATAATCTACTCTATCTTGAGCTGATTTGCATTTTAAGTGATCTTGTAGACTTGAAAGATTAGTAAGAAGAATAAATAATCATGAATGTACAATAATTGTAGTGGTAAAGAAATAATAATATTTGTTATCATCAAAATTATAATACTTGGATCCATATTTACAATAGAGTTATCATTGGACAATGAGATTCTATTGTGTGTTGCATTCAAGTGTTTACCAATCACATATACTACATTTAATATAAACAATTAAGAATCTTCTTTACATCTATTTTCTTATACTTTATTAACTAGGTTATATTTAGATTTCTTTCCAAACACTTGGAGGATTATTGTATGGCTATGATATTGGTTTATATTTGGTGCTACAATCCCTTTGGAGGTATGCTGATGAAACATATATATTAGAGAAATTACATAATCATTTTTCATTATGGTTTTAGTTTTGATAATGTTAAGGATATGTACTTTTAGGAGAAAGGGAAGGAAGGTGATGATGAGTAGAGCTTGTGACTTCAATTTGATTCACTTTCATCCCTCCTAGTTTCATTAAACTTGCATTATATATTATGATATATCAGGGGGCAAATCCTACTTCTGTGATGTTAATATTGTAACTTTTATGACATTTTATTTTATCATATATTTTGGTATAATTATTCATGTTGGCTCCCTTTCTTGTAGTTGTGAAAATATTAGCAGTGTTTTTTATTTGATTTATAGTTTGATTTATGTCTTAATATTTTTATTTAGCCTAATAAGTAATCAATGTTTTAATAAGTGATTTAGATATTATAATAAAATTTAGAGTGTACATTATTATTGTGTCCTAGAATATTTATGGCTATAGAGAGATATAAAGTTTAGGGTCCTAGCCTTATACCAAGATCTAGCAGAGATATAAAGTTTAGGGTCCTAGCCTTATACTAAGATCTAGCACATAGACAAATAAAAGAGTAGGGTTAAACATTCATAAGAGATACCAAGATTTTTATGTGAAAAATTTTAAAGGGGGAAAACTACGGGGCCTGACCCAGTTTGAATGAATCCACTAGTATTGGTGGTTGATTAAAAATAATGCCCCTCATATGAGGAGGGTGTTAGCACAATGTAACAACTATGCATCATGTATAATACATAACATGATAGTTTTTATAAACTGGGAGTGTTGTCCTATTCATTTTGCTGGTTGGTCTATAGTCGTCAGCCAATGGAGATTGAAAGGACCATAGTAGGATGACGATGGTCGGAAGGATCATAATTAAGAGATGGTGGTCAGAAGGATCATAGTTGTGTAGCAAACCAGGACCCAAATCTTATGATTTTGATGATAACAAATATTATTAGATTTTTCACTATACTATTTGAATCTATTGCATATCTTCTTTGCCTTGCTCACTAACATTTTAGGAATAAAATTTACTTGCAACTTCAATCAGCTCAAGATTGGGCAGACTAGGGTTGAGTATGTTTGTAATTTTAACTTCAATATACTTTTACCTTTCTTAAGTCAAGTCATGTATATGGTGGATATTGAGCTGAATAACTTTGCACACATGCACTCAATGGAGTGAGTTAGTGTGTTAGAATTTTTTTTTGTTTTTTGAACTAATCATAAAGTATAATGTATATCTTATTGGATGATTAGTTAACTAGAAAACCCTAATTAAGGCACCTTTGTTAATCAAGATTGATTAGATTAATCTTATTATATGATCCATATCATATAAGATAATTCCTTAAAATCATCAAGATAACTACCAATTATAATTTAAAAATTATTTTATAATTTAAATTTTGTTCTAATCATACTGTATGACATATATCATACTATACAATATATGATAATTATTCCTAAATTTATCCTGTGATTATGGGAATAATTATGGTTAATTTATTCAATTAGATCATACAGGATGATTGGTGATGTTCGTACTATATAATATATAACAATCATGCAAAAAATTGATCATGTGATTAGGAGTTTAATTATGATTAAATTGTTTAATCAGATCGTACAGGATGATCAGAGACGATCATACTGTATGACCTGAGCAATATATGGTACGATAATTAAATGCCTTCTATCGTACTGGAAAATTAGCTATGTGTTTTTACTAATTATATAAGATGATATCCTGAATCATATGGGGCGATCAATACAAACACATGAACAGATCGTACAATGGGCTGTAATTCATACTCGCTAAAAGTGTTGTTTTGAACTAATTGTACAATACTATCTTGGATCATACTACATGATCAAATGTACCATATTGAAATTTATAGCTTTTTTAGAGGCTCTCTATTTAAACTCTCATGTAGTTTTTTCCAAAAGACTTTTTACTGCTAAGTGTTTTGAGGGGGAGCAAAGAAGTGCATATGAGAGCATTGGGAGAGAGAAGAGAGGGAGTGATTTTTGTAAGGATGATTTGTGCAAGAGTCACAAGGTAACTCCAAGCAAGGTTCTTCCTCATCTTCATCAAGCTTTTGCCTTAATCCTTTGGAGGATCCAGGAAGACATTCAGCAACACTAATCCTTGGTTCTCTGCCATCTCCAAGAGAGATAAAAAGGATTCTCAGTTCTCTATCATCTTTAGGAGGGAGTAAAAGGGTTATCAGTTCTCTACCATCTCTAGGAGGGACAAAATGATTCCTGGTTCTCTACCTTCACTAAGAGGTTAAAAAAGAGTAAGATCATCTACCATAGCAGGTTGGTGGAAGAGATTTTGTAAGGGTTTCTTCACCTTGCTGTGGGAGCAAAAGGAGAGATACTACTTTTAGTGTAAAACCTATAAAGGAGGTTTCAATGGTGTGGACGCAGGTCATGTTGGACCGAACTACTATAAATTCTAGTATGTTTGTTCTTATTATTTTCCACACTTTTAATTTTCTATAGCTTACTATTTGGTCAACAAACTTTGAATTTTTGTTATCATAATTTTAATCTGCTTTTATATTAAGGGGATTAAGGTGTTTGTTTTTATATATTTAAAGAAATATAAAAAGATTTTCTTTTTGCCTAAATATTTTTTAAAATAACTAATTCACTCCCCTCTTAGTTAGCCTTAGGTTGGTTCTTTGAGGTCTCATAACCTCGTTAAACTTTCAAGTGCTATCCGAGTAGGATTCAAAAACTAAGTTTTAGAAAACTTTTGAAAAATGACCCATGGCTAATTTTGGTAATCCTAATATTGCAGAAGGATATTCAATCACATAACTACCTTTATTTGATAATATTCCTTTTGATTTTTGAAAATTTGCATGTCGACTTTCTTGCAATCAATAGATTATTGCATTTGGATGTTAGTTCAAGAAGGATACTCTACACCTTCTCGCATGATAAATTGCATTAAAACAAAACTACCTTTTTATAAATGGAGCACAGAGGATAGAGATTTAGCCTAACTATATTCAAAATATTTAAACTACTTTTTTAGTGCATTAAAATCTAAAGATTACATGTGTGTATCTACTTGCACAACTAGTAATGAAATTTAGGATAAACTCTGCATAACCTTTGAAGGAACAAATGAATTGAAACAATCTAGGTTGAATATTCTACTCCATGATTATGAACAATTTTGCATGAACCTAGTGAATCTATTTCTAAAATTTATATTAAGTTCACCCAAATTGTCACTTCTAACATGGATTAGGTAGCGAACTTACAAATTCTAAAAAGGTTAATAAAATTTTGTGTTGCCTACTAAGTTCAGATGATGCCAAAATAATTACTATTATTGAATCTAAGGATCTAAATATTTATTAAATTGATAACTTACTTGGATCACTCTTTGCTTACGAACAAGAAGTGAGTCAATAGCATATTGATGCCGGTGAGAAAAGAAAATAAAAAAAATGTTGTTTTGAAGGCTAGTGATTATGAAAGTGATAATTCTACACTTGAAGATGATGAAGACATTACATTGATGATAAGGCAATTTAAAAACTTTCTGAAAAAAAAAGCAAAAGTGTCATCAACAATAGAATAAATGTAAACCAAACAAAAATTCCAAGGTTTCATCTGATGTCATCTATTTTTAGTGCAAGAAGCACAAGGCACTTAAGGACTGTCCAAATCTTAAAGCTCACCCAATCAAGGATAATGGTAAAGAAAAAGCTAAATTCATGAAGAGAAAGAAACAAACTCATAATACTTTTTGGGTAAACTCTGCTTCAGACTCATCTGAGAGAAAAGCTGAAGAAGAAGTAACCAATCTGCGCTTAATGACATACCCATCTTGATCATTCTGATCAATAGGAGGGATGCAAACTTTCTTAAGATGAATTGTTTGAAGTTTCTGAAAAAATTCATAATGTATATAGGAAGTTAAGGAAAAGATATGCAAGCCTAAATTCTAATTTTTTAATCCTATAAAAAGAGCATGAATGCCTTAGGAAAACTTGCTCTACTTTGGATAATAATCATATGTTTTTGCTTGGTGAATTTAATAAATTAAAAAAAAAACCTTCTTGATTTAACTATTTAGCATGATTCCATGAAAGTATTTCATACTGATTTCGAAAATTCATTTAAGGAATTAAAGGAATATTTAGATGAAGTTGATAATAGGGAGCATGAATTAAAAGTTGATAATTCAAATCTTAAAAATGCAAACAAAATTCTGCAAGATAAACTAATTACTTATAAAGAAAACAAAACAACATCACAACATACATCATCTGAACCTAGAAATAGGCTCCATAACCTGAAAAGACTTATAAATCCATTCCCAGGAGTTAGATGTTTTTCTTATGGCATACTAGGATATATCTCCCACACTTAAATTATCCACCACAAAACACATTTTGTGTGGAGGCCAAAATTGCATGAACCACATCATAACATGCAAGCATATCATCTTTCAATCCATAAAGTGAAACACAAATTTGTTTGGGTTCCTGAATCTAATCCTTGAGGATTTTGTAGGGGTGCTCTCACAAAAGGCCTAGTGAGAGCATATGGTACCTAAACAATTGATGTTCAAGACATATGACTTGAGATGTAAAGAAATTCATCACACTAGAGGAAAAGGAAGGGGGCAAGGTAACACTTGGAGATAAAACCACTAGGAAGGTGGTTGGATCAGGTATAATTGGGAACTAAAAAAAATTCATCATTGAAAATGTTTTATTGCTAGATACTTAAAACAAAATTTGTTCAGCATTAATCAACTCTATGATAAAGGCTTCAGCATAATATTTTTATTAACCAATTGTATGATTAACTTAAATTGAAATACTATTTTGCAGGAAAAAAGAATTAACAATGTTTACATGCTTGATCTAAATTGTATTGAATCTGCTACTTCTATTTGCCTAAATACTATTACTGATAAATCCTTGTTATGGCATAGGAGATTGTGTCATGAAAGCATGTTAACTTTTAGAAAAAGTGCAAAAAAAGACATAGTAAGAGACATACCCAAACTAGATTTCACTAAGGACCACCTGCATGATGCCTGTTAATTATGAAAATAAGTCAAATCCTCCATTCACTCAATCAAGAATTAACACTAGCAAACCTTTAGAATTCCTTCACATGGATCTTTTTGTTCTTGTTAGTACTATAAGCCTAGGTGGGAAAGTTTTTGGATATGTGATTTTTAATTATTACTCGAGATTTACTTGAGTTAGATTTTTATCTCATAAAAGTGAATCATGTTTGAAATCTAGACCCAAGCAATATGATTTTGATGACAATAAACATTATTATTTCAATACTACTATATTATATTAATTGTTACTATTGAATATCAATTTTTTTGCCCTGCTCACTAACATTTTAGGTCCACAATTCACTTGAAACTTTAATCAGCTCAATATTGGGTAGATTATGGTTGAGTCTGTTTGTAATTTTAACTTCAATGTACTTTTACCTTTCTTGAGTTAAGACATATATATGGTGGATACTAAGCTGAGTAACGTTGCACACACAAACTCAAGGGAGTGAGTTGATGAGATTTTTTTTAACTAATAATATAGTACGATGTATATTGTATTGGATAATCTATTAAAATAAAAAACCCTAATTAGTGCACCTTCATTAATTAAGATTGATTAAACTCATTATAAGGTACAATATCTATCGTATAGGATTATCTATTATAATAAGCAAAACAGTCTCCAATCATAATTTAGGTAATATTTTAATATTCAAAATATGCATCTAATCATACCGCACGATCATCTTTGTACTGTACAATTGATAAAAATCATACCTTAATTAATTGTCTGATTAGATGTTTAATTATAATTAAATTATTCAATCAGATAGTATACCTCATAGTGGATGTTTATCTATAAATTTGTATTGATCATACATGGCGATCAAGATAATCATATTGTACGACCTGATTCCTGCATGAAATGATATTTAAATGCCTCCCCTCATATTGGATGATTAGATTTGTATTTATATTAATCATATAGGATGATGTGCGCAATCATAAAAGATGAATAATATAAATACTTGAACTGATTGTACAGTGGGCTACAGTTTGTACTGGTTGTAAGTACAATTTTGAACTAATAATACAGTACAAACTTGGATCGTACTAAACAATCAGAAGCACAATATTGAAATTTAAGGCTTTCTTAGAGGCTCTCTATTTAAAGTCTAACATTATCTTATTTCAAAAGACTTTTGGCTGTTAAGTGTTTTTGTGAGAGAATAAAGAGGTGCTTAGGAGAGCTTTAGGAGTGAGAAGAGAGGGAGAGTTTTTGTAAGGGAGATTTGTGAGGGATTCACAAGGTTAATCCAAACAAGGTTCTTCCTCATCTTCTTCAAGCTTTTTCCTTGATCCCTTAGAGCATCTGGGAAGACATACACAATAATAGTCTTAGGTTCTTTACCTTCATTAGGAGGTCAAAAATGTTGAAACTTGTTAATTATGAATTAGGTTGTTAGACCTAAGCTTATGTCATAAAAAGGCTAACCAAGAGGGGGGGGGGGGGGTGAATTGGTAATTTAAAAAATTCTTCCTCTTTAAACTGATTAAAGTTTTAGTGAAATTTTAAAATAATTTTTCAACCACAGATCAACATAAAAGAAGTAAAGAAAAAAAAAACAGAAAATACAAAAACATAAGATTTATAGTGGTTCGATTAAACCTGACCTACATCCACTCTCTGAAGTCTCCCACTTCAGGTATTGCACTACTAAAACAAGTGTCTCTCCTTTTGCCCCCATAGCAAGGCAGAGAAGCCTTCATAAAAATTCTCTTCCACCACTACCCAGTGCGGCAGAGAACCGGCACTCTTTTACACCCTCCAAGTGTCAGCAGAGAACCGTCGGCTGCTCACACTCTCTAAGTGTAAGAAAAGAACCTTCATTCTTTCACACTCTCCAAGTGTAGATAGAGAACCTTCATCCTTTCACACTCTCCAAGTGTAGGCAGAGAACCCTTTGACTGTTCATACTTTTTAAGTGTTGGCAAAGAACCAGATCTTCTTGAAAGATCTTCTCACGAGAAATCTAGAAGGACAAGTGAAAAGACTGAAGTAATCACAATTCACAAATGGAGATCCTTACCTTTGAGTAACCAAATGAACCCTTCACGCTCTAGTAGTAAGAACTCTCCTTCAAACACTCTCTCACACTGTCTCCTTCAATCTCCCTTTAGTATGCACGAAGACAAAAATATAAAAAGATTTTAAGATAGTCAAAATTGGACCTTTCATAGAAAAGATACAAAAAACCATCCAAAAACTGCAATTTTCAATTACTGGCCAACCACGATCGTCCCGTATGATCCTATTTTGTATGTACAAACAGTGTAAAAACTGTTACGTATGAATAATATATGAATTAGTATGAACTACCTTCATACCCAATATTCATGCTGTATAAACTAAGTTCATCTGGTATGAATAGTTATTCCTAAAGTTCGTTGGTACAAAAATGTAGGACAAATTTCAAGTCTCCAAAATAGAGAAGATCGTCCTGGGATGAACCATAAATATTGTCTGGACAAATAATTCATTTTGGCCAATCCAGAGCCCATCATCCTGGGATGAACAATAATTATTGTTTGGATGAACCCATCCATAGAGCACCGTCCTGGGATGCAAGATAAATATCATTCAGACGAACGCGTCCAGAGCCCATCATCCTGGGACGAACAAAAAATATTGTCTGGATGAATAATTCATTTTGGCAAATAAAGAGCCCTTCATCCTAGGACAAATCAAAATTTTCATCCGGATGAATGCATTCAGAGAGCACCATCCTGGAACAAATGATAATTATCATTTGAATGAACGAGTCCAGAGCCCATCGTCCGGGGTCAAACGAAAAATATCCTCTGGATGAATAGTACTTTGAAAAATTTTGGCCCAATATGTTCTTTCTTTTGATCATTCAAGAGTTTTAACTGACCAGATCATCCTGTATGAATACGGTTCATACTGTACGATGAGTTTTAAAAATTATGAATTTTAACTCTCCCCCAATATGTGTGTGTATTAAGTTACTTAATTACAATCACAAACTCTCTCATATTCAAATAAAGCGAAAAATGCAGACTTCAATATTACAACACATTATAAGCCGATCTTGATTTGAAGTCTTTAATAATCTGGAGTATGATTTTTCTGAAAAGTTAGTACACATAAGATCAAAAATAATTCTTCCAAAATGTGTTAGGAGAAGATAATAATCAAAATAATAATATTTGGAATCATCAAAACATACAAGTTGCAAGAATGTAAAACATGCAAAGCTAAGTAGCAACTCTCTCAACAGAAAAAGGATTGATGGTTCTTTTGCCTTCACTAGGAGGGTGAAAAAGAGTTTCAAGTTCTTTGCCTTCTCCAAGAGTGAGTAAATGGATTATTATTTTTGTGCTTCATTAGGAGGGTAAAAAAGGATTTTAGCTATTCTACCTTCGCCAGGTTTGGGAGAAAGATTTTGTGAGGGCTTCTTCAACTTATTGAGGTGGAAAAAGAAGAGACACTACTTTTAGTGTAATACCTAAAAAGGAGGTTTTCAGACAATGAACATAGGCTAGGATGGACCTAACAATTATAAATTTTTATTTGTTTTATTTTAATTATTCCACACTTTATTTTTTTGTAGTTTATTATGTGGTTGATAATTTTTGACTTTCTGTTTTAAAAATTTTAATTTGCTATCACATTAAGGGGATTAAGGTGCTTTATTTTTGTATAAAATTTTAAATAACCAATTCATGCCCCTCGTAGTTAGCCTTGAGTTGGTTCCTTTATGTTTAACAACCTATACTAACTTTAAAATTTTGAATAACCTTGCATACACACTCTCATGGGAGTGAGTTGGTGAGTTAATTTTTTGAACTAATAGTACAATATGATTTATATCATACTGGATGATCCATTAAAATAAAAAACCCTAATTAGGGTACCTTAGTTACTTAAGATTAATTAAACTCATTATATAGTATAATCTCTGTCATACATGATGATCCATTATAATCAACAAAATAGTAACTAATCACAATTTAGGTGATATTTTAATATTCAAAATATATTTATAATCATACCGTACAATTGATAATAATCATGCCTAAATTGATCCTCTACTTAGATATTTAATTATGGTTAAATTATTCAATGAGATCATACAGGATGATTAAGATAATCACACCATATGATCTGATTCCTGCATGAGACAATATTTAAACACCACCCCTTATACTGCACGATTAGATATGTATTTATATTAATCATACAAGATGATGTTCCCAATCATATAAGATGAATAATATAAACACTTGAACTGATTGTATTGTGGGTTGCAGTTCATACTAGCTAAAAGTGCTATTTTGAACTAATCATACAGGATGATATTGGATCATATTGGATGATTAAAAGCGTCAGATTTAAATCTATGGCTTCCTTGGAGGCTCTCTATTTAAATTCTTCCATTATCTTATTTTAAGAGATTTGTGAGGGATAAAATTGGTGTTTAGGAGAGCTTTGGAAGAGAGAAGAAAGGGAGAGATTTCATAAGGGAGATTTGTGAGGGATTATCAAGGTTGCTCCAAGTAAGGTTCTTCCTTGTATTCTTTAAGCTTCTGCCTTGATCCCTTGGAGGCTCTAGGAAGGTATATTACAACAATATTTCCAAGTTTTCTTCCTTCTCTAGGAGGACAAAAATTGATTATTGGTTCTCTTCCTTCACTAGGAGGGTGAAAAAGGATTTCAGGTTCTCTGCCTTCTCCAGGTGGGAGAAAAAGGATTGCTTGTTCTCTGCCTTTACTAGGAGGGTGAAATAGGATTTTTGGTTCTCTGCCATTACTGGGTTGGTGAGAAAGATTTTCTAAGGGCTTCTCCACGTTATTGTGGGGCCTAAATGATAGACACTACTTTTAGTGCAATACATGGGCAGGAGGTTTTTAAGGAGTTAACGTAGGTGAGGTTTGTCTGAACCATTATAAACTTTGTGTTTTGTATTTTTATTATTCTATACTTTTATTTTTCTATGGTTTAATATATAGTTGACAAACTTTTACTTTATATTGACATAATTTTAATTTTCTTAAGGGGATTAAGATTCTTTCTTTCTGTTTCAAAATTTAAATAACCAATTTACCGCCCTCTTTGTTAGACTTGGGAAGGTTCCTTTATATTTAACAACCTACATGAACTTTCAATCTAATAAATTTTGGATCCTAGCCATACAAGAAGAGCTAAATATTTTTCCTAGAAATAATGTTTAGGAGCTAGTTGAAAGACCTAGGGGCTAGAGTGTTGTTGGAATAAAATGGTTTTCAAAAATAAAATGAATGATTCTGGTGTAGTGGTTTGAAACAAAGCAAGACTAGTGGGTAATGGGTACAACTAGATAAAAGGGATTTATTTTGAAGAAAATTTTTCCTAGTAGCTAGGCTAGAAGCCATAAGGGTGCTACTAGCTTTTGCCTACTTTAAGTGATTCACCTTGTACTAAATAGATGTTAAGACTGCCTTTCTGAATGGCATAAAAAAATAAGATGTGTATGTTGAAGAACCCCTAGGCTTTAAAAATTCATAATTTCTCAATCATGTGTTCAATTTAAAAAAAGACATTATATAGACTGAAATAAGAACCTAGGGCATGGTATGGAAGGCTAACTAGACACCACCCTTTTTATCAAAAAAGTAAGAGAAGGACTAATCCTTGTCCAGATCTATATTGATGATATTTTATTTAGATCTTCTAATAAAAAAACTATGAGATGAATTTTTTAAAATAAAGAGTAAGGAGTTTGAGATGAGTATGATGAAAGAATTGAACTACTTTCTTGGATTTAGTATAAGGCAGAAGGATGATGGAATTTTTCTTGGACAATCAAAATACATTAAGGATATCCTTAATAAATATGAAAGGGATAAAGCCAAGTCCATTAATACTCCCATGAGTTCTATAGTTTAGATGGATAAGGACTCAAGTGGAAAAAAATATAATGGAATACTTAGATTACTTCTTTACCTAACTGCTAGCAGACCTTATATTATGTTTGGTTTTTATCTCTGTGCTAGATTTTAAACTGATCAAAAAGATTCTCACCTAACTATTGTTAAGAGAATCCTTAGATATCTCTTAGAAATCTAAAACTTGGGAATCTAATATCCTAGGCATAATACTTTGAAATCATAGGATATTCTGATTAAAACTTTACTTGATCTAGGGTTGATAGAAAAAACACTTCTAGAATATTCCAATTCATAGGAAAATCTTTAGTCTCCTAGTTATGTAGAAAATTGAACTCAGTAGCCCTGTCCACTATAAAACCTGAATGAATAGCCTTAGGATGTTGTGTGGCATAGGTCCTTTGGATAAAAAAATAAAATTTGGGTTTAGGACTACTGTAAGGAACCATTCTAATCTTATGTGATAATACTAGTGACATCTGCATTTCAAAGAATCCAATTCAACACTCCAGGACCAAACACATAGGCATAAGACATCATTTCATTAGGGACCTTGTTACAAAGGGAGGCATAGATCTACTAAAAGTCTATGAAGGTTAATAAACCTTATAGAACTAGCTTGAGGCTCACCAGGAGGATGGGGGGGGGGGGTGAATTGGTGCTAATAAGCATCTCATATTTCTTCGTACCACCATTACTTTTTTTCTTTATGTCATCACAAGCACCTTCAATCTATAAATGAAAAAAAAGTGACTTTTACATTATTAAATGTAACTATAGAAAATGCATAGAGGGAGCTTGTCTAATATGAAAGTAAATATATATAAGATTGATAAAAATCAACAGTCAGCACACCAAACAAATTTTCAAAAAATAACTAACTTCTACCCAAAAGAGAATATTCTATCCAAATTGTACTCCCAATCACAATAAAAAATAAGCTCAAAATCTATCATGTTGAACAAAGAGAAAATAACACAAGAGAATAGAATGTATGAGCAATGAATGTATCTTTCTTAAAATGCCAAAAAAGATTATAATAAGAATTCCTTTATAATGTAGCATGCTTATAAAATAGAAAGAAAATAAGAAAAATATATCTACACAAGTTCTCATTAACTATTAAAGCATTTTTTTTATACAAACATAATTCCATTAACTAGTCATGACAATTATAGTAATGCATGATAAACTATAATAAGGAATGGAATGACCAAACAATTACATGTAACAACACCAAATAAGTTAAAATTTCATTGTTTAAACTTATTCTCTACCCTGATATCTTCTTATGACTATGAGTTTGTGAACTACCTACTGATTAGGCTTAAATATATATGCTCTAAATGAATATAACACCTATGCCGAGCCATTTGGTCAGCCTATACAAACTTACAGCCTACTTAACAAAAGATAAGAAGATAGAGTGATCATACAAGTAAGAAATGAAAGTCATTCTCACATCAAAAATTTGCTTTTTGGAGGAGGAAGAAGAAAGACAACATCTTATCACTAAAACTAGAGCCATATGATTAGATATCGCTATTGAAATAACTAGGAAAAAATATAGCTATGTTCTTTCTTGACGTAGAAGATAGAATGAGCAACATTATAAAAGGTTAAAAAATACTTGAAAATTCTTTTGGATGGTGAAGGGGGAGCTACATGAGATGGCTGTCAACATAAATCAAATACCTATATTTAGCGCTTGCAGATTTTGGTGCTCAATAGAATGAATATGAAAATATCTTCGTGCGAAGTGTGAACATTATTAGTCGACCCTTTCTAAATATTCAACTTGCTCAATTTATTTAGCCTAGACTCATTATTTTGCCTCTACTATATTCAAACTATTTGAGTTGATACCAAGTAGAGCAACCACTTGGTAAAACGCAGGCTTAATTGCTTCAAGAGCTTGAAAATCTAATCAAACTCTAAGTTGATGCTTGATAAGTTTGGTTCGTAAGCTCGTTATCGAATCAAGATCGATTACACTTTTGATTCTACTTGACTCATTTACACCCCTATTTAGGATGAGTTTAGAGAACAATAATTAAACCCACTAGCTATCAAATCTCCTATATAGTTTCTAGTTCAAAAATGATTTAAACTATTTGCTATAGGGAATTCAAAGCTCTCAAGCATAAGATCTATAGGAGACTAGAGACCAACAATAGAAGGAAAGTCTCCACTTATTAAGATCACCTTCTTATTATGAACCAACTCACATTGACAAGTTATTTATAAATTTTAGAACAATTAACACACTCGATTTGCTATTGCGAGCCCCAAAATAAGAAAAAAAAAAAAATATGTCTACCATGTATAAAAATGATGACCCCCAAGCTCAACAATCTAGCCTTATGGGTTAACACTCTCATTTATAGTAAGATCGATAATGAGTAGCATTCAAAAATGTAGATAATTTTAATTAATGGTCATCAATTTTAATTTGATTAACAAATATATGTCTTAGAGTATTCAAGGAAGTCTTGAGTAATTCAAGAAGTGGATCAAATAAGTGAAATTCTAAGTTAGAAAATTTTCTCTGTGGATGCCATGATGTCAGGTGACAATACCGTAATAATGAACTCTAAGAAAAATGGGAAAAATATTAAGAATAGTGGTGGTGGGTGATTTCATCAAGGTGATTGATCTTAGGTGAACAAATTAAGGAAGAAGCTGAAAGATTCTCTAGAAGCACAACGACACTAGAAGTTGAACATCATGAAATTAGGTCAAGTTAGTAATTTTTAAATAAGTAAATATCTAAAATCATTTAAACAAATTTATTCCCCAATGAACCTATTTGGAGAAGAAAGGAAAAGAAGAGGGGAAGAGAAGAAAAAGAATAAGATATATAGATCTTGAGTCTAAAGCTTGGGATTCATTTATCATTCCAGTTATGGATATTGTAGAGTTCAAGGTAGACATTTGAACCTCTATCTTTAATTTTAATTTATGTTATTTTAAAAAAGTTATGGATAAAAATATACTTTTTAGGATTAAAGTGGCGTAAGATGAGGCCAGCCTAAGGCATTATTATGCCAAGTTTATATCATATAAATATAATACACTGACATGTAGGCTCCAAAAATTTCAACTTTAGGGGCCTCATCCTCTCCATGTATATTTGAGGTTAATGAATTATGCTCCAAAGAAATTTTTCAAAAGGCATATTAAAGTGAGATAAGACATTACCTAGAGATTTCTCCATTATATATAAGGATTTTAAAATATGAGTTTTAGTTTCCTATAGACATAAGCCCCTATAGTAATTACCCTTCCTGATAAAAAGAGAGCACTTTTAATTTAGGCTAGCTGTTAAATAAATACTTAGTATCCATCACATACTAACAATAATTTTGAGGATTAGATTTAATATTATGTATTAAAAATTCATCACCTTATACTTGAAATACGTAGTGGGGGAATGATGATGAATCTAAATAAAATCCTATAATTACATCATCCCAGGTCATCATATAGCTTTATGTTTTTTTTTTTAAAAGGTCATCATATTCCCTATTTTACTTAATCAAAGGACATAGTTAACCTAACTTAACCAAAGAATCTTTATTAGTAGCCTTGGGTTGCTTCACACAAAGGCACCTTATAGACATTTGGTAAATGTTTTCCTAAGGAATGAATTCAAGTCAACCTTAGCTTATAGAGAGTTTTGTTCCTAATTAATTATACCTTATGATTCATTATTTAATGGCTTTAGTCATTGGGGAACATATGGGCTTTAACTATTGGAGAATATATGGGATTTAGCCATGACACTAATATAATACAACTATTTGGCCAAGCACTAGATAGAAGGGCCTTGGTCAAAATTATTCACTAGGTCGAGCTATTTAGATAAGCCACAAGTTCTTTATGGAGCCATTAGGTCATGCCACTGATAAGAGGACTAGTTATAATTATTTATCACATAGAGTCGTTGAGCCAAGCTATGAGTTTTATGGAGCCATTGGGCCAAGCCACAGTTAGAAGATAATCATCTCATCTTTACTGGAAAAAAATTACTTGAGAATGAATCTTAATAATATTCTTAATTAAATATTTTCTCTTTATGAGCCAAATTTATTCTAAAATTCATCACTCTAACCAACTTGTTATAGATGATGGATGAGTTTTTCTTTGATTTATGACTAAAAAAATTTTCATTTAAAATTTTTAAAACTTAATAAATTTAGAATTTTAAGAATTTTGCTAGAATTTGAAAATTAATCCATCCTGTTGAGAATAGATTTTAATACGACTATCATCGAGATTATGTTAAAGTCATTTGAAAATGTCTATATTTTATAAAGCTTTAAAGGCATTTAAATGTTACGTTCCCCTCTGATTGAGATTCACTTTCACATATCCATCATCTAAGAATAGAGTTCTTAATATCTTTGGTTTTATGAAAATTATTAACTCTATTTTCCCACTTAAAGAGGATTTAGTTCAATTATCAATTTTGAGGTTCGTTATATGAATCTTAAAGCTGAGAGCATGTATTTTAACAATGAATTTCTTTTAAATAGGTTTTTAGGCCTAATGTGAATTTTAAAATCAATTCACTTGATGGAATTGGTGATTATTTATTCATTTGTTAGTTTAAGTTTGTAAACTCCAATCCTTTTAAAGAGGAGGATTAAACTTAATTTAACCCACTCAACATTCGCAAACCTCAAATTTAGGAGTTTTATGCGACAGGAAAAACACCTGTGATAAGAAGAATTTTCTTTTTTAAATGACGTGTCAACTTTTTAATGTTACTGCATAATACACTTGCATGCTTTTCGATGCATTTACATTATATGCTAGTATTCTTTTTGTCTTTACATGCTTCTTAAGATGATATGATTGCTAACTTATTATGCCCTTTTTGAGGTAGAGACATCCTTGTTGAAGTAGTAGCACACTTTTACTACTATCGCATACTTCTCAAGGCTACTACATGCTTTTCAAAGTGGTGGTACTATTCTCAGGGCTATGAAAGTCCATGAAGGTTGTTAAACCTTATGGAACTAGCCCGAGGATCACCAAGAGGGGGGGGGGGGGGGGGGGGGGGGGGTTGAGAATTGGTGCTTTAAACAATCTTCTTGACTTCAAAATGGTAATAACAATATTTTTGAAAAACTTTTCAGTAATTAAAAATACCAAAATCTAATCGATTATGGAAGCGGGAGATTTTTATCAAAAATATTAAAGTTTACTATAATGAAATTTTGATTTATGTGATGGAGAAATAATTAACATTTTTCCAAGAAATTATAAACATAAATGAAATGCAGGAAATATAAAAGTGTGAAAGGATCACCTTTGTGATGTTTGCTAATTAGGAAAATAAGTCAAATCATTCTTCCATTCCATTAAGGACATCATTACCTCTAGGCCACAACAAATCCTTCATATGAATTTATTTGGACCCATTAGTATAGCCAACTTGGGAGGGAAAACTTAAGGATATGTGATTGTCGATGATTATTCTAGATTCATAAGGGTTAGTTTCTTATCTTCTAAAAGTGAATCATTTGAGGAATTTAGAACTTCCTTTACTTGGATTCAAAGAAAATTAGAATGTGAAATTTCAACTATCCATAGTGATCTTTATGGAGAATTTGAAAATATTAAGTTTGAATCTTTTTGAAAGGAGTTAGGAAAGAGCATAACTTTTCTACCCCTAGGACCCCTCAGTAGAATGGAATAACTAAAATGAAGAATATAACCTTAGTAGAAGCTATTAGGGATATATTATTTGAATATTCACTCCCTATGTATTTTTAGATAGTAGTAGTGAGCACTACTTGTTATGTATTGAATAGGGTTAATGTTAAATCAAAACTCAATAAGATACCCTATGAGTTGCTTAAGGGTAGGACACTCAATCTCGCTCATTTGCATGTCTTTGGGTGTATATGTTTCATTCTTATTAATGGTAAATCTCCACTAGGAAAATTTGACCCAAAATCTGATGGAGTCTTCTAAAGATACTTCTCTGTAGGTAAAGCCTATAGGATGTTTAATAAGAGAACCTTTGTAGTATAGAAGTCCACCCATATTGTATTTAATAAATTTAATAAAATTGTGGAGCCTAGGTTAGAAGGAGAAGAAGAGGTAGAGGTTACCTAGCGAGTGGAATCCATTGACCTAAAAGATAGAGTAGAACTTTAGGAGATATTATCTAGAGATTGGAGATATTCATCTAGTCGTCCTAATAAACTCATTCCATCTGTAGAAGTTAGGACTAGGTATGAACTTAGAAAGGAGGTTAATTATTCTGCATTCATCTCTATGGTAGAACCCGCTAATATAAATCTAGCCCTATCAAATGAATTTTGATTCCTAGCTATGAAAGAAAAATTAAATCAATTTGTAAGGAATGATGTTTAGGAATTGGTTAGTAGACCTATAGACTGGAGTGTTGTAGAAACCAAGTGAGCGTTAAATAATAAGATGAATAACTTTAGAGTTGTGATTATAAATAAGGCTAGACAACTAACTAAGGGATATAATCAGATTCAATGCATTAATTTTGAGGAGACTTTTGCCCCTATAGATAGGTTAGAAGCCATTAGTGTATTTTTAGCCTTTATTTTCTTTATGGGTTCAAGCTATATTAACTGGATGTAAAGAGTGCCTTTTTAAACAGTGTTATTAAGGAAGATGTTTATGTAGAATAACCCCTTGGATTTGAATATTCAACTTTTCCCATTCATGTTTATAAATTGAAAAAGGTATTATATGAGTTAAAGAAAGAACCTAGAGTTTGGTATGAGAGGCATAACACATCTCTCCTAGATTGATCCTTTATTAAGGGTACTGTAGATACTACCCTATTTCTAAAGAAAATAGGAGATAATTTACTTGTTGTTTAAATTTATGTGGATAATATTATTGCGAATCTGATTTCAAGGAATAGAATTTTGATAGCAAATACTTCTGTTTCTCTACGATTGTCTTGCGTACTAAGATTTTAGGTCCACAAGATCAAACTACAATTTGAACTTGCTCAAGATTGGGTAGACTAGAAATGAGTCAGTTTGTAATCTTTTACCTTTTCTTGAGTTAATTATAAATGATGTGGTTCTTGATGCTAAGTAACCTTGTACATACACACTTGGGGGAATTTTTTTGACTATTTTAGAGTTTTTCATTTTTGCTCACATCATTTGAGACAATTCATAAATCAACCTGGACAATCAGTTAAAAATAGAAACCCTAATTAGGGCATCCTAGTTAAGATAGTCGTCATTAAGTGTATCATCCTAGACGATATTTGTATCGGTCAGGATGATAGGTTCAAATAAGAAAGAATCAACTGCCAGATCTATTTAGGTAGCTTTTATTTTTGGACATTATCCTGGATAATGTAATGTAATTATGTCTAAATTAATCTGGTAATTAAGAAAAGCAATTAATATTTGATTGCTCGATTATATTATCCCAGATAATCGCAAGAATGGCCGGGACGATCAGTTAAAAAACTTTAGTTTTCTCCTGTATGATCAAACATCGACCAGCTTCTATTCAGGGTGATGTTCTGGATAATATGTGCTGAATTGAACTAATCGTCTAGGCCGATCACTAGAACGGCCTAGACAATCAAGCTATTTTTTCATCGTCTAAATGTCCATTCAGTATGATAGTCTGGAAGATATTCAATAACTTGTACTAATAATACAGGACGATATAGTATCATCCTAAATGATATGAACAAAAACTTTATGATCATCCCAAATCATCCTTGTTGATTGAGTTTATTTTGTACTGATCATACATGATGATATTTATATCGTCCTGGATGATGAAGTTTATTTATTGTAATTAAGAGCTATTCCATAGCTCTTCTATTTAAGACCTCTTGTTTTACCCAAGGGATAATCTTTTGTTGATGTCCTAATGCGAGAGAGCCAACAGGAGAGGGAGAGCAAGGGAGAGAGAGAGAGGATCTTATGAGGAGGTTCCACAAAGGTTGCCCCAACCAAGAATCTATTATAATCTTCTTCAGTCATTGTCCCTAGTTCCTTGGGGGTTCTAGAGAGGTCTACTTCGATATTTGATCAAGGTTCTCTTCCTGCTTCAGGAGGAAGCAAAAGGTGTTAGGATCTCTGCCTGCTTCTAGAGGAAGCAAAAGGAGTTGGGTTCTTTGCCTCATTTAGGTTAGTGGAAAGGAGATTTGTACAGGCATCTCTACCTTACTATGGGGGCAAAGGAGAGACACTGAGTTTAGTGCAATACTCAAAGGGAACCTCCAATTACTGCTTTCGTATTTAATTTTTGCACTTTGATTTCTATAGTGATTCTTAGTTTTGGTTTAAGATTGTGCTTTTGATTAAAAGATGTTTTAAAATACCAATTCACCCCCTCTTGGTTAGCCTTGAGACTAGTTTATTAGGGCTTAACATCCATATCAAACTTTCAAGTGATATCAGAGTGGGATTCATAAAATTTAGTTTTTGAAAACATTTAAATTTTGATCAATGGCTAACTTTAGTAATCATAATACTACGGAAGGATATTCTATTACATGACCACCTTTGTTTGATAATATTCCTTTTGATTTTTAGAAAACTCGCATGTCTACATTTTTATAATTAATTGATTATCGCATGTGGATGCTTGTTAAGGATGGTTATACACCTCCATCACATGGAATTAATGACATTAAAACTGAACTTCCTTTTACTGATAAAAGAGATTTAGCACAACTTAATGCAAAATATTTGAACTATTTTTTCTATGCTTTGAAATCGGAAGATTATATGCATGTTTCAAATTGTGCTACTAGTAAAAAAATTTGGGATAGATTGTGTATTACTTATGAAGGAGCCAATGAAGTTAAATAATCTAGGTTGAATATTTTGTTGCATGAATACAAATTTTTTCATTTAAAACCTACTGAATAAATTTCTGACATGTATATTAGGTTTACTCAAATTTTCACCTCATTGTTTGCTTTAGGAAGAGAGCTAACTAATTATGAAAGAGTCAATAAAATTTTGAGATGTTTGTCTTCTTCTTTTGATGCTAAGATCACTGTAATTATTGAATCCAAATATTTGAATACTTATTCTATTGATAACTTACTTGGATCACTCATTACTTACGAGTAAGGGGTGAACCAAAGGCAACTTGATGTAAGTGAGAGAAAGAAGGAGAAAACTGTGGCACTGAATGCCAACAACATGGAAATTAATTCTTCTGGGTTTGAAAGTGGTGTAGTTTCCTTAATTATGAGGAAATTTAAAAACTTTCTAAGGAAGAATCACAAGCTCCATCAAAAATGGAACAAAGGTAAGAGTAGCAAAAATTATAAAAGTTCTTTTGAAGTTATTTATTTTGAATGTAGGAAGCCTGGACATGTTAAAGCTGATTGTCTTACACTTAAGGAGCACCCAAACAAGGAGAAGGGTGAGAAGAAACCCAAGTACAGGAAGGACAAGAAACAGTACCAAAAGACGTTCTGGGTAGATTCTATATCTAACTCATCTGAAATCGAAGCTGAAGAGGAGATAACAAAATTGTGCTTAATGAGTGATCATATTGGTTAGTTTGATCAAGAAGAGGTATGTGAACCAACCAATGATCAATTACTTAAAGTTTGTTAGAAAATTGATACATCATATAGGAAACTTACGAAAACTCATGCTAGCCTGAAATTGGAACTTTCAAATTTATAAAATGAGCATGAAATTTTAAAGAACACACTCAACTTAATAGCAATCACATGGCATTACTTGATGTATTTAATGCTTTAAATAAAAAGCATTCTGAATTAATTATTGAGCATAATTCTTTGAAAGCATCTTACACCTCACTTGAATCTGATTTTAAAACTTATATTGAAGAATCTGAGCATATAGAGCACTATTTGAATGTTGATAATGCTATATTAGAAAGTGCTAACTTGAGGTTTAAAGTTGAATTGAATGCACTTAAGAGAAATATGAAGACACCCACACTTGATCTAAAGCCAAAACCTAGAAAGAGATATTATAACCCAAATAGATTAGTAAATCCACTTCCTAGAGTTAGATATTTTTCATGTTGCATGCTAGGACATATCTCACACCCTTACACTAATCACCATAGTACACATTGAGTGTGGAGACCCTAAATGTATGGTTCACAGCATAACACAGAAGTATTGCATTCTTCTTTTCATAAGAAGGAACTCAAACCTGTTTGGGTTCCTAAATCTGATGTTTAATAATTTTATAATCTTGCTCTCACAAAAGGCCTCGTGAGAGCATATGGTCTTGAACAAGTGGAGGCTCGCTGCTCTTAATTGCATAATCTTACTGCTTAATAAATTCTGAATTACATGTTTACTACTCTGTTGATTATTGTTATTTTCTATTTTAGTTTTGAGTTAGCTTTTTATGTTTTGCTGTTATTTTATAGTTGTTTCATCTCTGATAATTTTACTTTGGTTTTCTTTTTTATTGTTGAAATGATATTTTGCCTTTTTTTTATTTTTGGAAATTTGTAGTCAATGTCTAAACATCCCTAAATCAATTAAAGGGAGAAACACCGTTAATTGTTTCTCTCCCTCTAACCTCTTTTAGTGGTATAATTTTCTTTTCTAAATAAAAGTCTATCTCAAATTAACAATTGGACTTTACAATTAAGTTCTTTTCTATCTTGTTACAATAATATACCTTATATATAATGTTCACAAAGTCTTTATATTACTTTTAAGTTCTTTAAAATCTTATCATTGCATTTATCATATGATTTTGAGTCTGGTTTTGTGGCTTATTCTTCCTTATATTAGAGTGAGTTTTTCTTCTCTAATATCTGGAAGATATACTCACAACTAAGAATATTTAAGAGTTTTGAAAAGGGATCTTGCTTACAAGAAAAAAAAGGTCAATGATGCCAAAATCAAAAGATGCATAATGATTGCCAAAAAATTGTAAGATACACAAAGTGTTTCAAAAATCATAAGATGCGCAAAGTGCTCCAATCAATTGACAAGAGGCATAAAATGAGCCCACAAAAAGAAAGCTTCCCTCTCTTTCAAACTTTTAAAACTTAGAAGAATTCATGTATCACTTTATATTTTTAAAGTCTTGATTTCAAATTCCATGATTATAACAAATTACTTTGGTGTATAATTCTATAAGATATTTTTTTGGAACCAAGTTTTGAACGGATCTTTTTTTCTTATCCAATTGGTTTGTTTTGAGTTAGTTCTTTTATTTTCAAAAGATGATTTTGCCCTGAGAGAAGTCCGAGCTAGTGTTAATAGGATCGAATATTCTATCATTTTTAATTTTGATGATGTTAACTCATTGGTCTTACAAATCTTTAAATTCAATCAATTAAAGAATTTATCATTTCCGTGCCTTTAAAAGAAAAAATAAGGAAAACAAATTTAATTTTTTTTCTTATTTCCGTTCCTTTTTTTATTTCTTCTCTTCTGTCTTTTTGTATTTATCTTTTACTAGTATTTTTTATATTTTTTGGGCCTTCTCTGATCATCTACATTCACCTCTTAAATTTCTTTTTTTGTTCCAATCATCCTGGATGATTTTTCTATCATCCTAGATGATGCTTTCAATCCACTCCTTCCATTCGACGGTTGATATGTTTTCTATATTCATCATCATTCTGGATGAAATCTTATCATCCTGAATGATCTGATCATGTCCTGTTTTGCTTACTATGATAGACCTAGACGATCCTCTTCATCCTGGACAATATGCTTAAATTTTTTCTCAATTATGGAAAATCAGCCCGTATGATCCACTTGTTCATCCTGGATGATACACGTGGCAATACATTTAAAACATTTAAATTTGGCCCATACAATCAATTATTGGTGATTGTCTTGGATGATCCACGTGGCAATGCTTTAAACATTTTTAAATTTGGATGGTATGATCCATTATTATGCATCATCCTAGATGATCCACCTAATCGGCCAGAATAATCTTCTTTTTCAATGGTAGTCCGGCTTGACTCCTCAGGATGATCGCCTATATTTTATTGGCCCGAATAATATCTGATCGTCCTGGATGATTTTGAAAGATCATTACGGATGTTAAGCCCTCATAAACTAGCCTAAGGCTAACCGAGAGGGGGGGGGGGTGAATTGGCATTTTAAAAAATCTTTCAATAAAAACACAAAACTAAATCTAAACTAAAATTCACCACATGGAAATTTAAAGTGTGGAAATTAAATACAAAAAAAGCAGTAGTAAAGGACACAGAGATTTATAGTGGTTCGATCAACTCGACCTACATCCACTCCCCAGAGGTGCCCTCCAGGTATTGCACTAAACTCAGTGACTCTCCTTTTGCTCCTACAGTAAGGTGGAAAAGCCTTTATAAAACCTCATTTCCACAGACACCGATGAGGCAGAGAACCCAACTCCTTTTGCTTCCTCCTAAAGAAGGCAGAGAACCTTAATCGATTGCTGAAGTGGTCCTCTCTCAACCCTCCAAGGACAAGGGACTATGGTGGAAGAAGAAGATGTGGATCAATACTTGGAGCAACCTTTGTGAAACCCCTCACAAACTCCCCCTCACAGGATCCTCTCTCTCTCTCCCTCTCTCTCCCTCTCCTCTAGGCTCTCTCAGGTCAAGACAACAGCAAAAGATGTTCTAAAGGGTAGAATAAGTGCTCTTAAATAGAAGAGCTCCAAAATAGCTCATTAATTGTAATTTGACGACTTTATAATGCAGGATGATATAAATATCATCCTGTACGATCAGTTCAAATTAAGCTCAATCAGCCAGGATGATTTGGGATGATCAAAAGAAATTTTTTCTTATCATCCAAGATGATAGTATATCATCCAGGATGATTAGTTCAAGTCACAGAATATCGGCCAGACCATCACTCTGAATGGATGTCTGGACAATAGAAAAATAGCTTGATCGTTCGGACCAATCTCACGATAGTCTCGGACGATTAGTTCAAATCCATAAAAATCATCCAAAACATCGCCCTGAATAGGAGCAATCTGATGATAATCATCTAAGAGAAACTAAGGTTTTTTGAACTGATCGTCCCGACCAATCTTGCAATCATTGAGGATGATGTGATTGTATCAATCAAGCCTTAATTATTTTCCTTAATTACCAGATTAATTTAGGTATAATTGAGTTGCATCATCTAGGATGATGTCAAAAAATAAATAATACCTAAATAGATCTGGCGGTTGATTCTTTCTAATTTGAGCCTATCATCCCGGCCGATACAAAGATCATTTAGGACAATATGCTTAATGATGGATGCCTTAACCAGAATGCCCTAATCAGGGTTTCTATTTTTAGCTGATCGTCTAGAATGATGTTTGGATCATCTCGAATGATGTGAGAAAAATAGAGAACTCTAAAAAGTAGTCAAAAAAATCCCCCCAAGTGTGTGTGTGCAAGGTTACTTAGCATTAGGAACCACATCTATTATAATAGACTCAAGAAAGGAAAAATGTTTACAAACTGAGTCATACCTAGTCTACCCATTCATAAACCTGTTCAAATTATAGTTTGATCTTGTGGACCTGAAATGTTAGTAGTTAAGGAAGTCGTAGAGAAACAAAAGTGTTTGTTATTATCAAAATCATTTCCCAAAAAATAGATTCACAATAGATTTTACTGCCTTTTTGACCAATCATCCCAGACATAATTATTGCACCCGATCGTCCTGGATGATTCTACGATCATCCTGGACGATCAGATCATTTCTTTAAAATCTAAGACTTTCTAAAAATTTTCTGACACAATCCTTCTTAAACCCTCTTATGCTCTTACTCACTCTCTGGTTTCCTGATTATGACAAATGGAAAGAGGTCTCATATGCCTTATAGAAGTTCTTCGAGGGAAAATCTAGACCCTCATTTCACCATGGCAAGTGACTAAGCTGCCTATCTAAGGTACATGATGGTCGGGATCACTATTTCTCATACTTTCAACCCAAATATTCTTTCCTATCATATCCTTGATCTGTTTGCTCACATTAACCTCACCTTCCTCCTTACTCTCACTATCCCATTCAATTCAGAAGTACTTTTTAAATTCTTCGCTAGCCTTCTGTTAATTCCTCTTTTACTGCATTCCAGTCCTATGTGAATCGATGACCTGTAGAAATCACCTATCAGGACTGTCAAGAGCTCTTGTAACTGTCTACCACAGGAAACAAAATCCATACCCTGTGTTCTGATCCTGACTACGATTGGGCTCCAACTAATCACTTTTTAAGGAACACTAGTACTCCCTTTTGCTTTGGAGAGTCTAGCAGCTTGCTCAATGATGTTAGGATAATCCAACATGTCCTTCACACTTTTATCCTTCCAAAAGCTGGTGGTCACATTCATATCACTCAACTCCTTTCTATCAACACTTTCTATATTTTGGCCCATCATGAATTTAATGCCACTGATTTGATCTTTTGGTATATTGAGCATCTAAATAATCTTTCCTTAGGATATCTCATAACCTATGTCCTAGAATCCAAATATAACCTCCAATATCCTGCCCCTTTTAGCATGCCTTCTACTCAAACAACTCCTTCCACCTTCTTCACAGTACTCATCTCCACCCAGGGCATGAGGAAGCTAAGGGAGCAAAGGAGGAGGCAGCTCCTACATCTTTTCCTATACTGCTCCACTCTGCCAGCACTCTCTGTTGGATTAGCTGGTGG